>CM053587.1:28661738-28676959 GCA_028646515.1 Pseudochirops corinnae
AGACCCACTGCCCAATCACAAAGCTACAAGGCATGGGCATTCCTGGAAAACAAGCCTCGTGCCACAGGCTCCATGTGACCACATTCAGCCTATTAGGGAACAGAGTATACTTTCAAATATCCAAGGGTCCTCAGAGTCACGTAGCCACTTTAGCAAGGGGCCTAGGGGCAGGGAAGATATTCCGATTCCCATAACACACCATTAGGCCAAATCTCCTGAGTTCCCACCACAATCAAGTATAGACCACTTGACCATGGATTTGAACATCTGTCCTGAAGTTCTTCCTAACTTCAAACTGATAAACTAGGGGGTTTTAAATTTTAAAATGAGAGCAATTTTCATTAGTTAACCACAGAGCCAGCTAATGGCAAAAACAGAGGCAGAGCAAGGGTTTCCAGACTCCTTTCTAATACACAGTGCCTGGCCAGGCCACTCACTCTCTGTTCAAAAAGCTTTACCGTCTCCCCATTGCTTCTTGGATAAAATATAAATGCTGGTGTAGCATGTAAAGCCCTTGACAATCTGGCCTTAGTTTACCTTTCCAGACTTACTACATATTACTCTCTTTAACACAACCTACAGTGAAGCCAAACTGACCTCGTCCCTTATATATAGTATTTCATCTCCAATCTCCATGCCTTTTCATAGGCTGTTCCTCCTACCTAAAGTATATCTTCTTCACATCTCCCTGTTAGTATCCCTGTTGTTGTGGAGGTTGTTCAGTTGTTTCAGTTGTGTCTGACCCTCAGATCCTTGTAGCTTAAACAAGCACTTGCCAAATAAAAGGTGAGGGTAAGGCTGAGGGAGATGAGGGCTTTATTTTGGATGTCAAGTCAAGGCCATGACTTTTGGTTGAGGACTGACTCTGAACTTCGTGGAAAAGAGAACAATAATTTGTGAGATGTGAGGATCTAGCAGTCTAAAATGAAGTACTTGGTATGACACAATTTATTTACTTTGGAACTTTATTCAACCTAGACCAGGAAACCAGGCTTGTCATTTTGCTTCTGTTTCTAGGCTTATTTCATTTTCCACTAGTCGTGGGCAGGCACTGTTGCCCTAAATAAAGCTCGGTTTAAAACTATGTAGAGGAATGTTTAATAGCAAAACAATTTCACAACATTTAAAATAAGAATGTGCATTTTTAATAAAAAGATCTTAATTTCTACACCAAAATTTCAACTTGTTTATACAAATATAACCTTTTAAATTTTCACATGCTTTAATGAAACTTGGGTCTTAGCCCTGCATATGCTATATGGGATCTCAACAAATCAGAGTGCAGATGCAGACAACCAGTTGAATCACTCCATTTAATTATAACCAACAATCTCAACTTGGCCTTATTTTGGATGAACCAATAAAGAAAGGCATTAGGTTGAAAAAAACAGATGGGATCTGAAACCACATAATCCTTAAACCTAAAATTAGACTTTCATGACACTATGCTAGTTGATGGCTTAGGCTTTTGACCAAAAAAAAAAAAAAAGATCATTGGCTATCAATTATTCAGAAGTTTTGTGACTACATAGTTGTGAATTAACCACCAGGCATTCTTTACTCTTCTCTCTCCCCACCTTTCTCTTCCAATTTATAGGAAAAAAAAAAAAAAAGAAAGAATTCAAGTCAATCCACTGGGGGCTTTTTCATCTTATACCTAGTAAAAGACACAGAGGAAGAAGTGGCAACATCTTTTGGCAAAGACTAATGGCCAGAGTTAGGTTTTATTTTGGATACAAAATAGGGTTTAGGATCATGGAAGACAGAGAATCAACCCCCTCTTTTTACAGATAAGAAAATTAAGACCCAGAGAGATTTAAGTGACTTGCCCAAGGTCACACAGGCACCAAGTGCCAGGGTTGTTATCTGACCCTGAGGACTGACTACAAATCCAATACTTTTCCCACTGCACCACACCTGAGATTACTTGAATTTGATGTCCTAGGATGTCTCTCTTTTTCATTAAAATAACTGTTTTAATAATAACTAGCATTCGTGTGCCACTTTAGGCTTGCAAAGCACTTTACCCACATTATGTCATTTGATATTCACAACAAACCTCATGAGTAGGTGCTATTATTGCACCCATTTTACAGATAAGGATAATGAAACTGAGAGAAGGCAAGTGAAGAAGGCAAGTGAATTGTCCAGGGTCACCTAGCCAGGAAGTTTCAGAGATTCAATCTGAACTCAGGGACTTCTGATTCCAAATCAAGTACTGAATCCACTACAGCCCCTATCTGTCTCACCATCACATTCTTAAGGCCAAGTCAGACTGGGGTCTCTTACATCCAACTGCATTCCTTTCACTGTTCAGTACATATTTGGAAGCTTCTACATGGTGCATTTTTTATTTTGTCTATAAAGAGAGGAAAGATCTGCATTTGATGTCTTCTTTCAGTCAATAAGTAGTCATTACAAAAATGACTAAAGAATTAAATGGCTGCTATAACTTCTTAATTATTTCATTTTTGGACTGCACAGATTTTTCAGATACCACTAGATTTTTGGCAAAGTATTATGGAATAGTTTTTGTTTTGTTTTGTAGCATTACAATGAGGAGATGGGTGTACATTTTGGAACTGAACACCAATCAGTGCCTGGCTTATGGTCATGAAAGATGGAGCACTAACAAAAAAAAGATTTTTATTTTTAATTTTGGGGTGGGGAGGGTGAATCACTGTTGAGTATCCTGGCTTTATTTTCCTTTTACATCTTTAATATTTTGAGATTCCAGGATGTTGTATAGTTCTCCCCACCCTTTTTCCCTCCCTCCCCATCTTTCTCCAGAAATCCTCACTGCTATGTAATTTCTCATTATCATTCTATAAGAATAGTTAAATGAAAGTAACACACATCACACCTGTGATAGCTGTGCCATCTATTTTCTTGAATGCCAAAATTATATGCCAAATGAATTATTCCCTCCAGAAAATTTCAAAACTATCAAGGAAATAAATGTCAGCAATTAGGATATTTTCCCAAGACTGAATTTCAAGTCCTCCAAAAATGGAGAAATCAGAGTCTTGATTTACAGAATCTCAGAATTTATCTTGCAAAGAAATGAAAAAATAATTTCTTTAGGCACATGTGTGACCAGGTGACTTCCCTTCTCAAAAGCCATCAGCATTTTCCCTTTTGCCCACAGGATAAAAATACAAACCCCTTAACTTAACATTCAAGGTACTCCATAATTTGGCTTCAAACTACCTTTCCTAGACTTATTTTACATTATCCCTTCTTCATGCTTTCTTACATTTCATCTGTAACCTCTATGTATTTGACCAAGCTATCCCTCATGCCTAGAATGTATTCCTATCTTCCTATCTGATCTCTGCCCAATTAAATACTACTATTACTACTACTACTACTACTACTACTACTACTACTACTACTACCACTACTACTACTACTACTACTAATTGTTCAGTCATGTCCAACTCTTTTTGACCTCATTTGTGGTTTTCTTGGCAACAATATGTAACAGTAATTGGTTTTCTAATGACTGTATTTGTGATCAAGATATTTAGTAATTGTAAATCCAGATTAGTGACTGATTAAGTTAATGGTTGCCCCATGAGTGGAAGTTTAAGTATTCTATTGTCAATTGATTGAATGACTAATGATTGAGTTGCCCCATGAGTGAAAGTTTGAGTATTCTATTGTTTCTTGTTAATGATTGAGTTGCCCCATGAGTGGAAGTTTGAGTATTCTATTGTTCCTTGTTCTGAATACTGTGGCCACTGTAGTGAAAACTGTGTGGCCATTTTCTGTAATAAGATGTAATGTTGTGAATATTATAATGTTGCGAATATTTGTCTTGATTTGCAATGGAATAAACAGAGTGTTCACTATATTTTGTAATCTGAACTCTAAAAGCTGTTCACAGTAGCATTCCTTTGGGAATCTGCTGGTGCATGGCATTACACGATACTGGAAGGGTTTGCCATTTCCTTCTCCAGCTCATTTTACAGATGAAGAACTGAGGCAAACAGGGTTAAGTGACTTGTTTGGGGTCACACAGCTAATAAGTATGTGAGGTCAGATTTGAACTCAGGGAGATGAGTTGAGTCTTTCTGACTCCAGATCCAGAGCACTGGACTCTATCCACTGTGTCACCCAGCTGCTGCTGCTGCTGCTAGCATTTATAAGCACTTTAACTAGATAGATAAATAGGGCAGCTTTATTAAGGCTTTAAAAGTACTATACATCAGGGTGGCTAGGTGGCGCAGTGACTAGAGCACTAGCCTTGAAGTCAGGAGGACCTGAGTTCAAATGTGACCTCAGACACTTGACACACTTACTAGCCATGTGACCTTGGACAAGTCATTTAACCCAATCGCCCTCAAAAAAAAAAGGCAAAAAAAGTACTATACATCTATTATTTCATTTGATCCTCACAACAACCCTGGAATGTACTATTATTATCCCTGTTTTACAGAAAAGGCAACTGAGGATGAAGTCAGATGACTTGCCCTGGTAGTGTCTGAGGCTGGATTTGAACTCTAATCTTCCTCTCATCCAGAGCTCATACCTATTGTCTCACTTTGCTGCCTTCAAGTTTTAGTTCAGAATCTACCTCCTTTGCAGAACTTTTCTCAATCTCCTTGAGTTGTTAAGAGTTTTTCCTCTCTCCAAATCACCTTATATCTACTTATCTTTGTGGCTGTTATATTTTCTCCACATAAACTCCCAGAGGACAGGGACTTGGCTTTTGTCTTTACATTTAATTCAACTGGAACTTATCCTGCCAGTCACTAGCTATGCTCAGGCATGGAGACAAAACAGAAACAGTATCTGACTCTGGAAGCTTAAATTCTAAGGAAAGGATACAACCTATCTATTAGAAATAGATACAAAGTATATACAAATCATACACAAAGTCATGATGAATGATAAATGATGAGACTAAGTGGGTTGAGGGTAGGAATTAGGAACAGCCCTATTTAAGACCTGGTGGCCCCGGGAAGTGGGCATTAATATGAGTTAAGGATCATAAAAGTTTTACTAGCATTTAGCACAAGAGCATATTACCAGCACCCACTAAATTGCTGTTGAATTGCTGAAACACTATTTTGGGAGAAGTATAGTCAGCTGCAGTCTAGTATTCTAAGTTTTCTCTCACACAATGTTTTAAAATTTTTCTCTTGCCCCTCTTGTTGTTTTCACAAAATCATTTGGATACACACACACACACACACACACACACACAACACAGAGTTCATTTGTTTTTGAATCTGGCTATTCCGTATCAATCAATCTTCATTCATTCAATCAATCATTTCCAGAACTGGTGACCCATTCAATTTTGAGATCCAAGCAAGAGAAGCTTGTAAATCTCTTTAAATGAATCCTCAAGATACCATTATGACTAAAGTGGACACCTTCATTAAATTCCTAGATTTCAATCCATTGATGACAGGTATTTTAATAAAATCACTAGGAATCTATTATCTGTGATAGCTTAATCTTGAGTTACAGAAAACTATTCTGTTATCACTTTCATGAGTACCAAGCAAACAACTACAAATTGCTCTGTAGGAACTTTTATATTAGTGAGCCAGGAATTCTGATTGAATAACTCAAATACTATTTCTAGTCATTCTGTGAACAACCTCCCACACAACTGTGTTCCATATTGTACATACAGACCATAAAACTTTCTAACTTGGATATTTTTATTCTAGTATTTTCTATTAAATAAAAATGTCAACAGGGAGAGCTGTAATATCTCAACCATACTAGACATTAGTATATTAAATCAAGTATAGTTAATCACTGTAAGAACTTCAGAAATCATAGTTTTAAAGAAATAGAAATGTAAGTATATTTATGCAAAACAATGCTCACTAGAATGGCAAAGAAATGAAATAAGGAGGGCATTTGTTTCAGAAGTAGTCAAAGTAAGAGAAAGGCTTGGTTGTGGTCCCTCCTAACCAAAAACTAATGATTGAATCTCAATAAGCTAATAATGGAGGTGATAAGGACAAAATAAAGTCAATAAAAGGGTATTATTTTTCTTTAAGTACTGTCTAAATCAAAAGGAAATAGTTCACACAACCGCTTCTTATTATCTGGCCTCTCCCCCATAAAAATAAAAATAGATAGCTCAAGTCAAAATAGACTTCCTTAAGTGTGCTAACAAATTTTATATATATATTTAAGCCTCACAAAGCAATTTCTTCACAATAATTCTCTAGGGCAGGTAATCCAAGTATTATCACCCACATTCTGCACATGAAATAGGTTTTCAGAGTTGGGGTAAGAGGTTAAAAAAAGCCCCAAACCTGAGACAGAAAGGAAAGAGTCAGGAACATATAAAGGAAAAAGTATCCTGGAAAAAGTGGTCAACAGTGTCAAACACAAACTAGGGAAAAATGAAGAAGGATGAAAACTGATTTTTAAAAAAAGGTTATTGAATTTAGCAATAGAGATCATTGGTGACTCTGGAGAGAGCAGTTTCAGTAGAGAAATCTGGCCAGAGTCAGACTGAAAGGGGTTTGGAAGTGAGGGAGAGATGAGAGATTATAGACAAGGAGTAGAGCCAGCTTTTCTAGAAGTCTAGTTATGAAAAAGAGGAGAGATACAGGACAGATAGTTCCAGGGGATGGAGATCTGAGCATGTTTATAGGCCAATGGGGATAAAAGGTTGAATATCAGAGGAAAAGGGGAAGGATCAAAAGGGAAACCTCTGGAAGAGGCAGGAAAGAATTGGGAGCAAGGACATGACTAGAGGAGTTGGTGTTGGCAAGGAGGAAGGCACCTCATCATCTGAACCTGGAGCAGAGAAACAGACTAGGAGATGATGTCGAGTACATTTGAAGTGTGGAACTGGGGAGGAGAGGACGCTCACAATGGATGTCCTAAATTTTTCAGTTCATAAGACTGCTTTTCAGCCTGTTTGGGTAGGTGTCTCCTTCCTTAGTCACCACTCCACATGTGTTCCTCCTGTAGTTTCAAAATCAGTTAAAGAAACTGACTTTCTCCAGCAGAGAAATGTTCCCAGGTCAACCCTTTAAGTGCTATATATAGTTTTGGTAACAGTTTGATTTTTTTGTGTGTGACCATGTCCATAATTTTAACTCATTTGAGATAGAAAACTTAAGATTTTTAAAAGCAGGTAGAAAAATAGATTAGTAAAACAAAAATGTATAGTTATACAGAACTATTATTAATGTTTCTTGATGTTTCCATGACTAATAATAACTTCAATTGTACTGTGCCCTGAATTCATTTGGACAAACCAACACCCTAAGTAAAGCCAAAATACAAACCAAAAGTTGACACTAGAGAAACATTCCAAATTAGGAGAAACAGGAAGAAGGAAACTCACATAAAACCAATTCCAGCATTGGAAAACAGTCCCAAATAAGGGTGCTTTAACAAGTTATTTTGCCATGGTGAAATAACAGATCATATATTGTGCTTTCTGAAAATCAACTAAATGAAAAAAAAAATGAACAAAGATGTTGTGCTTCCAATGTGCTCATTTCCAAAGCAGTGACTGTACAGAATTTTAAAAATTCGTTTATATTCATTTGAATATAAATTCAAATGTTATTTAAAAGATGTAAAGCTCATTTCTTCATTAAAAATATTTTATTTGGCTAGCAATGGGGGAGACAAGGGGAAAAATGACCTGATTCTCTGTAATATCCCTAATTCTTCACATAAAAATCTCCATAAAGTTAGTGCTAGGGTTAAGTCAATAAAATAAATCAGAATTACACATAAAACAAAACTCTGGCTGTCTTAGAATCCTTTTTCTAACCAGTAGTTTCCATGATATTTAAATGTCTGCCTCCTTTTAAACACCAAAATTTTTAATGAATTCATTTTTCTAAAATGTATTGAAAATGTTTTATTAAGAATTAATGTACTGACCATAATTTAACTTTTTCTTAGTTAGGATCATCATCACAATACAATGTTAAAGTAGAAAGACAATTCAGTGATCACCTACTCTAAACTTCTTTCACAAGAAATATTATGATGCTAAGTTGACACATAAAAAATGTTCTCAGAGCCTACTGGAATATGTAGAGCTATATGTCCTGCACTTGTTTCTTGTTTTGTTCTCTTGTTTCTGTTTCTCCTAGTTTCTATTCTCTGCTGTCTGTTCCCTGCTTTCTTTAGTTTGTCTCTCTTCTCATACCTCCAAACTGTTAGTGGTAAGACTTTTTAGCAGCCTTTAATTTGCTTCTCTTAATCTTCAATAACCTAATGTGTAAAATTAAAGTAGCTTGAAGTGATGGCATAAGGGCTCTTCTATAAATAACACGTGTGGTCACTTAGTCATCTATTTTGGCTGTTTAGTTCCTTTTTGCTTGATTTTGGGTGATGTGATGGAGAGAGAATAGAATGCTGGTACAAAGATGTCTGTAAAGATCTGTATAGATCATAGATAAGTATACACAGACATATGTATACACCCATAAATACATGCACATGCACACATACATATTGTTGTTCAGTCATCTGAGTCATGTCCCACTTTTTGTGACCCCATTTGGGGTTTTCTTGGCAGAGATACTGGAGTGGTTTGCCATTTCCTTCTCCAGCTCATTTTAACATGAGGAACTAAGGCAAACAGGGCTAACTTGTCCAGGTTCACATAGCTAGTAAGTATCCAAGGCCAGATTTGGACTCATGAAAATGAGTCTTCCTGACTCCAGGTCCAGCACTCCATGCACTGCTCCACTTAGCTGTCCAGGATTTGACTTATACTAAACTTTTTAGGAACACACCTGTTTTGCTGTGTAAAGCACACCTGTCCTTAAATATGGAATAGTAATAACCTGAACAAGCCGCAATATGCCCTGAATATTAATTCTATTACAAAGGGAAATTTAGGCACATGACTCATATAGAGCTTTTATCAAGCCTATTTAATGTTTGATGCTACTGCAAAGTTGCTCTTTCATTAATTTCATTACAACATGCCTGGGTGTGAGCCTTAGAATGAATGTTCACACCTGTGAGCAGAGTCTGTTCTCATAGCTGCAAGGGATTCCTTTTAACTTTATAATCATGAGACAGCATCTTGGAAACCTAGAAGAATCATGCCAAACAGCATCCTTAAGGATCATCTATTCCCCAATCACTATTATCAACAATCTTGGCAAAGCTCTTTGTTGGTTTCTTTACTTCCCACTTCTGCAACAATACATTCACATCCCTAACTCCATACTGTCATGAATTGGTTATTATGCACAAAAAATACATCCATTGATGAAGCAAGTTACAAGAGAGATTTAAGTCTCTTCCCTCTGTTAAGGTAAAGGTAAATATACTGTAGTTGGGTGTAATAAGAGTACTCACCTTGTGGAGTAGGCAGATATAATAAGAGGACAGATCTGATACAAAATCCTTGTCCAGTTTAAGACTGCCATGTCCAATCTACTTGGATAAACAACAGAAAAATGTCTGTCCTAGTAGCTTGCTTCTATATGAGAGCTACTCATAACACCAAATTTGAATCTTAACTCCTCTATAAATAAGCTGTCATGTGCATTCTACAATTCAACACATTTAGGTATATAGGAATTATCATTTTGGTAAGTGTTTATTTGTAGTTTAAGATTTGGTCATGGGATCAAAGCTCTAAAGCTGGGAACAATCTTAGAAGTTATCCAATAAGCTCAGGCCAAGAGAGGTTAAATTTTATGTCCAAGGTCCCTCAGGTAGTAGGCGAGATAGTTTGGATTTGATCAGAAAGTCTTCTATTTTCAAATCCTATCACACTTTCCACTGCACCATGCTTAAAATAGTATTTTTTTTTATCCTAAACGAGTGTGAGTTTGTCCTTTGTGGAAATAATGTGCCCTATTTATAAAAGAAAAACGGACTGGACTAATGTTCACTTCTATAATTTTAAAAGTTAAAAAATATCTCCAAGGACTTAACTACTATAAGATGTAATCATATTAGATGATAGACAACTTAAAAGGAATTTCCCATAATATATTTCAGAAAGTTAAAGAGTATAAAAAGGAAGATCAGGGGAAAATTAAATATATTATTAAATACTGTTGCTTCATTTCTTATGGGACTTTTTAGAAGTCCCCTCATCCTAAAAAAGTTCCACCAGCCTCCATGAAAAAACACTTTTCAAAAGAGGAAACATTATTGATACTTATCAAAAGTGTTCAACCTTAATCTAGCCTCAGACACTTAACACACACACACACACACACACACACACACACACACACACAATTAGCCTTGTGACTTTGGGCAAGTCACTTAACCCCAATTGCCCTCCAAAAAGGAAAAAAAAAGTGTTCAACCTTATTAATGAATAGAGAAATGAAAATAAAAACAATTTTTAGGTACCATACCTTGAGCCCATTAAGTGGGAAAAAGTCATTAAAAGCAATGACAGAATGTCGGGGGTGGTCATATACTAAAATACAAATTCAGTGCTGCCAATTTGCACAATTTTTTTGAACAAAAACTGGTAATATACATTAAAAGGTACTTTAAAAATCACATCCTTTGACCCAATAATTTTATTATTCAGACTATATAATGCAAGTGTTAATAAAATACACACAATAAATCAAAAGAAACATTAAGAACCTACTATGTGGCAGCACTATGCTGGGGCTATAAAGACAAAAATTAAAGTCCTTGTCCTATTGCTCATACATACAATCATTCAAAGATGCTCATAGCAGCATTATTTGCTATTTTAAAAGAAACTAGAAGTAATCTAAGTGTCCAAAAGTAGAGGAATGGTTAAATAAATTAATGTACATTAATCTAACGTTATTCAGTAGTGTCTGACTGTTTGTGACCCCATCTGGCACAGACACTGGAGTATTTTGCCATTTCCTTCTCCTACTCATTTTACAGATGAGGAAACTGAGGCAAACAGTGTTAAGTGACTTGCTCAGGATCACCCAACTGGTAAGTATCTAAGGCCAGACTTGAAGTCAGGAGGATGAGTCTTCCTAACCCTACGTCGGGAGCTCTATCCACTATACCACCTAGCTATCTAATTGAATACCATATTGCAATTAAGAGTGATAGTACGAGTAATATAAAGAAGTCTAAAAAGACATTTCAGAAATAATGCAATGGGAAAACTTTTTATAAGTGGAAAACAAGAAACAGAGAAAACATGATCCCCTTTTTAAAAAAGTGAATGAGAACGAAGGGACATAGAATCTTGATAGGGAAAGGGAATGACTGAAAAGTTCAGACATTTTGTGGGTGTTTAACTTAAATATAAATGAGTTCTTTTGATTTTTAATGATAAGCTTATACATTTTTTAAACTTGTAATCTCATCAACTCCTCCCCCCCCCCCCCCCCCCATTCTCCCCTCTTACTGTGGATTAGGAAAATACCTTTAGGCAGACTACTCATTAGGAAATTGACTCATTAAAATGAATTGATTCTCAGAATGGCCTTTAAGTCTCTAGGGAATCTAGAGTAAATTTTTCTTATTTCCTCCTCTTCTTATCTCCATTTTTTCAAGCAGATAACTTGGTGAGCAAATATTTGTTTAGTATCTACTATGTGCTGGACAAAACTGGGATGATTAAAAAAAAAAAAAAACCAAAACACACAGAGAAAAGACAAAAAATTTCCAATCTCCCAGAGTCCTCTGCCTTTGGAGAGAAAGCAAGCAGACAAATAATTCTTAAGAATAAATTATTTTTAAGGAAAAAGCAGTAAAATAGCTAAAAAGCCCTGAGTGTCTATAACTAGGAAGACAAAGTCCAGTATAATTCTATACTGAATTCTGGGACTTCATAAGGGGAAGAATGAGATTTGGGAACAAAGTGTCAATGTAATATGTTGAACTAAAAAGCACATGCTGCCAGCTAGGGAAAAGTGAGACATTGCAACCTGAGACATAGAACACTAAATAGGTACAGTATGGTGATGGAGACAGTAAGAATCAAGTAAATAAACTGGACTTTGAGTCTCACCTTTGTATAGTATTGTCATAGTCCAGTTGTGTTTATATAATATGGACATATCTAAGCTTTAACACTGTCACAATGAGTCAGGGCCCATACACCTACCATAGAACTCTGTGTAAACAGCAAACAGGCACAGAATAAATGTGGATTTACTTGAATGATGTCTTAGGTGAAGAACTATTAAGATACACACTGTCTAACGTGTCATCTCAAGGTTAAACAGAGCACCCCAGGATATAAAATTATGAGATAAAATAACAGTAAACTACTGCTTCAGGGGATACTCAGGGACACCAAACCAATCTTGATTCTAAGTGGGAGAGACCGCCTACTCTTTTCCTCAGAGCAAGGCCAACAATTCTTCTCATGTCTCAAGCCACCTCTTCATGTGTTTAATAAGGAGATGCCAGGAGTCTGGATAAAGATATCCTATGGGATCACAGGAGGTAGTATAATTTACCTTATTCCTCAAAAGACAACAGAAAAGCATTATGTTTGGGTACAGGGAATGTTCTACAGTAAAAAGTGTTGTAAAGCTATCAGGCTCCAGTCTGTGATCTTACCTTCAGCAAGATGAATTTTCATCACTGGGCAGGACAGCTTGACTCAGTTGCAAATTTGGATATAACAACAATGCTAGCAACTAGTATTTATACAACACTTTAATTTTTAGAGAGTGTTTTACATATCAACTCTGTGACATAAGTACTATTACAATCCCCATTATACAGATGAGGACTCAGCTGCAGACAGAGGTTAAGTGACTTGCCCTGAGTTTATACAGATAGTATATATACAAGTCCAAAGTAGGATGTGAACTCAAGTCTTCTTAACTCCCAGTCTAGCACTCTAGTCACTGGGATAATGTTCTTTCAGCTTGTTTTCTAGACCCCAAATTCAAGGAATAATTTCCATACTCGGATATCCTGGATCCTAAGGCCTTGCTCTTGCTTGTGGATAAGCCAATAAATCCACATCTCATCTCCTAGCTCTCTGATCTTCAGCCCAGATTGGCCATCTGGCATATTGTCTCCAATCCACCTTGATCAGCATGATATTTTTGCTGCCCCTAGTTCAGCGGAACAAGGGTGAAAAGTACAAGTGTTCATTTCTGCCCTAAGGAACAGCAAACAGGGAAAGAGGGCCAGGAACAAAATGAAGAATACTCAACCTGGGTCAGTGGACCATATTGCTTGCTTGAAAGTCATAAGGTCTAAATAAATAATATTCTTCTTACTACTGTTTACTGCAAATAACATAATTAGTTAGGCATATTGAATTAAATAGGCTCTGGGGTCTAGCCTAGGAATTCCAGAAAAATTTACATTTGTTGTTGCTATGGGAAAACGAGTGGTTCCAAACAATTGAGTTTTGCAAAGAATCTTTTGGAAAACAACTCTATAAGCTGAGGACAACAAATGTTTCTAAATCCCCACCAGAGGAAATCTCCAGCCTAACCAAAACAGGCTGAAAAGTCACATCCTTCTGAAAGCAACATTTCCTAATCATCTGTAATAGACAACATAGCAAAAGTCAATTTCATCAATAACACATGGAAAATTTTAAAATGTGACCCATCAAAATAAAAGCTTTGTCAGTCAACAACAAATGGCTGCTTTCCCAAATAAATCAACAGTAGCTTGGCATAATTAGCTCTTCTGGAAAATAAAGTTTTGCTCTTTCCTCATCTTGCTCTTCTCACTAATGCTATGCTCAAGACATTGTAATCCAATCCCCAGACAAGCCTAGAAATCTGTTCCTCTTTAACAGGAAATTTGCTGTGTACTAGGAAATGTGTTCATTTCTTCTTTCACAAATTTCTTTAAGACATCAATGCAGACTGAAGCAAACTACCTGCTCTCTTTCTTTTTCTTGTTTGGTTTTGTTTCCTCTTTCCCATTGTTCATTCCATTGGTTACAATCCTACTGTCTAATGTCAAAGTATTTGCAGATCCTATACTAGGCTGCATCCTATACTTGCCGCCATGGAGTAGAAGGGGAGGCAGGAGGAGATGGAGGGGGAGAAAATTTGAAACTCAAGGGATTGTGGAACTGAATCTTGTAAACTAAAAGTAAACAAACCAATTAATAAAGACAAAAAAATTTTTTTAAAGAAGCAAATGTTATTGTTGATTCAGTCTGAAGCAACTATGACTTAATAGCAAGACTTGTGCTGTTCTGTTAATGTCCCTAAGTTACAGTTTCCACCATCAGTAAGATGAGGATTATAGCATCTGCATTATTATCTACTACACTGGTTTGTTAGGAAGATCAAATGATGCAAAGGAATGGTTATTCCAGTGTTTTAAAAAAATCTTAGTGCAGTTTAAAGCTTTAAAGAGATCTGTGGGGCACTCTGTAGAAATATTAGGTATTTTATCATTACGATTATCCTAGAACATCTGAATTGAAGTATTTCCCTAATACAAGCTAATGTCTAGTAGATTAAAGCAGCTGAACATTTGATTATTCTGAAGGTCAATGCAAAGAAAAAACACTTGGATAACATTTTTTAAAAGAAGCTACTAGCTAAGAAATTTCCTAAGAAATGTGAAACTTTACCATCTTTTTCTTAAAACCACCAATTCTTGTGTCCCACTACTCTTAGTCTTTTTAGGAAATATATTTTTTCAGCCTTAAAGTCACAGCAACACTTCACAGTAACAAGTTATTTATTGAAAAGAAGTGAAAGATAAAGCGTTCAAAATAGGAGCATTTTCTAGAAAAGTGGCTTACCCTTTTTTTGAAGACCATTTTCAACAGAAATTTTCTAAAATGTACTGCACAATTCTTGTGTTCTTAAACAGGAAGCTGAACATGTTTTTCTCAAAGACTGTCATTATTATGAACATCTGTTGCTGTATTGTATAATAATGTGATTGCCGACTTTTAAATTTTTCTGTCTCCTCATTCTATATCAGAGAATCAGTTACTGCTTCTACCATCACTGTACTTCCAAGTCTTCTGGTGTTTGAGCTTTTAATGTACTACGGATTGAAAAAATCAAATAAATATTAGATATCAAATATTAGTAATTAAGTAATATTAAAATACTGTATTACATAGCTAGCATTTATATAGTGTTTTAAGCTTTTCTAAGTGCTTTACATATGTTCATTCATTACATCCTCACAATGACCCTTTGAATTAGGCACAATTGTTGCTCAGCCATATCTAACTCTTTGTGACACCATTTGGTGTTTTCTCAACAAAGATAGTGGGGTGGTGTAATGCCATGCACCAGCAGATTCCCAAAGGAATGCTACTGTGAACAGCTTTTAGAGTT
>CM053587.1:28677459-28692862 GCA_028646515.1 Pseudochirops corinnae
GTGCCTGTGTATCTCAAGTTCCAGTGGGATGTAGTTAATAATAATAATAATAATAATTGCATATATATAGATATATATTTATAACATTTGATTATGGAACTTTAGATTCTAGATTCTTTTTCTTCCTCCCTCGTCACCCACCCCCGCTGGAAGGACAAGCCATCAAATACAGGCTGAACATTCAACAGACATTCTTAATGAGAGGCTTTAAGGTTGAAGTAGCATTTGACATTTTAGCAACTAAATAATTGAGATGTATTTTATGACAACTTTTCTAATAGAATTTTTTAAAAAAATTCTTCATCCATAAAAATGGCCACATCACTAACAAATCCTGAAAAAATTTCACCAACCCTCATTGTTTTTCATGTGCATTATAAAAAGGACTATGACTACTTTAAATAGAGCATCATAGTGACAGAAGGAATTAATGCTTTTTATTTTAGAATTGCTTCCTTACCTTCAATCTCATTTGAGCTTGTCCTAGTTTCTTGTGGGTCCTAGAGATTAAGACTGTGTTAATGTGATGGCTTTTTTTTTTTTTCAATTACCAGTTCAGTTAACCAAATCGCACTGTTATGTTATCCTTAGCAAGGACAATTTCCTTATGGTGAGTGGTTCAAGTGAAGGATTTCATTGTGGATTTCTAAAACACTAGTATTAACTTAGTTGATTTTCTCTAGAATACTTACAACAATAATATGGTTTCTAAGTAATCGAGTAGAATTTGTTAAGGTAATATTTTTACTTTGGTGGATCTGTGATCTAGTGGTATCTATCAGTCAACATATATTAAGTGCCACTAGGTGCCAATTGCTGTGCTAGACCCTGGGGATACAGAGACAAAAGTGAACCTAACATTGTTTTCAAAGAGTTTACATTCTATTGGCAGGAGCACAATATATATCCATAAATGTGTATGTACATATATGTGCATATACATACATATGTGTGGGTAGTCCCAAAACTTTTAGGATAGCTTTGAGGTTTAATAGCTTAAACCTACCCTAAAACTTATGACATACTGTATACATAGGTATATACGAAAGAGATACAAAATGATTGATATAGAGCAGCATTGTAAACTGCCAGAACCAGGAAAGTCCTCATATACAATATAGCACTTGAGCTGAATCTTCAAGGCTCCTGGAAGTGCGTCCTAGGCATAGAGGAAAGCCAGCGCAGAAGCAAAGAGGGATGGCAAGTGGACTGTCACATTTGAGTAACAGGAAGACCAAGTTTCACTGGATGTAGAGTATGTGAAGGAAAGTATTATATAATTAAGTTGGCAAGGTAGTTTAGGGCCAAGTTGTGAAAGGTTTTAAATGCCAAGCAGAGGAGTTTATATTTGATTTCAGAGTCAATATTTTATTGAGGAGAATGACATGGTTAGACTTTCACTTTTGGAAAAACATCCTGACAGTTGTTTAGAGGATGTATGAGAGTGGGGAAAGACTTGAAGCAGTGAAGTCAATTAGAAGACTGTAACGGCAATCAAAGTAGTACTTTGCTCCTTGTTTTAGCTCTTCAAGTGCCTTTGAGCCTTGTCTTTGATTGTGTCAAGTCTTTGTTGGAAACAGTATACATTTGTGTTGCCTTTAATAGATCTAAAGGAGTTTGGAGACCTTCCCTGCTCTTAATAGGCCTAATGTCATCACATGGAGCCCATGTTGGGAGAAGCTTGCCGAAAGAGGGAAACAGGAAGGGTGAAACAGGAAGGGTAGAACAGGAAGGAGCAGAGCAGATAAAAGCTCGAGCACAAGCTGGGACCAAGCAGAGCTAAGAGAGAGAATGTTTGTGATGTTGACACTCTGTTGTTCTGTTTGTTGTTCTGTGTTGGTATTATTTTGTCAGACAGAAGCATTCTGTTGAATTGTGTTTCTTTGTCAGACAGAAGCACTCTGTCTATTGATGTGTGTTGATTTCTCAAACAGAAAGTGAATTGAGATGATAGTGCCAGCAATGTGTGTAAATATTGTTGTAGCCCTGTTGAGCTTTGTTTTCCTAGCAACAGAAACTGTGAAGAGCTTGCAGTGGAGCAGTCCCCATGAGTTGTAATATGTAACAGGAGCAGAGAGCTGCCTACCTGTGAATCCAGGTAGCAGTCTGGTGAATCCAGGCAAGAGCTGGAAGAGCTGCCTACCTGAGAATCCAAGCAACAGTTGGGTGAATTCAGACAAGAGTTAGGAGCATGGAAGAGGAGCCATGGGGTTTGGAAGCCAGCCTCAAGTCAAGATGAAAGAGAACTTTACTTGGTACTCAGTAGTGACTGATGATATTGTAACTTACTGAGACCTAGGGGTGGATGATCTTTGTACTTTCCACTACCCCTGAAGGATGATAGGCTTAAGGATGATTGACTTAAGGATGATTGGACACCAGCCTCAAGTCAAGATGAAAAAAGACTTTAGATGGGTACTTTATATTGATTGAGGAGATTGTGACTTATTGAATGATATGTTTTGTTTAAGACTATGTGGCAGGGTGGCTAGGTGGTGCAGTGAATAGAACACCAGCCCAGGAGTCAGGAGGACCTGAGTTCAAAGCCAGACTCAGACACTTAACACTTACTAACCATGTCACCTTGGGCAAGTCACTTAACCCCAATTGCTCTGCTTTACCCCCTCCAAAAAAAAGCAACAACAAAAAAAAGACTATGTGGCCACCATAGTAATAAGTTATGTTATGCTCTTGTGAATGTTGTGCTTTTGTTTCTTGAATGTTTTGCTTTAGTTTATTACTGAATAAATAGAGAATTCACTATACTCTTTGATTAGATCCTTAAAATTATTCACAGCAGCTGTCCTCAGGAGAGCTGGTCATAACTGGTTTTAAAAAAGACTATTTCAGTAGTCTAGGTGACAAGTGGTGATGCTGCTGACAATTAAGAATAAGAATAACAGCCAACATTTATATGGCACTTACTATGTGCCAGGCACAATATTACTATCTCATTTGGCCTTCACAACAACCCTGGGTGGTAGGTGCTATTATTATTCTCATTTTATAGATGAAGGAATAGAGGCAAGCAGAAGTAAAATGGCTTGCCCAGGGTCACACAGCTAATACACATCTGAGGTCACATTTGCTCTCAGGTACTCTATCCACTTCACCTCGTAGTTGCTCAGGTGGGGATAGTGATGAGTATCAGAGTTTGTGTGGGTGGAGGGAAGGGGACACACACAAGATGTTGTAGATGAGACGGTGAGTATTCTTCCCGAGAGGCAGATCACAATCCATCCTTGGCTTTTCACTTTGTGTGATTTTTGACCATGTTGTCTATAAAAACCAACTAACCCAACAAACAGAAAAAAATCTTTAATCTACCTCTAGGCCTCTTGACATTTCATGGAGCCTAGTTATCCTTTGCTTTCTATGTACAAGACCAGCCCATACATTTTGTTTAGTTTTATTTTTCCCCAAGTATACATCACTTTCTAATCTCTCAATGATGATGATTATTGTAAGACATTCAGATATAGTGGAAGGAAAATTGGATGCTGCATGAGGCATGTGACCTAGGGCTAATCTCTTAATCTTTCAGAGCATCAATTACCTACCTCATCTGTAAAATGGGGTAACTGTTTATACTAGCTATCTCACAGGATTGTTATGAGAATCAAATGAGATGATTATATGTGAAGGCACTTCTTAAGTGTAAATCACAACACAA
Source organism: Pseudochirops corinnae (assembly GCA_028646515.1). NCBI lineage: Eukaryota > Metazoa > Chordata > Mammalia > Diprotodontia > Pseudocheiridae > Pseudochirops > Pseudochirops corinnae. The sequence goes on from CM053587.1 coordinate 28,681,133, forward strand.
ATACAAGCAATTGTTCATTGGTACTAGTTGTGTAATAGCTAAATATTGTTGTTAATTGTTGAGTTGACATTATAATGCCATGCTAATTTATAAATCAAGAACAGTGCCCTAGAAAATTGTGTAAATGTGTGTATGTGTGTGTGTGTGTGTGTGTGTGAGATAATTGGCCAAGCAGATATTGGCTAATCCTTACTAATATTTCTGGAAAAATAAAATCAAATTATCATATATTTTATATGGCATATTGAAATATGGTAATTGTTTTATTTCCGGGGGAATCAAGAGGGTAGGAAAAACGCAGAGAAGGGAATAAACATTTGTTAAGTACCTGTTACATTCCAGGTGCTATATTAAACTCTTTACAAATATTATTTAATTTGGTAGAAATCATAGTGTTTTGTGTCTGGAACCTTCTTCATCCTCCTCATTCTTATCCTTTGCCTTTTTGATATCATCTAAATCTTTTTTGTGAATAGCCAAAGAACTATTTCCTTAAGGTCTGCTTCTGGGTTGGTGAGGCATGGTAAAGCTAGGATATTTTAGTAGGAACCAGATCTTATTTGTCAAATGGGTTGTTCAAAATGAAGAGTAATATAAGTACAATAGAAAAAAAATCGATGTTACTGAAGCTGTGGGATGACTGATTTACCAAGGATCTACAGTTGGAAGGGACCTTTGAAATAATATAGTTTGACCTGTAAATTTTACAGACAAGGAAACTGAGGCCTACCAGGTTTTGAATCCAAGTACCTTGACTCCAAATCTAGTACTTTTCCCACTACACCTTGCTCCTAATGTTAAATACCTATTTACTCTCTTCCCCTTAAATTCCTTAATTTATGTTTCCCCTTTTGGCTAAACTAAGAAGGTCTTTCCCTTACTGATGAAGGGGAAAGTTTTACTGCAAGGGGACATTAACATTGTTTTGTCTAAAGACATTTCCTTTCCCCCTCCAGACACATACTATCTAATCAATCAACCAAGAAACATTTATTAAGCATTATCTATGCTCCAGGCACTCTTCTCTGTATACAAAATCAAAAATAAAAGAATACCTGCTCTCAAGGACCCTATAATCTATCTAGGAAGCAATATGTTCATTTATCAGTCAGTCCACAGATATTTCTTGAGCACCTACTATGTGCTAGATACTGTGCTTATAAGTATAAATAGACTATCAATGAAGTAATTTTTTTTTTTTTGAGAAGGGGAAGCTTTGGTAACTGGGATCAGGAAAGGCCTTTTGTAGGAGGCATTGACTGTACCTGAAGAAAACTTGACATCCCAAGAAGTACAGGTTAAGGAATGAACATTCAGTCTTGGGAGACTGCCTAGGCAAAGGTACAGATAATGGGTAAGATTATTGGAAAGTAGATAGAAAGTTTCAAGGAACTTTTAAGGACAAGTAATCTAGCTCTCTCCTTTTACAGATTAGGAAACTAAGGCTGTAAGAGATTAGGCAACTCATCCAAGGCCAAGATTAGAATCCAGGTTCTCAAGACTCCAATCTGGGGCCCTTTCCAGTCTTCTACAGTGCCTCCTTGGACCATTGTTGACTTGGAGAGAACAGATTTAGTTGAACGATAAGGTGGAAAATTAGATTGTAATGGGTCGAGAAGTAAGTGAAAGAAAAGAAAGTGGAGACAGTAAGCGTAAGCACGCTTTCTAGGGGTTGATGCCAATGTATCCAATTAATTAAGATACTATATGATTGTTTTATAATTCTGACAGCAGTATCTGATACTGTGTGCGTATCTATACCTTGGTGTGCAAAAGAAAATGTTACATTAAGGTTATGGAGTGATCTTATACAGTGGTTGAAAAGTGAATTATACTTAATCACCTTGCTTATGAATCTCATGCTATTCCAAGGAAAAGTATGCTAGGTGAAATGAAGCCTTTTTTCTTCACCACCTCCTAAGATTCCAAGGGATAGCCAAACATTTCAACTCATATTAAGAGCCCTATAATTTGTTGTTTTATGTCTTCTCTCTTCTTACCTCATTAAAAATTATGCTACTTTTAACTTAGCCATAGACATAGCTTTCAAATTGAGGCATGTTGAATTTTCACTGACTTGCTCCCACCTGCCTCAAATCCTTGGTAAAAATTTGCTGGTTGAAATGTCAGCTGTCTATGTTTTTTTGGCTGTCTTAACTTGGACTTTAGCATTGTAAAGACAATTTCCTTTGTTGTAATTGAGAGTTGGAGGGTCAGACAGGGAGCATATCACACACTGTAAAATATCCTGAACTTTTCTTTCTTAAAATTTCCCCCCAAAAAGGCGGGGGAGGTTGGATTTGTGATGATGACAAATAGTCTTGGTTCCTATTTTAGAAAGATAGTGAAATCATGAATTTCCACCCTCAAATCTTTAAAAGACTTTTAAAAAATTGGAGCGAATGAGATATTTTTTTAAAGGGATTACATAGGAGAGAGAAAGAAATCAAGTGGGGAGAAGCTGCCAAGCCTTGTTTTTAGGATAGTTTAACACAGTGGGTGGAGTGGCTTCTAGGTACTGTATTGCTATGTCATTGCATCTGCTCATTTCCTAGCTGTTATTCATTGCAGTGCTTCTGTATTGGATGTAATGCTGTGGTTGTGAGAAAGGTTATTTCCCATTTGGTATTTCTTCTACGCTGGAAAAAAATGGGAACCTGTTGCTCTCTTTTAGAAAGATAAACTGTTTGATTTATGTAAAACATCTTTTAGAGCACTATATAAACATACCAGCTATGATACAAACTCTTACATACGGTCAGTATGAGTTGTCTTTTAAACAGTTTTTCTAGTGATGGTGATGGATTTTCATTGATTTCCCTTTCTCATCCAATCTCTCTTGTGACCAGTATTGGCAAGGGTGCAATCTCATACTTTCTTTGCTATTTTCTCTTTAATATCAGTTTCTCTGTACAAGGCTGATTTTTACACTGAGGTTTTTGCCATTTTGAGAGGAAGAAGAAGGCTAACTATTGTCATGCCACCATAATGTTGGTAATATTTTGTGAAGCGGTCATTTCACAAGTAGAAAGTATTATTTTTATTTAAGAACATGCACATACTGATTTTACTTGGCTTGTACAAAACAATTTTTCTAAAGTAAAAAAAATACTCTTCTTAAATGTTGCCTTTTTCTTTTTTGACTTAAGGTGTTAAAGTTTGATGGAATTAGGAGAATATAATTGGCCTCTTTGTTGTGAGAAATACCCAGATGTTTTAATAATCTTTTAAAACATCTTTGATCTTAAACTACAATTAGTAACTAGGTGACATGACTAAAATACATACTGTTAATTTAGTTGTAATTTGTCTATTTGGGTTTTGGGGTTTGTTTGGTTAGTTAGTTGGTTGCCATTCAAAAATATCCTAACACTATAGCTAATTATTATTATTGTTGGTTACTATTTAATTTAATGTTAAATTGAAATTCAGATCTGTAGCCAGTGTTCTCAACTACTATTTGGATCATTATATTGCCTATCAGTTACCAAAACAAAATAGATGAAATCATGCTGTGGGACTTCCCAAAGGTATATTTAACACAAGAACTGCTAGGCCACATTGGTGCCTTACTCTCTATTGATATATTCAAGAAGAAATTAATCTAGAAAAATGCCAGTCAATTTATAAAGCATTTATTAAGTGCCTACTATGTGTTAGGCACTGGGAATGGGGAAATGGAAGGAAAAGAAGATATAGTTTCTGCTCTCCAGGAATTTGTAGCCTTCTCAAAAAGCATGTGTGACAAATGACAGTCTAATCATAACTTCCATAAAGGCAACAATTGTTATGAAAAGAAAACCATCTTCCAAATTAATTACTCAGTTCAAAGAGACCTAGAAATGGTTCAGTGAATAATAATTTAATATGTTTGTGTATATATAAATACATGAATACACATAATGAATATAGAAGCAGTATGAAGGGGGACAGGTCATTTATAGTTTATCTTTCTTTAGGAGTCCATTGAAGTCTGAGTTTAGTGTAGGAGACAAATTGTATCTTTCTGTCGGAATACTTCAGTTACCAATGCCTCTAAAAACAGTTTTTGCATAAATAGTTATTGCTTCACCTGGAACCCCCTCAGGTAGATTTAATGTTGCTTCTTTTTTGCTTCAATGCTCTTTTGGATTTCTGGGAAGTATCTCTGTGGGTGTATAATTCCCCAGATTATAGACTCACCAGGAATGAACTAAGATAATGCATTTTTCCTTTGTGAAAATAAGATGCAATTTTGATAATTTAGGCCAAAAGGCCATTTACTTTTTCATCTTTTCTTTGTACTATTCCTTTCTGAAACTGGGCATTTTGGTGAGGAAAAAGATTTACAATTAGTTTGCTAAATGTCAGGTTTTCTTGGCTTAGAATTTTTCATGGTATAGAAAGCAGAGGGGAGATAAACTGAATAGGTAACTCAACTCAGCCCCTGCAAAATTGAATTGTTTGATTCTGGAAGAACAGTGCTGTTGTAGGTAACCAGTGACTTGCTAATAAAGTAATTTCTCCTTCCCTACTAATCAACAAAACGTTCTGACAAATGGTCCTTAGGTTTAGATTCAAACCGGATTTTTCTTTTTTTGGCGTCAGAGAAAAATAACATATCTGACTTTGAAAAAAAAAAAGGTGACTGTGTGGGGGTGGCTAGGTGGTGCAGTGAATAGAGCACCAGCCCTGAAGTTAGGAGGACCCGAGTTCAAACCTGGCCTCAGAAACTTAACACTTGCTAGCCCTGTGACCTTGGGCAAGTCACTAAACCCCAATTGCCCCACCCTTCCCCCCTCCAAAAAGCAAAAAAGAAAGGAGAAAAAAAGGTGGCTGTGCCTTGATATTTGTTAATTGTGTACAAAAGGTTACTGCACTACTCTCTTCTAGAAATTCATAAAGAAGATTTTGATATTAGATAAGAAAAGGATAGACATTCTTTCCTTATAGTTTGTAATGTATTTTGTAGCAAGTGAACCCAGCTGAGGCTGAGGGTTTTTAGTTCGTAACAGTTTAAAGGGGATTTTAAAGGAAAGCCCCAACTTCCTATGCTTGGCTATTAACTTAAAACCTTACTTTTTTCTTTCATTTTAATCAAGTTTTTCATACTAGTAGCTTCTTTCTGTTCTTGAGCAGAGGAGCAAACTCCATAGACTATCATGAAAGATTTGAACATGGAAATGGAACTCATGAATCACAGAATCCAAATGAGAATTTTATTCAATTTGCATAAAATAGCAGGTGCTTCATTGCTGAAATTTTCATTGTGTTTGCTTTAGAATTGACACATCATATGAAATTATGTTAACTAAACTTAAAAAGAAACATCTCGGAAAAAAAAGAAAATTTGATTGGCTCTGGGAGTTGATTCAAGCAGTAGCCTCTGAATTAAATGAACTGCTAAAAAGATGTTCTTTTCAATGTTCTGAACCCTTTCCTGTGATTATCAAAAAGATCATTTAAAGTAGATTGACTTTTTGACTAATGTGTAGAATTCCTCAAAAGGGACCAAAGAGATCTGTGAAATAGAATGCATCTCCTGCTGGGTAGTGACCCTTTTTTTTATTATGTTTGGTCTATCTTCTTTGTTTCTCTGTTTCAAATGCTCAGCCCAAAATTACTTAGCACTTGAAGTAGTTTTCATCTTCAAAGCACTTTGTAGGCATTATTTAATCTACATAACAGTATGCAGTGAGTAGGTTGTTTATCCTTTCAAGCACCATCAATATGACAAATGCAGTAATATAGGATAGAAATTAAAATATGCATATGTATTACATATGTACACACATAATATGTGTATATGTATATGTATATGTGTGTATATATATATATATATGTGCACACATATACATACCTATATACTCATAGTAAGTACTTAATGAATGTTTGAATGGATAGAATTTGGGCTCATTTAGAAACTGGGACTTAAGATTAGAGGATCATAGTTTGAGAGGTGAAGAGACCTTAGACATAATTTAGCCAAACTCCCTCATTCCACAAATGAGGAAACAGATCCAAAGGGATTAAATAACTTGCCTGAATTCACAAAGATAGTAAAAAAGCTGAGATTTTGACTTAAGTCTAAATATGTATAACACTGTACTAATATTCTAAATATTAAACATCTTAAACATTTATCATACTTAATATTAAATATACTTAAAATACCAGTACTTAGTCTAACAAACAATTCTAAATACAAGGTTGACTGTCTAAGGGGGAAAAAACATTTCAAGCAAAGGAGAAGTGAAAATTTGAGAAAGTCAAGTCAACAATAGAGGTGGAAACTAGAGGAGTCACCCTCATTTACATCTAGTACCTCCCATCTTTTGTCTTATTTGATTTTGTATTGAAAGATGCCATATGTGAGTGCTAGATCCATGTTTATGCCATCAGTGACCTTCAAATCTGTAAATTATTTAGTGATAGGTTGGTTTTAGTGAGTCTAAAACACATCTAAGGTATGATAAAAGGTAGTTGGATTTAAAAAAAAGGACAACCCATTGATAGCTTGAAGATCTTTGAAGCAGAAGGGATCCCAGTTCAATCAGGAACTTGCTGACCAATCTGGCTCCCTAGTATGTGAATAGACTGAAGATCCGACCTAATTTGATGTTAGTATGTTGCCATAGAGATATTATGTAGTGTTGGCGGAGATTGGAGAAGCCACAGTGTAAATTATCAGAACAGATGGCTTGTAATTTAACATTCTTCTAGCCACTGTAGTTTGCATTCTTCTTTAAGTATTATAAACTCTCTGTTCTTATCTAGTGTGGCAAGTGCATACAGTTACCCTTGCCAGTAAGTTGAAGAGTCCACACATAGTATGATTTAAAATGTTACATGTCCCACTTGTACTGCCGATAGGGAAAGGGAAATATCCAAAGAATTTTAGAATAGCCTTTTGAACTTTCCCTTTATAGCCCAGATGTGGTTTCTGTTGTTACTTTTTATTTGCAATTTTATTTGACATATGAATTTGAAACTTTTTCCTCTTTCTGCTGGCACAGGGAAACCTAGCAGCATTATACCATAGAGTTGGAAGGGTCTTAAGTCATGGATGACCTTTTTTCTTTCCACTTAGAAATTTTATTTTGTTGATTTTATTTGTTTTGTTTTATGTTGTTTTATTTTGGTTTTATAACACCTTTATTTTAAAATATGTTGGTTTCTCCTTCTCTCCCTTGAAACAAAGAATTTTGAAAGAGAAAGAGAGAATATCACATATGTCTGATATGCAGCATTCCACACCCATAGTCAGTTCCTTCCTGTCTGCCAGGCATTTTCTCTACTCTTTCCTGGAGCCAAACATCAGTCAATAATACTTTATAATGTTTCATTTTCTTTACTTTTCCTTTCTTTTTTTTTGGTCTTGCCACTTACGTTATTGTAATTATTGCATTGTTTTTCCTGGTTCTGCTTACATCATTTTGCATCAGTTCATGAATCTTGGTGTTCATCCCTAAATTCTTCATATTTTTTGTTTCTGACAGCACAAGAATATTCTATTCTACTCATGTACCACAGTTTGTTTAACCATTCCCTGGTTAATAGGCAATGACTGACTTTTGGCCACTTATTTGGACTTTTCCGTTTTTCTCTTGAGATTTTTCCTGAAAGTCATCTTGAAACTTAACAGGTGCAGGATATATCAGATCATTTCTCGTCTCCTCTCATATTTACTTCCCAGACATTTTGTATGTCAAAACTTAAGTAATGAGGGCTTTGTGTGTGGGCTAAAGAATTGTTAAATGATTTAGTTAGGATATATGACAATGTATTTTCACTCCTGAAGCTGTGATCAACCATGCTACAGTTATACTTTCACAATATACAATATTTCTGCTACTTTAAATTTAAAAAATCCTTTTTCTTGTCTTAGGCTACTGACCTACATGCAACTAGTGTGTGTTATACCACATAATTGAGAACAGGATTCTTTTTTCTCAAGGAGCAATGATGTAATTGCAGTTCTACCTGTGTGTGTTGAATTTTTTAAACCGTTCTTCACAGTTTACATTGCATGGATCACCAAAGGACACTTGTACAATTTGCAAATGCCAAAAAAAAAAAAAAAAAAAATTCCACCATCCTCTCCCCAGAATGAGTATAATAATAGATGATACAGTTCAACTAGCATAATTTCTAAAAACCAGAAAAGTTTGTCTTTGCATTTATATGAATTTGTGTTTAACAATATATTGTAGTGATATTTGTTTTATTCAGAAATACTTAAACAGTAATTATAATGTGGTATATCTGTATATGTTTTCTTGAATCTCTTGTCCTGTTACAGTAGATACTTTCAAAGGAAATTTACAAATGAGTTTGCCAGCTCCCACAGAACATTCACAAATTGTTACTGTTATTTTTAACTAAGTCTAGACATTACTAGTACAAAGTATTTCTTCTCATAGATTACTTTTATTGAAACATTATGCTAGTAGTGATGGTGGTTGATAGGCATCTTTCTGAAGCCTTGCTTTTGTCAACTTAGTGGCAAAGGCAGTGCTGATAATAAAGGAAATATCTGAGTCAGTATTTTTACTCTAAAGAAACAACACTTTCATAACCTTATCATACTGAGATCTTAGACCTAACTGAACCTGAGTCATCTGAATATAATTCTTACTACAGAAGGGGTATGCAGAGCCCTTTGCTACCTTCAGATCAGTGGAAGTTGTTGAGAAACAATGAAAAATTACTGTGTTAATAATTTATTAAATAGTATCTAAGAAAATAGTTTTGTCGAAGTGTCTGAGGGCAATTTTTACTTGGGGGGGAAAGACATTGTTTCTCTTAGAGATACATCACTTTACAAGTCAATGGGGCTGCTAAAAGTGGTAGCTCTCTGAAGTCAAGGAACCAGAGTTTGCTTGTTCACTCATGTCCAACCCTTAGTGACCTCATTTGGGGTTTTCTGGACAAAAATACTAGAATGGTTTGCCATTTCCTTCTCCAACTTATTTAACAGGTCAGGAACTGAGGATGAACATGGTTAATTGACTTGCCCCAAATCACACAACTATAAAGTGTCCAAGGCCAGATTTGAATTCCTACTCTTCCTGACTTCAGTCCCAACACTCTATCCACTGTATCACCCAATAGCCCCTCAAATTTGCTGTAGTTTATTAAAGCTTTTCTAACCAGTCTGCTGGCTTAAATGACTGTCCTGAGGGGGAGAATGTTCTTTTGTTCTACTAATCCATATACCCGTGGCAGGCAAGAAGAAACTGATTTAGAATCTTCTAGAATGTCAGATTGAAAGCTTAGAGGGTAGAAAGGGTGCTCCTCAGCCTAGATACAGTTTTCCTGATTTTACTTCAGGAAATGCTGAACAAAAGGCCTTTCTGTCTACCTGATTAAAAGAGGAAAGAGTTGACTACCAGATCTTCTTCCTCTTTAGCCTAGGAAGACCAATCTCCCACAATCAGCCAGAACTGGAATGAATCACATTTTGTCTCTTCAAGCTAAGCCATTTATGCTGATGTGATTAGTCCCCTCCTACTTAATAATCCTTTAGAATTATCCCTTTGCTTAGCAATTACCTCCACAGGAAGGATTTCCTCTTTGGAGCTGCTGCTGGACTATGGGTTGATTCAAATTCACATTTTCACTCAGGTCAGCTGCTTTTGGAGATTATGTACTGAATTGACCATGTCATATCTCATTTAGAGAGTTCTTTGCATTTTTCCATAGCCCATATAACATCCAGATCTGGAGTATCAGAGAGCCATCACAACATCCTAAATAGACATGAAATTTGTTACTGAAAGTCACCAAACCAAAGTGTTCTTCCAAAACACCTTAAGGGACATGCCCAGCTAGTTACTCTGAAAACTCACTTTTGGGTTATAAACCTTGCTTGTGAGCCTTGCTGTGTATGATAGAGAGCAGTTTAGTCAAAGACAAGTCTTTCTTGGATTATTTACTTAGATACCCAAATGAACTCATTATAAAGTGATTTCACCTATGGGGGAGTTCTCTGAGCATGAACTCTAAGGACAACATTAAACCAAGGTGCTTGTAATAAAAAGAGTAAGTAAAGTATTTCTACTGAGAATTTTAGAGTCATAGATTTAAAGCAAGAGTGGATTTTAAAAGCCTCTAGTCCAACCCCCTCATCTGCATGATAATGGAAACTGAAAACCAGAGGTTTAGAGTAATTTATCAGAATTAAAACCCATGTCTCTTGATTATAAATTCAGTGCTTGTTTTACTGTACCATGCACAAACACTTTTAGATTTATCTGCCCTCTTGCTCTGGGCTATCAAGTAAACAGTCATAGAGAATAAGCTTAAGCATTCATGTGTGCTTTATTGGGTTATATGCTATCACTGCTCCTTAAAGTCTCAAACTAGGTGGCAAAAATGCACCTGCTTTTCTTTTTTTCAAGATCTCAGATGGTCAATAGTTATGTAGATTGATAATATTTTTTAAGAATTGAGAGTGTAAAGATCCTTTAGTCCAACCCTCTCATCTAGCTGTGACTTTATCCATTTAAAAAGTAAAGGATAGATTCCTGTTTGTAAGGAATCAGTGTATTACATTTCTTCCAGACAGAGAGTTTCATCTAATTCTCTCCATACACAGACCTTTTAAAAATATTTTTATAAGGTAGTTCTGTCTGCATTTGACTGTCTTATTCATAGGTGTCAGCCTACATTTATTTCTGAACCTATTTGTATCTTCGTATGTCTTCTTCAAATTTGTTTTTCTGTAATATAGTAATATACATTGGCAACCTAAATCTAAATCTAAAAAGTAAGTCTAAAAGTAAGTCCTCACTCCAAAAAGACTATCCTCAGACACTTTTTTTTTTCTTTTTGGAGGGCAGTTGGGGTTAAGTGACTTGCGCACGGTCACATGGCTAGTAAGTGTGTCAAGTGTCTAAGGCCAGATTTGAACTCAGGTCCTCCTGACTCCAGGACCAGTGCTCTATTAACTGTACCACCTAGCCTCCCTAGATACTTTTTAACCATGTGAGAGGCTTTGCCTCTCTCTGCCTTAAGTTTCCCTGACTATAAAATGGGAATAATCATACCTGGGACTGCTAGGTGTGGATAGAGCATGGGGCTTGGAATCAGAAGACTCATCTTCATGAGTTCAAATCCAGCCTCAGCACTTACTAGCTGTCTGACTCTGGGCAAGTCACTTAACCCTGGTTGCCTCAGTTTCCTCATCTGTAAGATGATCTGGAAAAGGAAATGGCAAACCACCTGTAATAGTAATCAGTTTAGCAGGATACTTAGCACTTAGTACTAGTGCTAAGTGTGGAAGGTGCAAACTCTGTCCCACTGTTGAGAAGGCATGAACTCCCCTGTTGCTGTGGAGGAAGGGGATTGGCTGAGCCCCTGTTGATGTGGAAGAAGGGGATTGGCTGAGGTGTGTACATAAGCAAGAATTCCAGAGACAGACAGACAGAATTGGAATTTTGCTCCCCTTGAAGGAAGAATCCTGGAGACTGAAGCCGACTGAGAGAGAGAGAGAGAGAGAGAGAGAGACAGAGAGAGACAGAGAGAGAGAGAGACAGAGAGAGAGAGAGAGACAGAGAGAGAGAGAGAGAGATAGACAGAGAGAGAGAGAGACAGAGAGAGAGAGAGACAGAGAGAGACAGAGAGAGAGAGAGAGAGTTTCTCTCCCAGCATGTGAAAGCTGAGAACTGACTGAGAACTGAGTTGGAGTTTTCCTGAGACCAGAATCTGGTGAGGGCCACCTGGAAGTATGAGAGGGCCTGCCTGAAG
>CM053587.1:28693362-28721773 GCA_028646515.1 Pseudochirops corinnae
GAAGATTATTTCAACATATTTTGCATGATTTCACATGTACAATGGCTATTTTATTTCTTGCCTTCTCGTTGGTTATGGGAGGGGGTGGAGGGAGGGAGAAAACTTGATCTAGAAATTAAAATAAAATAAAATTTTTAAAAAAAGATTATTTCAACTATTTTGGGATGCTGAGATAATCATCAAATCCTCAGAATCATGTGTATTAGATATAGAGCTAGAAGGTGTCCTCAAGAGTATCTGGTCCAACTTCTTCATTTTCTAAATGAGTAAAATGAGTTCCAGAGAGGTGAAAAAATTTGCTCAAGTTCACACAGAGGATAAATAGCAGAACCAGGATTCAAAGTTACATGTTCTCTGTTCAAATCCAAATCCAGGGTCTTTTCCATTACATTCTATTGTATCCCCAAGATACTTAACGTAGAGAAAAGAGGTATGGCTTTACAGAAGTACCCTGGGAATGTTGTTTGGTATCCATTTTAAGACTTATAATATATCTTTAGGGAGTCTACTTAGCAAATCCTAAGTGCTCCTGAAATATTTGAGTTATAACTTAGATGGAACAATGAATTCTTAAAAGGAACACTCTGGCAGTACATACAAATTAGTGTTGTTCTTCAAAGTTATAACATTGGGACTACCCACTTTCACTTAGTTCTTTAATGCTTCCATTTCTCAAAACATTGTTGGAATAGTTCTGTTGAAATTGGTTACAAAAATGACAAAAGAAGGAAAGAAGGAAATAGTATTGGAGATACTATGGAGAAACAGATGCTGATACACTGTGGGAGGAGTTATGAATTATTCCAACCATCTTGGAAAGCTATTTGGATTATTATTATTATTATTATTATTATTATTATTATTATTATTATTATTAGCTTTTTGGAGAGGGGAAGGTAGGGCAATTGGGGTTAAGTGACTTGCCCAAGGTCACATGGCTAGTTTTTTGTGTTAAGTGTCTGAGGCCAGATTTGAGCTCAGGTCCTCCCAACTCCAGGGCTGGTGCTCTATTCATTGCACCACCTAGCCATCCCTATTTGGATTATTTTAAGTGACTAACCTAACTTTGAGAAAAATGGTGCTCACCCTATTTCCCCAGGCTAAGACTTAAATAACTTTGTCATCATTTCAGATCCATTTAGACTTCCAACCCCTCACTATGATTTCATAGAAAATCTCTATTCATTTATATGCTTGGCCATTTTGATAATTATGACCATTATGACAATTCTAAGCTCTGAGAAATTTGAAACTGCAGAAAAATTGTGAATATTATTGCCTAGTACTATCTTTTTTCATATACTTTGCTCTTTGGCAGAGCTATACCAAAGGTAGAATAATAGACACTCAGAGTTGGAAGGCACCTCAGAGATTGTCTAGTCCAACCCCATGAATCCTCTCTCTAACATTCTTGAAAAATGGCCATGTAGCCTTTGAAAACCTTAAGTGCCAGGAACTAAAGTAGTCTCTGAGCTAACCTGTTATTTTGAGGAATACCTTTACTAGTTCACAAGTTTTACCCACCTTTGAGACAAAATCTGCTTTACTCTAACATGGTGGACATGAGATTTCTATGGACTGAATTCATCTAAGTAAGTTATAAGGTTTTGGAAGTTAGAGAAGCAAAGAATGATATAGAGTCTCTAGTCTAATTCTATTATTTCACCAAGTACTGTGAAAAGAGTACTAGCTCTGGAGTTAGAAGATCTGGGTTCAAATCTCTTCTTTGATGCTTATTGCATGATCTTGGGAAAGTCACTCTTCCTGGGTCTCAGTTTTCTTATTTGTAAAATGAGCGTGGGGTGGGGCGTAGGTTGGACTGGCTCACCTTTAAGTTCTTTTCCAGGTCTAGGTCCTATGAGCCTATAGTCTTTAGGATGAGGCAATTGCACCTCAGAGAAATTAAATGATTTACCAAAGGTAAATTTACCAAAGGTAGTGAATAACTGAGTTTGGACCTGAATGCAAGTCCTCCAAAATCTAGTGTTCTTTCTACTATAACTGACACTTGTTGAGAAAGTCCTTGGACATTCTCTATTAGAGGAATCTTTGGAGACACATTTTGTTTGTTTTTTGAGACTGGGTCTTCTTGACTTACCCTGGCAGGAAATGAAGAGGCCACTCAAAGGACTGATTTCATTATTGATGATCATGGAAGGTTTGACCAGTTCCATTTCTGACCTTGTTTGCCTCTTCTTAGGTAGCCTGCTGGCTCCCCACTCTCAAGGATTTACGGTATTGGTGTATGACTCAGTGCAGACATCAGATTGGCTTAGTATAGTGTAGCTCAGAACTCCTAAGCGCAAGCAATCCACCAGCAATGGCCTCCACAGTAGCAAGAATTAAAGGCATGCACTGCCATGCCTGGTTTGGAGACACATTTTAAAATAATTAAAATACCCATGATTGGAGAAGGGGAGAAAACAACTTTTAATGATTTATATATTTTTAAAAAGATAGCTTAAATATTAAATGAGTAATCCTTCTCCTCCCCCCACTTCCTGCCTCTCATTCTTCCATTCCACCCCACCCTCCCAAGCTGTTGTAATGATTCTTAAAAGCTGAAAGAAGATCATCTGAATTTCTGAATTCCCAGGATTTTTTAGTTCAGTTACATTCTTAAGTGGATTATGTCACTTTTAATTTGGGGTCCACCCATTAAATTTCAAATTATATTTTAGAGAACTCAATGTGTTATCTTTAAGTACCATGTAAGCCAAAAGTATACTGTTTCCTAGTAGTGAGCTCAGAAACTTGGCGTTCCAATCCTGAATATTTAGGATGAACACTCTACCTACTCCCAAAAGGATATGAGATGATTTCCAGAATTAAACATAATGTAAAATAGGACAATTAGTGATAAAAACAGAACAGATGTTGGCAACATGCTGAGTAGTTTTTGCGAAGTCAGTTGGGAAGATTTGAATGAACTGTTGCAAAAGAACTATTCAAATAATCACTACCATGGCATAAAGGAAAAATATTGCTAAAAGGAAACCAAATAATGAGTGGTCAAAAAATTAGTAATGGTCCCAAAGAACCATGTAGATAGTGAAACATAGTTACTTCCTCATCCCCTCATGGTGGATGGAGGGAGATAGTGCATACATTATTATGTGTGGGTAAAGCTATCAGTTGTTTTTTGTTTAACTGGGGTTTTTTTGTTTGTTTGTTTTTGGTAACAAGGGAGAGTTTGGTTCTGTTGGTGGTAGGGAATGATGAGTGGCACATACCCAGAAATTTACTGTTGATATAAAAATAAAATCATCAATGAAACTTTTCAGAAAGTCAGTTAATCTATCTGTAATGTATAAAGTTGGAATAATAATGGCATATTTTCAGGTATCTATTGTGAAACACAATGAATATTTATAAAGTACTTTGAGATCTACCATGAAAGGTATTTACAAGCAAGTAGCCAAGTATGTTTCTTAGGTAGTATTATTTTAACATAGCTCTTAGCATTTAAATTCTACCTCTGATGTAATCTGAAATGTAAGAATAATCTTTAGATCCATGGGGACAAATAGTTTCCTAATATAATAACACACTCTAGCAGCTTACTCCACCCAAAGAATAATTACAGGAGAAATGACTAGGATATGTGCTGATGCAAGCAGTAGTTTCTGTTGATAGATTTCTTTTTCTTCCTTGATGATTTTTCTTCCTGGTATGGTTGGTCTGCAAAAGGTGCCAAAGTGACTGTTCTGAGGGACTGAACCCTTGATGTCATTCATAAAAGAGGCCCTACAAAACTCACTTCACCTTCTCCAGAGATCTTCAAAGGGCCAATCAATCACCAGGGACTACTCAGACTCTACCACATTCTGTTGAGACTGAAAGTCAATAAGCTGGATTTGTGGCCAATTTCTCAGAGATTATTATCTATTTCTTTAAAGCAGCAACGGTCCCAAGGCTTTAAGGGGACAATATGGCATAGTGGGAAGAGCAATGACTGTGGAATCAGAGAACTTGAAATCAATTCTGCCTTGGATACCTCTATGACTTTGGTTATGTCACTATCCCTCCCTGGGCCTTAGTGCCCTCCTCTTTAAACAACGGGTTTGGACTAGATGGCCTCTGAATTCTCTTCTGTCTCTAAGTTGATAATCTTATGTCCCTCTGTCCTTATTCATAAAAGATTCCTCATCCAATACGATCAGGAAGAAGTAGGAAGAGCAATGGGTCTGGATTCAGTGACCTCTTTGCTCAAATCCTTGCCTGGCTACTTACCAACATTGGTCACTTTACCTATCTGGGCCTTGGTTTCCTCACCTCTAAAATGAAAAAAATGGACAAAATGATCTTTAAGATACCTTCCAGCTCTAAATCTGTGATTTTATTAACTCTTATTTCAAGTAGGCTCTCAGAGCTTGTATCTTTTAGAGTTTCCTCCTCTGATCTGAGAACAAGTGAAGAGAGTCCCAAATGTATCAATGGGAAAATAGGGAAGGAAGCACCATAAAGTACGTACTTTCAAAATCAATCTCTGCTAAGAATGAAATCTCCCTAAAGCTGACCCACTTTCTCTTTTGTAAGGAGTTATTGTTCTCCACATTAGGAAAGTGCTTCCCATCTCCATACCCATGCTATGACAGTACCATTGATCTCCTTTTTTTCATTTTCCTTAAAGAATGGAGTAAAAATAGTTAAGGGGGGAAGCTCATGATGTAGAAAGGTATCAACTGATCCCATTCTAGACACAATGAATTAGATAATTTCTAAGTGACCAATCTGATTTTACACTTTGGGCTTGTGTTGATGCTCCCATATTTTGTTGACGAACTGCCTGTAATTCATAGAAAGTAACAGCTAAATTGTTGCATCTTTTATTTTAATCCACAAGAGTTTGTTAATCATTTTTGTAGTAACAAAGCATGAGGCCTTTCTGAAATCACTTGGAGCAGGATTGGAAAAAAACCCATTGGGTTGAAGTGGGAGTGTATGGGCACACTTCCCTCTACTGGGTACAAATAGAACTACTCAATTAATAGTTGTGCTGTGTACAGCTGAATGATTTATTTTGTCTCAAATGGTGTAGATAGAGACACCTTGAGAACACTTGTTGCATGTACCTGTGAGTGAACACATTTACTTATATGTTATCCACATAACTAGAATTACACATAATTGAAAATTGTATGTTCAAAGACTTACTTTCATCTTAAATCTTTTTTTCAACATTTCCATTCCTTCTGATTCTCATTGAGACTGGAATAATTGTTCACATCCCAGCCTCCCTGGCCACCCTTTTCTCGTACTGGTTGCATTTTTACTCATTCTTTTCAACTCACTGGTCAAGGTGGGGGAGCAAAAACACTCTTTGCTTTCCATTGTCACTTCCAGGCTTTCCTTCTACTTCTATCACTCAGGAACCTCTCATCCTTTGAAGATTTCACTCAATTCATGTCTACTGCCCTATATATCTATTGATCTCTAAGATACACCCTTTCTTTCCTCATTGAGTTAAGGGCCTGATTCACAGTCTTTTTCTCTTCCTCAATTCCTTCCCTAATACTAGGAGATTTTGACATATGTACTGATACTCCTTCAAACCCTTTCTCCTCCCAGTTTCTGAACTTGCTCACAAATCATCCACAAATGTTCCACTTCCATATATATTAACTCTGGACTTCCCTTACCTAGTCACAATTCTTTGTCATTATGCCTTTTTCTTTGTGTTGCAACTCTAACTGCTATTCTTCATCCTCTCCATGATCTCCAAATCCCTCAAACCCTTACCTCTTTCCCAGGTTGTTATCCACGGACTGGCTAGACTATTCTCCCTTGCCTGTTTTGACCCCTTAGTGAACCAGTCCAACTTCACACTGTCCTTTTCTCTTTAATCACTTGCCCTCTTATTCTTTTATTGAAACTGCCTTTCTAATCTTTGACCCTGGATTACTCCCATCATCCTCTGCCTTCACTACTACTTACATGCCGAAAACCAAACTGGTAAAGTCATGAAACTATGTTGACTGAATCTCCTACAAATTTATGTTACATAATCTCAGCTGGGCCTTCAATTACTATCCCCCTGCACAATAGCACCTTTTGCAAACTTTGTCAGCCATCTTCAAACCTCCCACAGTTCCCCACTCCCCATCTTCTTAGTTGAGAATCTTGCTTCATATGTCATTGAAAATATTGAAGTAATTTCACAAAAGCTTTCTATTCTCTCCTTCTCCTCCTCAACTCATACCTCTCAGATGCGTTTTGCTTCTATCTTTGCTTTCATGTAATGAGATGCCCCTTCCTGTCAAGGCTAACACCTTTGCATGCACAAATGATCTCATTCCATCTTATTTTCTCCAGCACATTGTCCCATCTATCATCCCCACTCTTTCACCTATCTTTAACTTCTTGTTTATTAGCTGCTTCTCTACTGCCTACAAACATATCCCTATGTCTTCTATCCTCAAAAAACTCTTATTTGGTTCATTCATCACCCCTACCTATTGTCTCATATCTCCTACTTTTGTGGCTAAACTCCTTGGGAAGGCTGTCTCTTATGAACGCCTTCACTACTTTCCCCCTCACTCTCTTATTAATTTTCTATAATCTGGCTCCTAGCTTCATCATTCAACTGAAACCACTTTCTCCAAAGTTACTGATGATCTCTCACTTGTCAAATCTAATGTCAACCTCTCTGCAATCCTTGACCCCACTGATCACTCTCTCCTTGATATTCCCTTTTCTATACTTTTTGTGAAATGACTCCTAGTTCTCTTCCTATCTATCTGACCTCTCCTTCTGAGTCTCTTTTGCTGGAACTGTATTCAAGTTGTATCCACTTGGTGTCCCCCAAATTCCCTGTCCTACTCCCTCTTTTCTTGTATCTCTATACTATTTCACTTGGTGATCTCATTAACTCCCATGGATTCAGTTATCTCTATGCTGATGATTCTCATATCTTCTCATATATCTCTATGTTGACCTCCAGTCTCACATCTCTACTTGTCAAGAGGATATCCCAAGCTGGGTATTGCACAGATATCTTAAATTCAACAAGTCCAAAATTGAACCCATTTCCCTCCTAAACCCTCTCCTCTTCCCAACTTTCCTATTACTGTCAAGGACACCATGATACTCCCAGTCACCCAGGTTCACAACCCAAGTGTCTTCCTAAACTCACTGTCTCTCAATCTTTTGCTAAATTCAGTCAATTCTACCTTTATGGCAGTTTTCCTATATTCCTCCTTCTCTCTTCTGACACTGTTATCACCCTGATACAGGTCTTCAGTGCATCAATACATAATCTAATATAATAACTTGCTGTTTGTTTTCTGTGTCTTGAATCTTTCCCCACTCTGTTCCATCCTCCAATCAATTACCAAAGTGATCTTCTTAAAGCACAGGTTTGACCATGTCAACCCCCTTACTCAATAAATTCCAGTGGTTCCTTATAGCCTACAGGATAAAATAAAAAAATCTGCCATTTGGCATAAAAAGCTATTCATAACTTGGGTACCCCCTTTTTCTTTCCTTCCTTCCTTCCTTCTTAGCTTCCTTCCTTCCTTCCTTCCTTCCTTCCTTCCTTCCTTCTTTCCTTCCTTCCTTCCTTCCTTCCTTCCTTCCTTCCTTCCTTCCTTCCTTCCTTTCCTTTTTCTTTTAGAATTGCTGACTTTAATTTCTTACACACACACACACTTTTTTTTAAAAAAAGAGTATACCATAAAACTTCACATGACAAGTATTTTGCATAAATGTAAACATGCATATTTCTACCATACTGCAAAGTAGCTATAAAAATAAACTCTAGGCACAAGATTTTAAAAATTGTAATCACAGAGCCAGAAAACTTTAATTAAAATGAACTCGGGACAAAAGTGATGCTGAGGAAATGGCAATGGCAGATGCTGATCTCCTGGTCTTTTACTTCAACCTACTGCTCCGATATCCTTACACCTTCCACTTGTTCTCCAACTCTGTAATCCAGTGACACTGGTATCCTTAACATGCTTTAAACAAAGTTCTCTATTATTTCCTGACTTCTTGCACTTTCACTGATTGTCCACCACGCCTAGAATTCTCTACTTCTCATCCCTATGAAGGTTTTCCCTTTCTTTAAGTCTCTGTTAAAATCCCACCTTCTGCAGAAAGCTTTTCCAGATGCCCTCTAGTGCCTTCCCTCTGTTAATTATCTCAACTCTTCTTTTGTGTTGTTTGTATGTAGTTATTTGAACACCATCTCCTCCTTTAGATCTGGAGCTCCTCGGGAACAGAGATTTTCTTGCTTTTCTTTGCATCTGTAGTGTTCAGTGCAGTGTCTGGCACATAGGGACTTAATGAGTGTTTACTGACTGACAGACTGACTTTGATAGTTGAACTATTTTATTCTTCAAATGGTAATTCATTGCTTCATTCATACAAGAAAAATGTATTACTTACCATAAACATAATAGTGTGTTTTGTATTCTCTATGTAGAATACAAAAAACTTCAACAAAAAGCTCCTGCCTTCAAGAAGCCCACATTCTATTTGGGAAAATAGGATATACATGCAAAATAATTAAATTGTAACAATAATAACTGATACATAAATAGTGCTTTAAAGTTTGCAAAGTGTTTTTATGCATTATTTCATTTGAGCCTCACAAGGTTGTGGGCCTGGGTATTATAGGTATTATTAAACCCATTTTATGGGCCGGTACGTGCACAGTAGATAGAATGCCAGGCCTGAAGTCAGGAAGATTCATCTTCCTAGTTCAAATCTGACCTCAGAAACTTACCAAATGTGTGACCCTGGACAAGTCACCTAGGCCAAGTCCTGTTTGCCTCAGTTCCTCTTCTGTAAGATGACCTAGAGAAGGAAGTAGCAAACCATTCTGGTATCTTTGCCAAGAAAACTCCAAATAGTGTCGTGAGGTGTTGGACATGACTAAGAAACAAACCCGTTCCACAAATGAGGAAGCTGAGGTTGAGAAAAGCAATGTTAAACAATAACTGTTACATTTTTTAAAAAAAAATTAATTTTTTAATTTTTTTGCTTTTTTTGGAGAGGGGAGGGCAGGGCAATTGGGGTTAAGTGACTTGCCCAAGGTCACATGGCTAGTAAGTGTTAAGTGTCTGAGGCTGAATTTAAACTGAAGTTCTCCTGACTTCAGGGCCAGTGTTCTATTCACTGTGCCATCTAGCCACTCCATGTTACATTCTTATTAAGTAAAAACACCCACCCCCAGAAAATATAACAGGTGGCTTGTGAATGTTGCAGATTGTAAGTTCCATGAGTTCAGAATAGGAAGCTATCTTTCCAAGTGGTCAAAGAATGCATTGTGGAGGAGTTTGGACTTCAGTTGGGCTATTAAGGACAGGATAGGAGAGGGAGGGAGGGAGAGAGGAAGAGAGAGAGAAAGAGGGAGAGACAGAGACAGAGAGAGACAGAGAGATGGAGAGACAGAGAGAGGCAGAGACAGAGATAGAGAGAGAAACAGAGACAGAGACAGAGAGAGAGACAGAGACAGAGACATATACAGACACACACACAGAAAGACAGAGAGTAGTATATTGAAAATAGGGGAAATTTAATGAGGAAAGGATTGGTATTGGGAATATATTCAGGAGGACAATGAATAGACCAAGCTTATTGTAGCAGTGTTCTTATGGAGGAGGTATGAAAGATATTCCTGGAATGGTAGGTTAAGGCTAGAATTTGGAGCGGTTTTATTGGGGAAGGAGTTAGGATTTTGGACTTCGTAATTCAGAAGGAAGAATTTTGTAGTATAGGAGAATATCATGATTATAGTGTTGTTTTTTGGAAAGATTATTATGGTAGCTATGTGTAGGATAATTAGAAGAAAAAATTAGAATTTAAGAAATCAGTGAGGAGTTTATAATCACCTAGGCATTTTAAAGTTTACAAAATATTATATAGCATCACATTTAATATTATATATAATATGTAACTCCAATGTGAAGGGGTGTTAGGGAAATGAAAAAAAAAACATGTTGAAAATTAAGGCTTGGAATCATGAAATTAAAGAAGTCAAAGGTTTGCAAAGAATTCAAAGACTTCAAGCCTATGTATCATGAATACTTTCTTCAGCAAAAGAAGTTAAAAGGTACCAGTGGAGGGAACACCAAATACCTCTCCTCAAATGAAATTGATATATTTTAATAGAAAAGAAATGACATTGAATCATCTATCTTTGTATAGTCAAATGATTAATTAAATAGGTAGAGCAAAGATCAAAGAATATACCAAAATAGAAAAAAAAAATAAAAATGAAAACATTGTTTACAATTTTAGCAACTCTAAAGTGATCCACTAAAAGAATTTGTCTTGTGGCCCTGGAGTCAGGAGGACTTGAGTTCAAATTTGAACTTTGACACCAACTAGTTATGTGACCCTAAGCAAGTCACTTAACCCCAACTGACTAAAAAAAACAAACCCCACAAACAAAAAAGAATTTGTCATCTTCAAAATGTGAGAGATTAACCAAAGTAGCCAAACATTTTGTCCATCATTATTTCTTAATGTTTAACTAATGATAAGCAGTTACCACAAGGAAGAGGATGAAAGAGACAGAGGGAGACCTGGCAACACAAACTCATTTGCAAAACTTCATAGTAAAGGTAATAGAAAACTTTGAGGAGTATAGATGCAGAAAACATTGAAGAGAATTTGGGGAGAAAATGAATCTAGCTCAAAATCTCAGTGTTTCAGATCATCATCAGAGCATCTGTATATGAAATTTGATAGAGAACAGTAAGTAGGATGCAAACATAACAGACATTCCAACATTTGTATGGTGAAGTACTTTGATTTGTGCATTTGTACTGGAATCTATAACTTCAGAATGATATCTCAGATCACATAATTTAAATGTCTGAATGACATCAGTGGTGATTTTAGTTCAGTTCATATCTGAATAAAAAATCGGTTTTGCAACACATCCAACTATTTAGCCTTTCCTAAATGCCATTGACTGAAGGGAAAATGACTGTTTCCCCAGGAAAACTCTTTGACTTTGTGATATCTCTCATTATTAGGAAGCTTTTCCTGACATCAGATTGAAATTTTCCTTGTTGAAACTTTAACACATTGTCTCTACTTCTGACATGTGGGTTCACAAGCAAAAAAACCAAAAAACAAAAAGAAAATCCTTCTTCCACATTATAGTCTTTTAAATATGTGAAGACAGTTATTATTATTATCCCTTCTCAGTTTATTATTATTATTATCATTATTATTATTATTATCATTATTATTATTATCCCTTCTCAGGCTGAACATCCCCAGTTTCTCCAACTGAACCTCTTCTAGCATGATCTCTAGACTTTTCCCCACTCTAGTTGTCCTTCTCTAGACACTTTCTAGCTTATCAATATCCTTCCTTAAAAGTGATACCCAAACTAAACCCAAGAACTCAGATGCGGTTTGACTAGAGCAGAGTATAGTAAGCTGTCACACCCTTATTTATAAATTCATATGATCAAGAGAGAGAAATATACAGCACCTTTTACTCATCTATCAGGCTGCTTTTCCAGGAAAAGAATGAGGAATGATCCAGTTCCATACCAGGAGACTATATCAATAGCCATGTCACAATGTCTCAGCTAAATTTAAGTTTTTTCATTTTAAATCATCATGAAGACTTTGGCCATTTGTTTCTCTTTACATCAAAATGGCAAGCTTGGTCTGATTATGAGGGAATCTGATAGAAAACAGCTCACTTCTACCTAGAGAAATATTTCTTCTGCCTCTGAACATCAAGCTTGATCACGTTATTTCTAGCTGAGTACATTTCACCATGCTTCTCTATAAAATCAAACACCTGCACTCACCACAGTGCCTTATTCACAGAGTGGCCAACAGGAAGGTTGTTCATATAATCAATGAAGAACTTTGAAGAATAATACTAAGATGTATGGCGAGGGATGACAGACTGGAGAGCTAGAGTACTTTACTAGTATCCTCATGATGTCAAAAGAAAATGAGTAAAGCCACCAGTATATCAGTTTTGTTGATCTTATGGAGATATGGCTGAAAATTACTCAAGATGGATGGGCCTGCATAGGTTGTGATTTGCATCACTGGAAGGAAAAACCAATGTGATCACAGATATGATCACAGATCCATTTGAGTATTTTAGGATGTCATGCTATTCCTTGCTTTTGTGCTTTCTCTCAAATTCTAAGAGAGTATATTCACTTTCTTTCAAGGTTTACATAATTCCCACTCAGAACTAGAATAGAAGTTATCTTTGTTGATTTCTTCACTTCTTGAAAGATTAAATTATCACATTTAGCTATGAGTGACCAGAAAAGAAGGTAGGGAAGACTAAGGAAGAGATGGAAAACAATGAAGAAAAAGGATCTTCAGAGACAATGGAGAATCCTGACCCTCCAGGAGTTTGAAGGTTCAAAGAATGTGATAAAGAGGAGAAAGGGAAGAACAATTTCCCTGAATTTTATAGCAAAGTAATAAATTTGAGATTCTTCCCAAAGAAGAGACCATGTGGACCTCTGAAAAAGTAACACCTTGCCCCCCAAAGAATGATGCTTTAGATTCTCAGGTGCTATCAGATCAGACAGATAGGAGTCAAATAGTGGGGCTGATGAATGTTTGGCAGTGGAGGTGCTAATGCCTCTATTTGGTAATAAAAATAGAGGTCTCTTGTCATTCTGGGGAATATATCTAGCACAGGATAGAATCCTCCAAGATTTGTTAAGTCAGATTAATCAGTTGTCTGTCAGTCAATATAAATTAATATTTATTAAGTGCCTATCCTGTGCCAGGTACTGTGCTAAGATCTAGGATACAAATACGGAAAAAGAAAAGCAGTCTCTTCCCTCAAGCTTACAATCTAATGCAGAAAGTCAGTCCACAAAAGGAACCTAAAAAGATTTTTGGCCTAGGGCACTTTCCTCAAATGGAAGTTTTAGGAGGAGTTCTTTACTCCACCCTCCAATTACAGGGGCAGAGGGTGCTAATGAAGTGTGATTAGCAGTGCTAGTACCCTCTTCTAATGATTCATATGAATACAATTTAAACTGTAAGAAGGAATCCAGACAACATACTGAAGACCTTATGAACACAGATGGTGATTAAAAAAAAAAATCATTATTGCTGATTGAAGGCAAGGTCCTCAGAAGTGAAAGGCAGATTTTGAAAGCGAACAGCTGTTTAAAAAGATGTTCCCTGGAAAAAAAGAATTTCTATTTCTGGACGAGCAAGGTGAAACTAGAGACATTTGTAAAAAGACATATTTAACTTAATAGGCATCACTGAGAATTAATGGGATGAAAACAGTAACTGGAATATGTCTATGGATTGGTAGATTTTATTCTAAAGAATAGATAGAAAAGTCAGGAACTAGAGAGAGAAAGCATGATCAAGTCATTTGGGCAAATAAAGGAGTCAGAAGCACAAACTATATTGATATTGGAGTCTGAAAGACAGGTGAAATGGACAAAAAATTCAATGAATGAATAAAGAAATAGTATTTTCTAAGTGCATGCTATGTAAAAAAACATTAGGTATAAAAAGAAAAGTAATTTAAGAAACTGATCGCAAGCTTGGCACAGCTGTATGATGGTGGTGATGAAGGCTTTGAGTATATAAACATCTGCAGTAGCTCTCTCTTTGTCAAAAACAAAAGAAGCTAATAATGTCTTTGCTTGCCATATGGATAATTTCATAGTTCAAAAGGTGGAGGAATCAACCAGGATAACTTCATTCTAGACCCAATTCTCAACACTAAGGAAGTACTGTTTATTTTTTCCTGGGAAGGAAATAATGGGAGCTTCTAGGAGAAGTGATCACTCTGTTACAGAATTTATTATAAAGGAGATAAAAACTGGGCAAAGATTTTAGGAAGAATAGAAGAAGCCCATGGCCTTAGAGGAAGTCAGCCCAAAAAGAATGGGAAGTTTTCAAGGCTAAAACTCTGAAGACACAAAGGGAAATAATTCTGATGGAGAAGAAAAGGGAGAGTGGTGTAAAAAACTTGATGTGGATGCATAAGGAACTCATTAAACAACTTCAATTTTTCTTTCTTTTCATTTATTTTTTGTTATTTAGTGCCTGACAAATGTTACTAAGTTTGAACCTTATATGCATGGAACAGAAAGGATTGCACATGAAACCACAAATCTCTATGTTATAGAGCTTGCATTAAAAAAAAGTCTCCTCAACTTTCTAAGGCTATCTATACTTTGGAGAGAGCAATTTCAGATACATAAGAAGACTTAAAGCCAAATTTGAGAATTAAGGGAGAGAAGGGTAAGTGAAATGAAGCAATGAGGACATACAATTTTGTTTAGGAGTTTGGCTCTAAAAGCAGATATATGGAACAATAAATTTAGCGAATGGTAAAATCAAATGAGGGTTTTTTGGAGGAGGAGGGAAGCCTGGTCATATTTTTTGGTAGTGGGAATAAGCTGCCTGTTGCACATTCTGAATTGGATGTCCTACATGTCAAATTCAACAAATTCAAAAAACCTCTCCCATTATTTCTCCCCCAAAATTTAACCTTCCTACCAACTTCCCTAGATCTGTCAAGGACAATACTATCCTTCTAGTCTTTCTAGTTCTTTACTCTCTTTAATGTAACACACTAAAACAGTTACCAGATCTTATTGATTTTACCTCCAGAGCATGTCTTGCATCTATCTCCTTTTCTTCACTGACATCCCCACTGCCCCACTCCCCTAGTTCAGGCAAAATCACCCCTGCCTTCAATAGTCCCATAATTGATTTCCTAGACTCAAGTCTCTTCTTCAATCTAACTTTTGCCTAGCTGCCAATGTGATATTCCTAAATAGCAGCTTTAACCATGCCTTTCCACTGCCCAATAAGCTCCAATGACTCTCTATTACTTCTAAGATTGAATAAAAGCTCTTTTTTTTTTGTATCAAAGTCTCTAACCTACTTTTTCAGCCTTATCATAATGCATCCCTCTCCTTGACACACTATGGTCCTGCCAAATTTTCCAGCTTGCTTTTCCTTCCACTTGCTATGGTATCTTCCATATCAATGACTGGTTATAGGCTTTCTCTCATGCCTGAAATGCATTACTCCCTTCTCATCCTTACCTCTTCAAAGGGGAATAAATAAGCATTTATATAGTGCCTACTATATGTCAGGCACTATGCTAAGTGCTTTACAAATATTATTTGTTCTCATTTGATTGTTAGAATACATAGTTTACTTCAGAGTTCTAATCAGATGCCATCCTCTAGAGGAGGCCACTCTTGAACTCTCCCTCAAATGACTTTGTATTTATCACATGCACACATATATCATATGGGCTTATTTTGTATATGCTTATTTGTGTACATGTTGTCTTCTATAGAATTTAAGTTCTTTGCATCTTTAGCATGGTGCCTGGTATTTAATAAGTGCATATTGATTGACTGAGTGAAGAAAAGGTCATGCTGGGCATGGTGATGCATACCTGTGATCCCTGTTCCTGGAGAGGCTGAGAGGTTAGTAGATTGTTTGAGCTCAGGAGTTCTAAGTTGAAGTAAGGCTAAAGTTTATTGAATGTTACCACTAAATCCAGAACCAAGATGGTGAGTCAGCTATAGCAATAAGCCACCAGGTTATCTAAGAAGGGGCAAAAGGTGCCAGGCTGGAAACAGAGCAAGTCAAAGCTTCTATACTTATCAGCAGTGGGACAAGGCTGGAAGTGGCCACCTCGCTTCCTGCTTGGGTGATATAGGAAAGCCCCATCTCAAAAAAATCATACCTATCAATCAATAAACATTTATTAGATGTTTTCTAGGAATAGTACTAAATGCTAGGGGTTGTTTTGTTCTTGAAGAGGACCAAAGGGACGTCACTGTGTAGGAGTCAGGGCACAGTGTGTCTGACTATGGCTGACTAGACCAGTACAAGTTTGGAAGGCTCTATCACAGGTCAGGCACAAATGGTCCATAGGAACATTGGGAGTGGAGATGTCTCCAAATTTGTACATCTCATGTTTCTTTTGAGGTACTGACATTCTTCTTTCCTTGTAGAACACAATACCTCCTTTAATATGGGCATGCCATGCTGGGTGGTTCTTTGCCAGTGTCTCTCATGCCTCATGATTTATTCCAAAGTTCTTAAGAGAGATCTTGAGGATATCCTTGTGTTGCTGCTTCTGATCACCATGTGAATGCCTGTCTTCCATGAATTCTCTGTAAAATAGTCTTTTAGGCAAATGTACATTTGTCATTTGAACAACATGGCCAGTCTATCAGAGCTGTGCTCTGTATAGTAGAGTTTGAATGCTTGGTAGTTTAGTTCGAGAAAGGGCCTCAATGTTAGATACCTTATTTTGTCAGGTGATCTTCAGAATATTCCTTAGACAATTCAAATGGAATTGGTTCAGTTCTCTGGCATGGCACTGTCTAGGTTTCACAGGCATATAACAATGAGGTCAACACAATGACTCTATATATAAATCTTCAGTTTGGTAGGCAGCCTAATATCTCTTCTCTCTCACACTTTCCTTTGGAGTCTCCCAAATAATGAGCTAGTTCTGGCAATGCATGTACCAACCTCATCATCTATGTGTACATTCTTGGAAATTATACTGCCAAGGTAAATGAACTTGTCTACAGTATTCAAAATTTCTCCATTTGCTGTAACTGATGGTTCCATGTATCAATGTTGTGGTGTTGGCTGGTGGAGAACCTGTGTTTCCTTGCTGTTAATCGTTAGGCCAAAATTAGCACAAATATTAAAGAGTCAATCCATATTTTGCTGTCTCTCGCCATCAGAGGGTGAAATGAGTGCATAATCATCTGTGGAAAAACAAATCATGCACCAATTCTCCTGCCACTTTAGTCTTGGCTTGTAAACTTTTCAAGTTAAATAGTTTTTATCAATGTGATAACTAACCTTGATGCTGTTTTTGTCCTCACTGAAGGCTTCTGATAACATTGCTGAAAATATCAGGCTCAAAAGCATGGGAGCAAGTACAGCCCTGCTTCCCTCCATTGGTGACTGGGAAAGCATGAAAGTATCATCTATTGTCCAGAACTGTGGCAAGCATGCCATCATGAAATTGATGTCAATACTGATGAATTTCTCTGGGCAAGCAAATTTTGACATAATTTTCCATAGGACTGTAGTGACAACCACACTGGCATACCCAGAATGGCTGCTAGCACAGGATCTTAGATCTGCTTTATTAGAAAAGATAGTTGTTTAAGGGATCAGCAATATTTTTTATTTACATTCATTAGTTCAGGGAAAAATCAGCACACTGAACTTCAGAGAAAATCCAAAGAAAATGGAGGAAATACAAGCAGAGAAATAAAGACCAACAGACAGGGCTTCTGTCTGAGAAATTAGCACATATCAATAGATGGCTCCAACTGTCTGACCAAGGCAATACATACATAGTTACCAGAGAGAGAAGCACGCACCAACGTCTGAGTTTTTCAAAGCCAAGGGGTTCCTTATCCAGAGTATCATCTGGTCAAATCACAAGAATACCCTTCCAATGAGTGAGCCCCCAAAACAAAATGCTAACCTCACACTTCCATACTTACATACATATAAATTATACATATACATACTTACACACACACACACACACACACACACACACACATATATATATACAGCAAGCTTCCCTTAAGCAAGCTTCCCTTAAAGGGTTCCATGTGAGGCCTATTACTGGGTGGGAAAGATCCTAAATCCCACTAGTATTACAAGGCCTTCATGACTGACATGGTCTGACTGATCATGACTGGTCAGAAAGATGAACATTATGTACATACATCTGTTCTACCCCTGGCATTTCTCTTTTAGTTGTTGGTCAGTAAAAACCATACTGACCATTCCTTAGTCCTTTCTGATGCCACACTGGCTCTCAGGTAGATGACCATCTTCCATCAGCCTATTAGGAAGGATTATTCTGGCAAGAATCTGGCTAAAAGTGCTGGGGGTACAAAAGGATGCAAAAGACAGTCCTTGACTTTAAGGAGCTTACAAACTAATAGGGGAGACAACATGTAAACAAATATATTTGTTTACATTCAAAGCAAACTATAAATAAGGACAAAAAGGAAATAATGGAATGAAGGGACTAGAATAAGAAAGGTTGGGAAAGTCTTCTTGTAAAAGATGTCATGTTTAATTTCTTTTTTTTTTTTTCCTGGTAGTGTTATTAGACTGGTAGATCTAAGGAATGCCATAGATAGTTTACATAGATTTAATAAAGAATTGCACTGAATCTCTTTTGCTATTCTTGGAGGAAGGATGGAGATATATGGGTTAGAGCAGAATTAAGGTAGGTGGATTTAGAATGGTTTTACTATTTGAATGAGTTCTTATCAATAGTCTGGAGTCAGCTTGGATGGACAGAAGCCTCTGTCCATCCTCTGAGGAGGTCCTTTACTGTTGAACATTATTTAAAAGTTAATGATTTGAATGAAAGCATAAATGGAATACTTACTCAATTTAAAGATTACCAAAATCTGGGAGGGCTAGCTAATACCTTGCATGAAAGAATATAAAAGAATACCCTGACAGGTTAGAATGTTGCTTTGAACCTAATAAAATGCTATATAATAAGGATAAATTTAAAATCTTAAGTGTGGATTGAAAAATATCAACTTCATAAGTACCAGATGGTGGGGGTGGGGGAATTTTGCAGGGATGGTTAGACAACCATTTGTCTGAAAATTATCTGGGGGTTTTTAGTGGGTTGCATGCTGATTATGACTCAGTAGTGTGATATGGCACAAAAAGTTAATTTTGTCTTTGGCTACCTTAAGAAATTGTACTCTCAAAAATCACCAGCAACTTCCTAATTGCCATTTAAAATGGTGTTTTTATTTAATATTTATCCTTCTTTACCTTTGTGAAGTACTTGATACTACTGATAACCCTTTCTTTTTTAAAACTCTTTTCTCTTGCCTCCAGAGACACCACTCCTCTCTTGGTTAATAATAATGATAACTTTCATTCAAATAGGATATTAAGTTTTGTCAAGTACTTTCTTCCCAACAATCCTCTGAGGTGGGCTGAATAAGTATTATTTCCCTTGCTTTTTAGATGAGGGAACTGAGGCTTAGGGGGATTACATAATTTGCACATGGTCCAATAACTAGTGAGTAACTGATATGGGATTCAAAATTCAGTCTCCTGACTACAAGTCCTTCAACTACTTCCACTACATCCCTCTTCCCACTACATCTATTTCTACATACATACATTCCACTACATCCATTCCTTCATCTTTAATTGCTCTTTCTTTGTTTCCTTCTCTGATTCTTTGTTCTTTTGTCAACCTCTCAAGTAAAATATTCCCTGAGGTTCTATCTTTGCTTTTCTTATCTTCTCTCTATAATTGCATCATTGAGAATCTGAGTTATTCACACGGGTCAACTTATTACCTCCAGGGATAAGATGATCATTTTTATCCATCTCTTACTTTGGAGTTCAATTTTGGAATCACCATTTCTATCAGTAGCACCATTATTTACTCAGTTTCCCCCATATTCAAGGTAGTCATATTTAAAGCCTTTAAATTGCTGTTATTTGGAATAAGAGATTAAATTTTTTCTGCTTGGCTTGAGAAGGCAAAATCACTTGCAAAATATAGAGGTTATAATGATGTGAATTTAGGCTTGATGTAAGGAAAATTTTAAAATATTTAGAGTTATTCCAAAGTGAATTGGGTTACCTTGGGTGCTTGTTTACAAGAGGTTTTCAAGGAAAGACTGCATGATTACCTAGGTATGATCTTAAGGGATTTCTTGGTTAGCAATAACCTGGACTAGATAGCTTCCATGATATTTTCAACTCTGACAAATTGATTCTGTGAAGGGACACATGCTGTCTAAGTTGGGGGAGACAAAGGATTCTCTGTATTCTAGTCAATTCTGGCTGTGACATTTTAGGAAGGACATGAGCATAAATTGAAGAGCATGAAGAGGAGTGTGACAACATTGTGTGATAACCAACTTTGATAGACTTAGCTCCTCTTAGTGACACAATGTTCTAAGACAATTCCAAAAGACTCATGATGGCAAATACTATCCACATCCAGAGAAAGATCTATGGAGTTTGAGTAGATGGAAACATACCATTTCTTCTTTCTTGTGGCTTTTCCCTTTTGCTCTGATTCTTCTTTCACAACATGACTAATGTGGAAATAAATTTAATATGATTGTATATGTATAGTCTCCATCAGATTGCATACTGTCTTGGGAAAGGGAAGGGGAAAATTTGGAACTCAAAACTTATAAAAGTAAATGTTGAAAGCTAAAAATAAATTTAATTAAAAAAATAAAAACAAACAAAAAGAGGGGATGTGGCAATGATGGATCTTCAAAATGATTTTGAGGTTATACCATGTGAGGATCAATCAAATTTACTGAGGGGAGAGCCTTTGTGACCCAGAGGGAGCAGAAGTCAAGTTTCTTTCCCATGGCAGGTCTGAAATGGGCGTCTGTGCAAAGATAAAGCTGAACATCTCTTTCCCAGTCGCTGGTTGTCAGAAACTCATCAAAGTCAATGATAAGAGAAAGCTACAGATCTTTTATGAGAAATAGATGGCCACTGAAGTTTTTGCTGATGCTCTGGGTGATGAATGGAAGGATTATGTGGTCTGAATTAGTGGTGGGAACAACAAACAAGGCTTCCCCATGAAGCAGGGTATTTTGACTCACAGTCATGTACTCCTGCTGCTCAGTAAGGCCATTCTTGCTATTGCCCTAGAAGAGCTAAAGAAAGAAAATGTAAATCTGTTAGGAGTTGTATTGTGGATGCCAATCCGAGAGTCCTTGACTTGGTTATTGTGAAGAAAGGTGAGAAAGGCATCCCAGGACTAACAGATACAACTGTGCCTCATCACCTGGGGCCCAAAAGAGCTAGCAGAATCCACAAACTTTTCAACTTGTCCAAAGAAGATGATGTCCAGCAGTATGTTGTGTGAGAAAGTCCCTCAACAAGGAAGGTAAGAAGCCCAGGATGAAAGCTCCTAAAATTCGGTGTCTAATGACTCCCAATGTTTTGTAGCATGGACACTGACACATTGCTTTGAAGATGCTACATACTCAGAAGAACAAGGATGAAGCAGCAGAATATGCTGAGCTTTTGGTCAAGAGAACAAAAGAGACTAAAGAAAAACTACAAGAACAGATCACTAAGAGAAGTCTTCTATCTTCCCTGAGAGCCTCCATCTTGAAATCTGAGCCTAGTCAAAAATAAAATTTTTAAAAATGTGTTAGAAATAAATAACTTTTGTAAAACTGGAAAAACTTACTGAGGATATTTAGCTTGGAGAAGACATTTAAGTGAGCTATGATTGCCATTAATTATTTGAAAGGAACAAAATAATAATAATTACAAGAGCTGGCTTGTATGTGTGAGCTATCATGTACCAGGTATTGTGCTAAGCGCTTTACAAATATTATCTCACCTTATCCTCACAAAAAGCCTGGGAGGTAGGTGCTATCATTACCCCTATTTTACAGTTAAGGGAATTGGGGTTGAGTGATTTGACTAAGGTCACATGGATAGTAAATGTCTGAGGCTGGATTTGAACTCAGGTCTTACCTGACTTCCAGACTGAGAGCTCTCATCCTTTGTGCCACCTGGCTGCCTTTAATGTCATACAGAAGAGGGATTAGATTTGTTTTTCTTTGCCTCAGAAGGTAAAATTAGATGATGTAAGAAAAACTACCTACAGGTTGCTTTGTGTAGGGGCATACCCTGGCATACCCAGGATGACTGCTAGCACAGGTTCTTAGTTCTGCTTTACTAGAAAAGATGGCTGTTTAAGGGGTCAATAATCTTTTAAAATTATATTCACTAGTTCAGGAGAAAAGTCAGCACCCTGAACTTTAGAGAAAATACAAACAGAAAATACAGAAAAAATACAAGCAGAGAAATAAAGACCAACAGACAGGGCTTCTAACTGTTTGAGAAATTAGCACAGATCAACAGTGAGCTACAACTGTCTGATCAAGGCAATAAAAACATGGTTACCAGAGAGAGAAGCACATCTGAGTTTTTCAAAGTGGGGGGTGGGCTCCTTAACAGCTACCCAGAGTCTCATCTGAGCAAATTACAAGAACACTCTTCCAGTAAATGAGCCCCAAAGCAAAATGCTAACCTCAGAGTATATATACTCTTTTTTAGAATCAGAGGGCATCACAACCCTTGTGACTCAGTGCCTAATTAGAAACTAACAAAAAGTGTGGAAGCCTTCCTACAAGCAGGCTTCCCTTAATGGGCTCCACATGAGGCCTATTACTGGGTGGGGAAGATCTTATATCCCATTAACATTACACCTTGGGAAGTAGTATTTTTTTCATCATTGGCTGAAATGGCCATATATGTTATAGAGGACCTCCTTGTTCAAGTACAGCTTGGGTGAGATGATCTCTGAGGTTCCTTGTAACTCCAGGATTCTATGATTTTATATTCTAATGGAATATAAGCTCCTTGAGAGTGAGAACTATTTCATTTTTGCCTTTGCATCTCCAGTGCCTAGCATAGTGCCTGACACACAGAGACTTATTTGAGTTACATGAATAGAAGGCAGCATGATCCAATGAAAAGAAGACTGACTTTGGATTCAACTGCATCTTCAGATGTTTAAAAATATATAGTATAACAATATATTTTTGTATATACATTTGTATATGTATTTGTATGTGTGTGTATATACACATTTTTGTATGTGGCATAACCACTTACATTCCCTGGGTCTCAGTTTCCTCATCTACAAAATGAAAGGATTAGACTAATTTACTTCTAAACTCCCTTCTGTCTCTAATGAAATCCTGCTAAGTCCCTGAAGTGAGATTAGCAAAGGTCAGAGCAAGGTGTTCCCCCAGTCTGTTTCACTTAAGCCTTGTTGCTTGTCTGCACAATAGTACCTCTCATTCTCTTGCTTTGGAACACACAACTGACCCCACTTCCTCTGAAACTTCCCACTTCTGTTACTGGCTTTAATCTCATCACATATTTCTCAAAGGAGTCAGCCTGGTCCTATCAGTCATCCTGATGTCCACAGAGACCAACTGGCCCCAGCCCCTCCCTGTGCTTAGCTGGCAGCATACTAGCTCTGGTGATCTGCATCCCAAAGATCTGGGCCTTCTACCAGAACCCCCCACCCCTCCCACCCCTTTCTTGTGACTGTACATGGCAGGGCTCTTGCACAGAGCTTGTCTGTGTAGGTTATCTCTGGAAGGGAAGGAGAAAAGGACTGTCCCAAGTCATTCCATATTATTGGGGGTCCTTTTGGCACAATTTCTTGTGCGTGCCCACTGTATATTCTAACATCCCTGATTTAACATCTTAGTTACTGAGATATTATTTTATTAACTGAATTGCTGAGTTAAATAATCTTTATTACTCACTTAAATAGTGTTCAGTTATTCCAGCTACAATGCTGCTCACAACCCATCTATGCCTGTTTATGAAGTTTAATGTGTGTATATGTATATATGTGTATGTATGCATATATACATACATATATGTGTGTTTATATATGCATATATAATAAAAATAGGCATTATAATCATAAGGCATACTTTCTTCCTATGTTTATAATACCATATTTGTGGTATGAAGTGGCCCTACTATAGGACATCATTTCAATACTTCATGGATCTATGATTTAGTTGATATAGGTATTTCTTCCACCAACATAGGTAACTTCTCTGTAGCTAAGTATATGCTTAGATATATACTATAAGATGTGGACCTAAATTTACTATTTTTCCTATCTACCTTTCCCATAGCACTTATTAAATAGTGATTCCTTTATGTGTCATTAATAACAATATTTTTCCTTTACGTATATTTGTTTATTTTTGGTAATTCTCTGTTTCAAATTTAGGTTTCTTTTAATCATCTGGTATTATAAAATTTTTATAACTGTTACTTTATAAAAAACAATTTATCTGAAAACACAAGCATATAGCATCAAAAAGAGTATACTTTGATATAATTTTTTTAAAAGTGCTTCTGCATCACTAAAAACAAAGTACGCAAGCTAAGAAGAAAATGGACAAGAAAAAATTTTGCATTGAATATTTTCGATTAAAGCCTGACATAGAAAATTGATAATGACACAAATTTATAAAAGTCATAACTATTATTAAATAGATAAGCAATAAAAGTATAAAATAGATGTTTTGCCTTGAAAGAAGAAGCTCAAAGTTTTGGTAACCATTTGAAAAAGTGCTCAAAATGGCAAAATGAAGAAATACAGATTAAAACACGTCTTAAGACATCATTTGTATGAGAACAAGTAATTTTCTGAAGAGTTTATCCATGTAAAGACAAATTGGACAAAAGGTCTCTCTGGATTTCAGACGTGAACTCTGCTTGAACCCCACTAGCAAATTCCCTTATTTGTCTCTATGTGCTTTCTAACACTCAAGTGCTAGCACAGCTCTTAACACTTGCACAAGATTTAATTTCTGAGTTGTTTCCTACACAAAGACATCAGTTTCATATAAAAAGTACTGTTCTAGCCCGAGTCAGTGAAGCTTTTTATTTAAGTCTACAACTTGATTCTGGGAGGTCCTCCATCTAGCTGACCCATTCTACAAGGCTCTAAGAGAAGCCTCTGCTTGCTTTTGGAAATGTTAGCTTCCTCTTGTTATCTTTTCTGTTGATTTGATAAAATTGTTTTTGTTACTATGTAGTAGCTCTCATTGCTGTGGTTCCCTGTGATTCTTAGCCTTATATTCTCCAAAATCAACACCGTTTCACTTCTACGAAATCAGCAAAGACATTAAAAGATGACAAAATTCAATACTGATATGACTATGGAAGGAGAGCATGTTAATACATTGCTGGCAAAGTGGGGAATTGATTTGATCCTTTTAGAAAATATTATGGAATTGTATGATAATTAGAAAAGCATTCATACTCTTTGACCTGGTCATCTCATTAGTAGATTTAGTAGATTAGTAGAGTTAATAGGTGTCTAATGTTATCAATGCTAGGAAAAATTTCTATCTTTTTAGAGTTGCTATGATAAATGGATATTGAATGTTATCAAAAAGTTTTTTTCTGTGTCTATTGATATGATCATGTAACTTTTTTTGATGTAGATATGATGGATTATGCCATTATGCATTATTGAACCATCCTTGAATACTTGGGATAAATTCTCTTTTGCTAATTAATTCTTTTGCTGTATTGTTGGGTTCTATTAGACAAAATTTTATTTGAAATTTTTGTATTTATATTCACATTTGTGATAGGTCTATAATTTTTTTCATGTTGTCTCTCGTTTTAGAGTAATAGATTTAGGACTATATTTTCCTCATAAAAAGCTTTTCCAATATTGGAAAACGAGGGGATGCCAATCAATTTGGGAATGGCTGAACAAGTTGTGGTATATGAATGTAATGGAATACTACTGTGCTATAAGAAATGAGGAACAGACAGACTTCATAATAATCTGGAGAGACTTATATAAACTAATGCTGAGTGAGAAGAGCAGAACCAGGAGAAATTTGTACACAATCACAGACACAATGTATGTGTGATGACAAACTTCAATAGGCTGGGCTCCTCTCAGCAATATAAGGTTATAGGACAACTCCAAAAGACTCATGATTGAAGGAGATATCCACATCCAGAGAAGGAGATGTGGAGTCAGAGTGCAGATTGAAACAAACTACTTGCTCTGTTTCTTTTTCTTGTTTTGTTTTGTTTCCTTTTTCCCACTGATCATTCCATCAGTTACAATCCTTCTTTACAACCTGACTAACAATTAATGGAAAGATATTTGTAGATCCTGTATCCAAGTGCATGCCGCCATGATGGGGGGAAGAAGGATGGGGAGAAAAATCTGAAACTTAAGGGACTGTGGAATGGAATGTTGTAAAGTAAAAGTAAATAAACCAATTTATTATTTTTTTTAAAAAGCCTTTCCATATATATTTTGATTTTTGAAAAATGTATTGTCATGACTCCTTTTTTCTTCCTAACTTTGTTCATTTGTGTGTTCTTCTGTAGTAAAAGCAGATAGGTTGGTCTAGATAATATCTATTTTTTAAAAACATTTTTATTTAAAAATTTAATTTAAATAATAAATAAAAATTTATGAATAAAAAAATAATTAATAAATTAATTAAAAAAAAATAAACTTAGTGTTAACCTTAAAAAATTTTTTTACTTTTGCTATTTTTGCACTTATTCTTGAACATTTATTTTTTCCTACTTTAGTTTATTGTTGAGTTTCTTTTAGAAAGTCATTAGCTATAGACTTGACTTACTGTATTTTCCTTTTTTTCCTCTCTATTGGTATTATAGACATTTAACTCTATACTTTAACATTTAACTCTATATCTTGGCTATTAAATTGTCATTTATATTCAAGTATATGATCAATTTCTGTGAAAAATCTCTTGAAAAAAATGTGCATAACTTTTTTCCCATTTGTTTTTCTTTAACTATCTGTTTATTCCATTTTGTTAAGTAATTTGTTCTGGTCTGTGATTTTTAAAAAATTGGTTTTTGTTTAATCACATTATCACATTCTGATAATGATTGTAGAGAACCTCTAGTACTATTAGATGTCTACTTAATTTCTTTTCAAGTCAATAAGCATTTATCAAGTGCTTACTATGTGGCAGGCACTATGTTTAGCGTTAGAAATAAAAATACAAAATCTTTTAGGAGCTGACATTCTAATGTGTGGAAAGACAATTCATAAAAAGAAGCTGGAGAGAGAG
This sequence comes from Pseudochirops corinnae, assembly GCA_028646515.1. Classification (NCBI taxonomy): domain Eukaryota; kingdom Metazoa; phylum Chordata; class Mammalia; order Diprotodontia; family Pseudocheiridae; genus Pseudochirops; species Pseudochirops corinnae. Next base: position 28,720,020 of record CM053587.1, read on the forward strand.
ACAGAGAGACAGAGAGAGACACACACACAGAAAGAGACAGAGAGAGAGAGAGAGAATGCAAGTACTAGTATGGGACAATGGTAGAGAAAATTGGAGAGTGAGGAGTGCATAGCAGAAAGGAATAAAATGCAGTTGGCCTGGGAATCATCCTTAATGTGGGTGTTCTGAAAGAAATCAGTCAATGAGAAGGAGAGACCACTAAGGTAGAAGGTATTACCAATGTATGAAATCAAGGGGTGAAATGAGCTCAAGGTGTTTCTTTTGCAATACTGTTAACTTTTCTTTCTTATTTATCTAATTGTTCTTCCACCAAGATCCAACTCTAACACTTCATAGTAGCAAGGAAGTGAATCTGTGGCTATATTTTTCAATTAAATATCTTCATCAGTGAAATGTGAGTTCTGACAGCTTTTATCAAGCTGAGAAGGTTTTGACCATGGGTCAAATATTGACTGGATTTCTGTTTCTCAGGGACTACCCTATCTAATTTTGACAAGATTACAATTCATTATTAGAAAGCTGGACACAAGGTGATGACTAAAAAAAAGTGTAGCAGTTTATGAAGATTGTTTAATAAGGTATAAAGAAGTTGGGATCTATATTGATGAGGGTCTACCCAATCTAATCCAATAAACATTTATTGAGCATCTACAATGTGACAGACACTGGGTAAAGTGCTGGGGATACAATTAATAAAGAGAAAGACAGTCCTTGGACTCAAGGAGCTGTAAAGTCAAGCACAAGCAACTCTCCTGAGGACTGCTGCTGTGAACAACTTCAAGGTTCTGATTACAGATTATAATGAACTCTGTATTTATTCAACAGTAAACTAAAGCAAAACATTCACAGAAACCAAAGTACAACATTCACAACAACTCATTACTAAAGTGGCCACATAGTCTTAAACAAAAGATATTATTCAGTAGGTAACAATCTGAATCAATCAATATAAGAACCCATCTAAAGTCTTCTTTCATCTTGATTGGAGACTGGCTTCCAATAATCCTTAAGGAGCAATCATCCTTAAGGGGTACAAGGTACAAAGTACAAAGATCTCCCACCCCAGGTCACATTGTGTTTATCTTGTCAGCCAGCACTCAGTACTTAAGTAAAGATCCTTTCATCTTGTCTCCAAGCTTCTGACTTCCAAACTCCATATTTCTGCGTCCATGCTCTCAGCTCTTGCTTGAATTCACCCAACTGTCACCTGGATTCATAGGTAGGAAGCTCCCAGCTCCTGTTCCAGCTCCCTTTCCAGTTCCTACTCCAGCTACACATATCAAGCTTAGCAGAGTTACAACAATATTCACACACATTGCTGGCACTTTCATCAATTCATTTTCTGCCTGTGAAATCAACACAGACCAATAGACAGAGCTTCTGTCTGAGAAACCAAACACAAATCAACAGTAAAGTCCCAGGACCTCTGAAAAATCAGTAAAACCCTCCTTCAGGACTTCTGTAAACAGACAACAGGAAAGTTCTCTTTCAGGGCTTTTGAACCGGCAGTAAGGTCTTAGGGCTTCTATAACAGCAGCAACATCCTCTATCAGCAGACAGGTCTGACAAAGTAACATCAACACAAACAGAAGAAACAGACAGAGTTTCAGCATCACAGACATCTTTCCTCTCAGTTCTGCTCAATCCTAACTTGTGCTCCAGCTTTTATATCCTTAACTCCTTCCTGTTTTACCCTTGCTCTTGTGTCTTTCCTTTTCCAGTCTTTGGCACATTTCTCCCACTGTGGACTTCGC
>CM053587.1:28721873-28749239 GCA_028646515.1 Pseudochirops corinnae
ACCAGAGGTTACCTGGTACAAGTGCATTTTGTTCCATGCAATTGAAATCAGGCAGAGCAGTAGATGCAGAGTGGTATGATCCATAATGATTAAACCACAGATACTTAAAGCACATTAAATATTAATTGTAAAGTTATTTTGAATGAAACAATTCAGTTTGATTCGGTTTTCATTATTAAATCCAATTTATCTTTTTTTTTTTTTTTTTACTACATTTTAGTTTAAATTTAATTTGAAATTGGACCTTTAACTGAAATTGTACCTTTCTCGTATCAGCACTTGGGTGACATCTCTTTTCTTAATTGTTTAGTTGCAGTCTATTTTGTTTGTTTGAAATGTGTTTCTGTACTGTGCCACTCCCTCCACTCCCTCTTCTGTAACCAGGTATGTGATTTGGACCAGATTCAGTCTTGAGTAACCACTAAACCCTCACACTGGTGCCCTGGGAATGATTTCATTTGTTAAGTTATGGTTCACATCTAGCGTTTCCTCAAAAAAAAGGGAAAAGAAAGACAAGAACATGTGCAATGTAACTCAGGTGTAGTAAGGTAGTTTACTGGTACAAACAATAGATACGCTAAACATGAAAGATAGCATGCATTAACAGAATGGCTTTGAAAGGTGATTTGCTACCTTAACATATCAGAACTGTTATAATCTACTGGGAGACTGATATTTTAATCTTATAACACGAAACATTCTGAAGGACTGCTAGTTAGGCATTTTTCATTTTACTCAGTTTTACATTGCTTAAACAACTCCAGGTACATGTTTGCTGGTCAAATGGACAGATGAGTGACAATCCTGTAGTTGGTGGTCACAATTGTCAAAGCAATTTCTTATTCTACCACCAGGCTACTTCAACCAGGTTTTTAAAACCTCTTAAACTCTCAAATTCACATCTTATCCTCAACAAGTGCACTCTGACAACTATGTTTGCTCCCCTACTCAAGAAAGAAAATAAAGTGGAAAAGGGACCCCAAGGCCCAGGCTTAAGCTTGCCTAGTTGAATCTGTATACCATATGGGAGCACATCATCTATCTCAAGAATGAGTTGAAGTTAAAAGAAAAAAGGTTCATTTCACATTTAATTTTAGATGCAACCTTTGCCATTCTTTATTATTTTATCACTTATACTTATGATTACTATTGTTATTGATGAATTTATATTTTAGTATGTTAAAAAATTTGTGACCCCTCTGTGCCTTAGTAGTTGATTTTTGCAAATTTTTGTGGCTAAAGAATGCTGTGGCATCATTTATTGGTTAACCCCACTGCTAATGAATCACTTTAAAATTACCCAGGTGTCCAAATTCTCTTGTTATTTTAAATATCTCAATTTCCTATCTCTTATATCAGTGGTTCTCAACCTTCCTAATGCCATGACCCTTTAATACAGTTCCTCATGTTGTGGTGACCCCCAACCATAAAATTATTTTTGTTGCTACTTCATAACTGTAATTTTGCTACTGTTATGAATTGTAATGTAAATATCTGATATGCAGGATGTATTTTCATTGTTACAAATTGAACATAACCCAGATGTTGAGAACCGCTGTCTTATGTGAAACTATATATAATGGACTTTTACAAATTAATTCTACATAAGTTTGTTAATTGCTAACTATTTTTACCTTTAAAAAAGAGACAGATAATTGTTATATAGTTGTTGGGAAATACCCAAAGACTGTCAAGCTTGGTAGGAAATATCAGAGCTTGGCATCCACTGCAGTAACTTCTGACCCACGTGGGGGCTTTCATTCAATGATGAGACAGTAGAGGAGAGCTTAGCAGAGGCTGCTGTTATCTCTCTATCTATCTAATTTGTTCATTAACTTAAATTTCTGATGTGAATCCTGAGGTTTTAAAAAAATGATTAAAAGGAAGTATAACTTTTTTCTTTTACTGATACTTTAAATTTTACTAAATCTACTTTATTGAAACCAAGGTATCTTGCTTTCAAACCCTGTTCATCTCCACCAATTTGGCAATTTGAATTGTATCCTGGGGTTCACATATCCCTTCATCATCTCTACCTTTCCATTGTTTTTATAAATTAAATTTTAGAATCACTCATTGTTTACATATGGATGTATTTGTGTATTATACATTTTATATACATGTGTTTTCATTCTCTCTTCCATCTTCTCTTTTTTTGTTAAAATCTATCTTATGTTATCTTATCTGATACAGATTTTACTATTCTTTTTGTAAGTTATCAAACTTAAAATCTTATAATGAATTTTATTGTAACAAATGAACGAAATTTAAAATCCTCCTGCTATGTTAAATACCTTAATCACTTATCTTTTATATGAAACCTTTTTTTAGCTATAGGCTTTTGCCAATTAATTCTCTGAAAGTTGATATGATTGCTAATATTTTCTTTTACCTTTAGAAAAGAATGATAAGACCTGAGGGGGAACTGATTTCTTGATATAATTCCATTAAAAATTTAAAAATATTTTTGACCTATCCTTTTCATTTTTACATAATCAAAAGATACTCTAATTCATTCTGATATGACATTTCTTCTTTCATTTTTGTTCCCTAAAGAATCTTTTTTAAAAAAAAATCCCTGTAGTTCAAGAGTTTAACAGTTATCTTTCTTGGGGTTTTGTACTACTGGATTGAATATGATTCTCAGATTTGCATATCCAGCCTCAGTTTCTCCCTTGAGTTCCAATGTTTCATCATCAACTAGTTATTTTATATAGGCATCTCAAACTCACCACATGCAAAATGGAACTCATCATTTCCCCTAATTCTATTCTTTTTCCTAACTTTCCTGTTTTTGTTAAAGGTACCATCATCCCTCCAGTCACCAAGATTGAAAACCTCAATGTCAATCTTAACTCTACACTCTCTCTTACCCACTCATATCTAATTAGTCAACAAGTCTTGACAGTTTTATCACCAGAGCACCTGACTCCTTCCTTGTCTACTTTACAACTACCACTATAGTTTAGATACTCATCAACTCTTCTTTCCCTAGAAGACTGCAATGGCTTCCTCCTAATTGTTCTCCCTGCTTCAGTTTTCTCTCTTTTTTAATACATCCTTCACACAACTATCAAAGTAATATTCCTAAATCACAGATCTCACCAAGTCATTGCCTCCAGTGGTTCCCTAGTGCTTCTAGGATAAGATAAAAGTTCTTCTGTTTGGTATTTAAAGCCCTTCCAAACTCAGCTCTAGTTTACCTTTCCAGGTTGGGGCCATTTCAAGTTGTCTTGACAACAATTTGTGAATAGTGACAGCTGCTCTTTAGGGACTCAGTTTGAGTCAGGAAATGCTGCCCTTCCTTCCTTCCTTCCTTCCTTCCTTCCTTCCTTCCTTCCTTCCTTCCTTCCTCTCTCTCTCTCTCTTTCTTTCCCTTTCCTCTTCCTTTACTTCCTCCTCCTCCTCCTTCTTCCTCTTCTTCCCCCCCTTGCTACATGTGGTTTGTCTCTACACTTGAGGTGTCATTCCTTTACATGTAAGTGTTCTGCATAAAGGAGCAAAACTTTTAGTCACTTATACTCTATAAGATGTCTTATGGTTTGGAGGCTAGGGTTTTATTTATTTATTTTTTCTCAAAAAGCTGGAACAATTTACTTTGGTGCAACTTTCATTCATTTATGATTTCTTAAAGTATAGCTCTGAAAAAACAGGCTTTTAAAAAGCCCATTTGTAAAACCAAGGAAGAGCAGCTTTCCAGAGGACTGCTGCTATGAACAGCTTTCAAGGTTCTGATTATACAATATAGTGAACTCTATTTATTCAGTAACAAATCAGATCAAAACATTCACAGAAAATCAAAATACAGCATTCACCATGTCACAACTCAACAACTTATCACTAAAATGACCACATAGTTTTCACCAAAGTGGTCACATAGTTTTGAGCAAAGTACATTCATTTAGTCAATCACAAATTCCTTAATTCAATCACAAAGTACAAAAGTCAAAGTTCTCCACCCATGGGGTGCAACAATTTCATCAGTCACTACTCAGTATTCACCAAGGGGTTTTCTCATCTTGACTCAAGGCAGGTTGCTCTTACCTGAATCCACCAAAAAGTCTCCTAGGTTCAAAGACAGACAACTCCCAGTTCCTTGCCCAGCTCTCCATGCAGTTCCTGCTCCACACTGGAACTCAAAATGTCCAGTTCATCTCAAATCCTTCACAATCTCTGTTCCTGGGAAGACAAGGCTTAACAAAGCCACAAGAACATGCATGCACATTAACAAAGTCACAACATTTGTACAAAATACCGACACCACAGTCATGCTTCCTCAGTCTTCTGCAGCTCCTATTGGCCCTCAGAAATCCTAAGCAGCTCTTCAGCAGCTCTGGCTGGCCCTTAGAAGTCTTCAGCACCATAAGCTCCATTCTCAAAATCAAAATCACTTTATCCAGCCTCCACGTGGCTTGCACCAAGAAATTCTGTCTCGGTTCTCAATTCTCATTCCTCTTCTCAGTTCTTCTCTCAATTCTCAGGTCAGTCTTCAGTCCAGTAGCAGCTGCCCTGCCTCCATGATGCTTAAGAAATTCTGACTGTCCAGATTGTGCTCTTCCTTAAATATGGTATAGCTCCTCCCTGTTCAGCCCCTTCCTGTCATGTCAAGAACAGGGGTTCCCTGTTCAGCCCCTTCTTGTTACGTCAGCAATAGTGGTTCATACCTTCTGTTTCTGTAACAGAGGCTTAATTTGAAATTAGGTGCTAAGTGCCTCTTAGCTTTCCAGTACAAACAGATCTTCAAATTTTATTACCATTACACCATTGTGATTCAAATACATTGAATGGCCAATGATAGGCCCTCTTTCAAGGCTTTGTTGCTCATTGTTTGGATTTTGATGAGTGAGTACAAATAACAATTGGATTCTGTTCTGGTCAGAAACTCTGAACGTCTTCAACCTCCAGACTGATATATTTTCAATGGCAAACTAGGCCATCTTTTGTTTCAATTCTCATCTAGTCTTTAGTCTTAGAGTGGACATTTCCTTAGACAAACTGAGGCTTGGGAAAGGCTTTAATTTATGAAGACCTGGGAAACCCATTGAAGCCTAGGCCATTGCCAGTCATCTTGATTCTAGTCTTACCACTGAATTCTGATGACTCTGGAGGAGAGAGTGAGACTGATGACTTCACACAGTTCTGTCTCACTTAAATCCAATTCACTTACAAGTCAAGGCATTACTTTCTTGATGTCATTGGACCTTTCCAGGAATTAAGGACTACCACCACCACCACCACCAACAATAACAACAAACAGCAACACTGCTGGATTCTTTTTAAATCCATGCTATGAATTCTTGCTGTTCATTGACTGCTACTGTTATTAGCCTTGGAAAGTTTCTTAAATTATTCATTGGAAAATAATGTTGAAGTTGATTTAATTTTCTTCTCTAATAGCAATTATTTGGAGACCTTAATCTGTATTTTTCCCCAGCTAATATTCTGTTATTTATTTTAAAAATGATATTTTATTTTTCCCCAATTACATGTCAAAACTGTTTTAAATATTTGTGTGTTTTTTAAAGTTTAGAGTTCAAAATCTGTCTGTCCCTCCTTCACTTCTCTCTCTGAGACAATAAGCAAGCCAATATAGATCATACATGTGCAAGCATGTAAAACATTTCCATATTAGGCATTTCGTGCAAGAAGACTTGATCAAAAAAGAAAAAAAGAAAACAAAGAAGAATTTGAAAAACAGTATCCTTCTATCTGTATTCAGACAATATCAATTTTTTCCTCTGAAAGCATAGAATTTTTCATCATGAGTCCTTCAGGATTATCTTGGATCATTGTATTGTTGAGAATAGCTAAGTCATTCACAGTTTTTCATTGTACAACATTGCTGTTCCTGTATACAATGTTCTCCTGATTCTGCTCACTTTACTTTGTATCAGCTCACATAAGTCTTTCCACTCTTTTTCTGAAAACATCCTGCTCATCATTTCTTATATAATAATAATATTCCATTACAATCATTTACCATAACTTATTCAGCCATTCCCCAATTGATGGACATCCCCTCAGTTTCTAATTCTCAACCACTACAAAAGAGTAGCAATACTTTTGTTTGTACAAATTGGTTGTTTTCTCTTTTAAACACTCTTTGAGATACAGACCTAGCAATGATATTGCTGGATCAAAGGGCATTATGCACAGTTAATAGCTCTTTGGGAATAGTTCCAAATTGTTCTCTAGAGTGGTTGGATCAGTTCACAACTCCATCAAGAATGCACTAGTGTCCCAGTTTTATCACATCCCTTCCAACATTTATCATTTTCCTTATTTGTCATATTAACCAATCTGATAGGTGTGAAGTAGTACCTCAGAATTGTTTGAATTTGCATTTCTCTAATCAATAGTGATTTAGAACATTTTTCATATGATTATAGATAGCTTTGATTTCTTTGTCTGAAAACTGCCTGTTTATATCCTTTGACTATATATCACTCAGGGAATGACTTGTGTTTTCATAAATTTGGTGCAATTATCTGTATATTTGAGAAACCAGATCTTTATCAGAGATGCTTTAAAATTCCCCCCCCCCCATTTTCTACTTTCCTTCTAATTTTGCTTGCATTGGCTTTGTCTGTGCAACTCCTTCTTAATTTTATGTAATCAAAATTATGCATTTTATATTTTATAATGCTCTCTTTTTCTTATTTGGTCCTAAATTCTTTCCTTATCCATAGATTTGATAGGTAAACTGTTTCATTCTTAATTTGCTTATGATAGTGTGCTTTATTAGTAAATCATGTACTTATTTTGACCTTATCTTGGTATAAACTATGGGATGCTGGGATATTCCTATGTTCTGCCATACTATTTTCCAGTTTCCCTGGAAGTTTTTGTCCAATAAGGAGTTTTTGTCCTAAAAGCTTGGATTCTTAATCTTTTTTGATGTCATTTTTTAAAATTAAGTAATCTTTTTAATTATAAGATTATTCTTCTAATGTGACCTTATTTGTCCTGCATCTATTATAGTTTTTGCTTCTTTTGGGAATATTTTTAGTGTCTCCATGGTGTTTGTCTGCCTTTTGTTTCTTTATGTTTTCTTGTGTTTATGTATTCCTTCATGTCTTTTAGGTAGACATGAACTATTGAAGTTCCTCCTTCAGTAATTCTCAAATTGTTTCTATGACTTCCTCATGACCATATTGGTTAGTTCTCTTATAGTACAGAATTTTAAATTCACCATATTTTTTTCCTGTGAATGTTTGCTTGTTTTTTCATGTTTGTTTTAATTTATCTTACTATTGTCAGAAGTTTTCTTTCTTTTGATAACTTTTATGATTGTTACTGTGGAGTTAGTTGAATCTGACATTCACTTCATTACTTTGTGGCAGTTTCATTCATCACCTACTTGTAGGCTCTTGGACAGATCCAAATGCTTAGATTTGTTCAGGCATACCTAGAAGATAGCAACTACTGATTTTTGTGAAATATTTATAACCACTGCCACTAGATAATGTTTGGAAATAATTTTGTATTTAGGATTGTCATAGAAAGATTCCTGGATAATGAAAAATTCATGGATTTGGAGAAAAAAAAAATCCCTGTTCAAATCTGGGCTCTGGTAGTACTTCTATGCCCTTTGCCTAGATATTCTTTCTGGGCCTCAGTTTCATGATCTTTAAAAATTAAAGGGCTGGAATAAGAATCTTTCAGGTATAGAAGTGTGCTGGTAAAAATTTAACAACTGGCTTTCTTAAAAAAAAATGTTGTGCATGATATTTTAAAATTTCACCTGGATTATTCATTTTTCCTCCATCAGTTAAGTTTAGACAATCAACAAAAAATATTTTAAGCCTTGATGTATAATATTTGCTCATTTTGGAGACCAATACTGTTTGAGCTGGCTCTATCATCTCCCTGTTTCTAGGCTGAAATTTTTGATCCTAAGTTCAATAGTTTTTTTGAAACTGTGTCCACAGGCTTGGGTTAGTCATTTCTAGGGATTTTGTAGGGAAAAGAGATAGATTACTGAGTAGTAATAATTTTATGGTGTACAAAGATGGGCCAAGAATTTCTTCAGTTCCATGCTTTTAAAAAATAATTTTCCCTCATAAGTGCTACAATTTTGTTTAGCATTGGCATTTGGATTGCATGAGCATGTTCTCTTGGCATGAATATATTTTCTGCAGGTTTATATGGGAGATTTATTAGATGATTCTGAAGGACATTTGATATGCCATTATTTGATTGTAATGACAATTGAAGAAAATTTCCTTGACAGTTACATTTCCTTTAAAAATCTTGCAGAAATGTGAAAGTTTTTTTCATTGTATAGATAAGCTGCTGCAAACAGGAAAGAAACTTGTTAGAAAAAAATGAGGAAATTGAGGTAAAAAATTACAAAACATATTTGAAGTTGTTGTAAAATGAAATTGTGAATCTACCTATAGTGAGATGGAAGTGAAAGCCTTTTGTTAACTTAGCACCTGACTTTAATACTTTCAAATTATTGTCCGAGTTATGCAACAGCATGCAATTTTCTGCTGCATTTATGTGTCATAATTTTCATTTTGTAGTTTTTAGAAAGACAAGACCTTTAGAAAGACAAGAGAAGTGTCAGGAAAAGATAGATGGAGATAGATGTGTATGAGGAAGTAGAACATGGAAAAATGTTCACTTCTCTGAGTACAGACCTTAAGAATGGGAAGAGGAGCTATTTCAGAAAATGTTATTAGCTTAACAACAACCCATTTCATCATGGCTTCTGGGCAAGAGTATTGTAGCCTTTTCTATCTGACCCTTAGGTTCCATCTTTACCCACATATGCACTCATGCAGACCCTTGACTAAGGAAATTCTACCTTGTTGGGGTACACATAGATGGAAGAAAGCCTGACCTATGGACAGGACCAGAAGAATAAGCTAACAGAGGATACACTGAACTTATAAATGACTTGAGAGGAAAGGGACTTCCCAACATTGCAGGTTAAAATGACTTTATGAGGCCAAGACTTTGAGAAACTTTAACACCTGCCATTCACATTGCTAATAACTCCCCTGGTAGGCCAGGGAAGTGGTCCAATGATTGTTGGCAAAAGAATCCTCTGTTTTCCTAGCTTTCAATCCTTCATCAGTAATTGGGCACAGGAGAGTGGACTGGTGAGCAAAATGATTTCAGCAGCATTGGAATGGAAAGTATCTGTGCCTGCACAGCAAAATCTCTCCTCTATTTCTGCCTGTTATCTATGATGATTTAGTGAGCAAGGGCCCTGTTGCTCTGTGCCTTTCTCCTTTTCTGGACCTGATCCTTGAGCATACTAGTTGTGTCAGAATAAATGATGAGAGCAGGAAAAGGTATCTTCATTCTTGCTTGTATTTGTAACCTTGTTACTCTTTCTTTCATCTTTTAAGCTGGGAAACTTGAAATTGTAGATTTAGATATTAAACATATTTCATACTGGAGACTGCCATTAGGGATTGTTTTCTATATCTAATTTTGGGGAATGTATGGCCAATTCTCTAGAAGTAGTTATAAGAATAAGATACCCATCAAGGACATTTGTTTTAAATATGAAAGATTCTGCTAGTTAAATAAGACTATTGGCTGACTACTCCATTTGTCTTTTTTCACATTTTTTAAGTTTCTTTTAAAATTTTGAACTTGAGAAAATTAATAAACATGAACATTTTCATATGCAAAAAGGAATAGAAAAAGAAGATTCTATATGAAACCATGATTATTTCATATATACATATGCAATCTTATTTTTTCTTAAGCATGAATAAAATTTAATATACTAGTACTTACTAACACTTTACTACTTATCTGGGTCTCCTTTTGCTGCCTTCTGTACATTTAAAAATATTTCATTAATTTTTTTTTCTTTTATTCTCTTTTTTTACATTTCTACCACTTCTTCCCACTTCCAACTCTCCTTCCCAAAATGAAAACCTTCCCTCATAATATAAATATTTCATTTATTCAAGTAAAACAAATTCACACCTTGGTCATTTCTCAAAATGATTTTCTTATTCTGAACCTACAGTCCATCCCTCTTAGCCAAGAGCTGGGAAGTACGTTCTCATATTGAAAGTCAAATTTTTCATGTCTGATAAAATATACGTACTTTCTTTTGTGTTTGTGATAATTTCCCATGACTAAATTCATAGTTGCTTTTGTGCTGAAGTATGTCTCCCAATGGTTAGCAATTTTTCAGCATATTATAGGTATTAACATATCAAAAAAATCAAAATGAGCTGAAATGTGATCTAACATGATTAACATATAAGGTACATAAGACACATTAGTGCTATCTCCCAATGGAGTGGCTTCTATTACACTTTGTAAGATAATTTAATATTCAATCAAGTGAGACAGTATATGCAAAGTACTTGGCAAACCTTAAATTGCTATAGCAATTCCAATTACTATTACTGTAGTACAAATTTTTTTTTTTTTTACTTACTTACAAATCTCCGACTTGCCATGGCAGATCAGGTCCCCAGAGCTAGGCCACTTCTTTACTCTTAGGGTTCAAAGAGTAACCCTGAAGGGATATGATGTTTTTCTACTACTACTATCACTCACATACTCCCATCTAGTGTATTTCCTCAAATGTCATTGGTAGTGATCAATATCATCTTGCCACTTGATATCTTTTTGATATCATTGATAACTATGTAACATCAATAATCTTTTACCAAGGGATCTATACTAAAAAGACATGGAAAAATCTGAAGGATGGAAGAAAACAAGATTTCATAAAGCACTTAATAAGTGCCAGGCACTGTGCTGAGCACTGGAGATACACAAAAGTCAGAGCCCGGCCTCAAGGAACTTATATCCTACTGGGGGATGGCAACAGACAGAAGTGGTGGTGAGAATGGTATTCCTGGCATAGGAGTAGGTTTCAAAGTCCAGGAATCTGGGATAGGGTTGGGAGGGGATTAAAGGTAGCCCAAACCTATCCACAAATTGGAAGCTTCAGGAAGAACTCAGCAATGGGAGAAGGAATGTGCCCCACAAAGGGACGTTTCAGGTTGATAAGGCTACAAGAACAACTGAATATTTCAAGACAAGGAGGCTGCAGGTGCTGAGGGAAGTTTAAGGATGAGATAATATGGTTTGGAAGTCTAGGAGACAGCCACATAACTGACAGGGGAAGGAAGAACCTCCCAAATCAGGGACACATTGTTATTAACCATATGAGTCCCTGAGGATAGTGGACTCAGATTTAAAGTTGTTGCTATAAACATTCCTCCCAACAAGTTCACTTGTGGGTGTGGCATAGCTGATGGATGAATTGTTCCCTTGCTTGCAGGACACTGTTTCTTGGCTGTGCTTTGTCAGGTAGGTTGCTTCTCAGGACTGGTTCCATACTGAGCTTATCTGCTGCAATTATTAGCAAACTATATAGTCACATAACTAAACCTATAGTAGCTCTTCAGACCATTCAAACTCACAAGGTTATAACCTAGTTCTTTTATCTCCTCCAGTACTTCTTAACCTAAGGTCAGGAAAGAATAAACATGGCAAAGAAGAAACAGCAGAGTCAAGTGTTGACGGCCACATGGCAGCCAAGCTGGGGAGATAAGACAGCTGCAGCAAGAAAGGATATTGTCTACTGCTTCTGACACTACTTCCTTTTCTATGATGTAGTTCCACAGCATTTCTTATTCTTCACTCAAAATTTCCAGGGAGGGTGTCAGAGCTTTCATTTGTTCATGCCTTTTAGATTCAAATTTGGTTCTTGCTCACCAGCCAATTAAAAGGTATTTAACATCATCGTGCAGTAAATTGACAGGAAGCAGAACAGGAATTACAGAATACCTGCATATGCTCTAAAGAGGAGGTAGGGCTCTCCATTACGCATTTCTGAAAGGAAGTTTGCCAAGCACCATGTGAGTTGGCTGCAAAAAGAGCTCATTGAAATGCTCTAAGGAATAGGGCTACATTAGCCAATTCCCTTTTATATTTAGACTACAGAATATTCAGAGAGATAGAAAAACTAGTAGCAATGTCACAGAATAAAAGTATCCAGGAAGAAAGGGGTGATCGACCGTGTCAGAAATTTCAGAGAGCTTATATAAGATACAGACTAAGTAGAGGTAATGGCAACTAAAAGATCATTGGTAATCTTGGAGAGAGTAGTTTAGTTGAGTGGTGGTGTCAGAAGTGAGACAGAAGCTGGAGTTAAAAGTAAGTGGGAGACAGGGAAACAAAATTGAGTACAAATAACTTTTCCTAAGAGTTTGACTACTGCAATAAGATCATAGATTTGAAGCAGTAAGAGACCTCAGAATTCATCTAGTTCAATTCCTTTATTTAATAGAAAATTAAACTGAAGCCCAGATACGGGAAGTGCTGAAAGTGATTTGCCCGAAACCAAATTTAGTGTTCTTTCCACTGCAGTGCCCTGTAGAGCAGAATAATAACCTGAGGTGGCAGAGTCAAAGGATGGGGTCTTTTGTTTTTAAGAATGGGAGAAAACTGGCTCTGTTTGTGGTAATAGGAATGGAGGGACTGAAGATGAATGAGGAAAGATGTTCAGAAGGGGTGAGTTGTCAGAGGAGACAATGTCAGATCAGATCAAGAACACAAGTAGAGGGATTAGCTTTGACATCTTTGTCAAAGACTAGAGGAGAGGATGGAGAGTCTAGAAGAGGAGGCTGACAAATTTTGAGAAGGGGAAGAAGAGGAAACTCGCTACAGAGATGCCAGTGTCCTCTACTGAAAGGAAAGAAATAAGAATAGTGAAGAGGTAATTTAGTGAGGTTGACCCAAAAAAAGTTCATGTCAAGCACTCTGCTAAGCCATGGAGATACAAAGGCAAAAATGAAACAGACTCTGCCTTCAAGGAGCTTACATTCCAATGAAGAAGGTAATACTGTCTTCCATGCCTAAGTATATGTAGAATGGGAAGGCACCTCCAGTTGTCCTGATCTATGTCTTCCCACTAGACTCAGATGACTCTGGAAGAGAGAGTGAGGCTAGTGACTTTGCACAGCCCTGCCTCACTTAAATACAGTTAAGATACCACCTTCCCGATGCCATTGGTCCTCTGCGAAAATGAAAGACAAACAACAACCCTGTTATTTTCCATGGTTATTTATATTTGTAGAAGTTTTTGCTAATTTTCTAGTTGTAGGAATATGAAATGAACTACTAATGATGAAAAATTGTTAGAAATGTTACTGATGAAAAGACTTTGGAAACTTCATTTCTTATTTGTTCATTTTCATAAAATCCCTGGATAAAATGCTGTTGGGTGGTAAAAGTTGTGGAATTGTTCCCAGATTCCAGAAAGGATTAGTCAAAAACAATCAAGAATTGTTTTGTAGGCGTCTTACACATGAAACTATGAATAACTTTTATGTACAACTCGTATTTTTAAAAGTATATGGCAATATTAAAATAGTAGTTCCAAAACTGTCATGCTTATCTGTCCCACCCTTTGAAATTCCTTCTGTTCTTTTCTGTGCATTTTAAAATGTTTCATTGTTGTTCTTTTCTTTCATTGTTTCGGCCTTACTATCACTACTTTCTTCCCTCCCTAATTCCCCATAGCCCATGAAAGTCATTTTTTTTATAACAGATAATCATATGAAAGCACACATACACACAAATTCAATAAAACAAAAATCTAAAACAACCCTATACATTGGCCTTATCTGAAATTTTATGTTTTAGTTTCTACCTTCAGTCAGTCTATCACCTTAATGTCAAGAAGTGGGAAACATAATTCAAACTCTGTCTTCTGTAGTCATGGTCAATTTTTCCCTTGATCAGACTTCTTAAGTGTCTCCAAATTACTTTCTTTTAAAATGATACAGTTGATATTTTCTGCCAAGATATCTGGCTGAAAGGAGGCAGATTGCTCCACTTCTATATGTCTACTTTAACAAACACCTGAAGTTTATATCAGACTGAATAAAGATAAAAAAAAAATCTAATGAGTCACTACAGTATGTGGCATCTTCTGTATCAGAAAAGAACATCATCCAAAAGTCCATGGGCAATAGGACAGGGGGTCTCTCAAGCAAAATGAGTGCTGTTGCTACCAGAGAAGACATGTAGCATGCACAAAGCAACAAAAGTAAAGGGGTCCCATGAGATAGCTCTTGGGTGCTCAGAAAACCAAAAGATGCCTTAAAAGCCACTGGGATTGGCAGCAGACAGTAATCAGTTTAGGGCCAACCAAGAGGCAGCTAAGTGGTGAAGTTCATTGAGTACTGTGCCTGCCATCAGGAAGATTTGAGTTCAAATCTGGTCACAGACATGTAGTTGTAAGACCTGAGCAAATCACTTGATCATCATCTGCCTTAGTTTTCTCAACTGTAAAGTCAGGATAATAATGGCAACTATCTCTCAGGATTGAAGATCAAATGATATAATATTTGTAAAATGTTAGTGCCTGGTATATAGTAGGAGCATAATAAATGCTTATTCCATCCATCTATTCCACCTTTTCAAAGTGGTGTCTCAGACTCAAATCAGGACTACCCAGACCTAAGGACTGTGAGGTCCCTAACACTGTCTTGAGACACGGAGAGGGACCTGAAGACACAAATCTTTGAGCCTTTAAAGGGAGGGATAAATCAACATAAGAAACAAGGGGACCCAAGGTGAGACCACACAGGACCTTGTCTGAAATCCCAGTTGGTAACAGAGCCTGATGGAGGTACAAAGCTCCAATTCAAGAAATAAAACTAGAAACAAGCAAATCAAAGAAAACACCAACTATATAAATATTATTGCAAATTTAACTTTATAACAACTACAAGCAGAGACTTAAAGGAAAAAAAAGGACTTTCCTCATGGACTACAGGAATAGTAGGAAAAAATGAACAAATGAAAATTCTAACAACCTGAATACACCAAACAGAAAATAAACAATTCCAGGAATCTATAAGAAAAAAATAGGAGAAAATTAAAAAGATTGAAAAAAATGGAAAAATATGTAAGATATTTTATTTTTTTAAAAAGTTGAGCAGGAAAACAGGCTAATAAAGGATAATGTAAGAATCAATGGACTCCAATGAAGAGCAGGAATTTTTAAAAGCCTGTACACAAAATATTTAAAATAGTTTATTATTTTTATATTTTCAAGTAAGAATATTTTTTTAAATTAACCTGTCTCTCCTATTACCTATTCTTCCATTGAGAAATTAAAAAAAAAATCTAAATTCATATAAGAAAGTGTGTGTATTTGTGTGTGTGTGTATGTGTGTGTTGCTCATATAGGTTATATGTATCATGTGGGTTTGTCTAGATGTCCTTGCAGGGAGTCATGAACAGATATCTCTGGAATATCCACTGCTCTCCTGTCCCTAAATATTATTAATCTAGGGGAAATAATTTTAAGTTTTAAGTTGCATTTCTAACCATAGGTGGAGTGCCTCAAGCTATATACTCAAGGTTTTGTTTCCCCTTTCCCACTAACTGCCAGTTCCATCCATTTATCCAAGTCAATAGCAAACAAAAATAAGAAAAGGTATCCAGATAATATGCTAGACAGAATGAATGAATTCTCCTACTGTGAGTGATATATCTCAACTTAGTAAAAATAGAATAAAGATTTCACTTCAAGGGGAAATTGACCTAAGTTTCTAGTGGAGTATACTGGAAATTAGGACATGCTCAAAGCATTAATTTCTTCCCAGAGTCTTTATCTCCCTTCAGGGACCTAACTTTGAAGAGAACTGCAATGATGGGCGCTCTTTCTTGAAGCTGGAGGCCAGAAAATCAAGATCAGTTCTTCTACCAAAATTTTGACACCCCTGTTCCCTATGTAGGCACTGTAGAACATTAAATTAATGATCTGCACTTGTGATTTATAATCTTTCAAATATGTTATTGTAGCCTACTTGCTAATATTTTATTTAAAATTTTTACAACAAAGTTTTTTTTAAAGGAGATTGGTAAGTAGTTTACTTTTTTCTCTCTAGATATTGAGAAAAATATTTTCATCATTGAAAGAGATTGGAAAGTTGCCTTCTTATTTTTGAAAGCAGTTTATGTGGTATTGGAATTAATTGGTCTTTGAATATTTAATAGAATTCAGTTGTGAATTTGTCTGGTTCTGAAATTTTTTCTTTGAGAGTTCATTTATAGCATGTTCAATTTTTTATTCGGATATTGTGTTATTAAACAGACTATTTCTTCTTTTGTTAATCTGGATATTTTACATTTTTGTAAATAGTCATCTGTTTTCTCCAAGTTTTGTTCACATATAATTGCTAGCCTATTATTAGTTTCTAGTAATTCTTTTTATTTGTTCTTCCATTTTCATAAGTTCTCCTTTTTAATTTTTGATAGAAACATCAAGTTTTCTCCAGTCCCTCACTTCAATTATGCATGAATCTTTGTGTTTCAAGTATGTTTCTTGTAAACAACATATGACTGAATTCTGTTTTCTAATCCATTCTGCTATCCTTTTTCTCTTTCATACCATTTACATTAATAGTTATGGTTTTTTTAAATTTCTCTCCATTTTGTCCACTTGAACTTTTCCCTTTATTTTTCTCCTACCATCTCCATAAGGACTTTGCCTAACAGTTGTAATTTTATGAGTAAAACAATCCATTTCATCGTTGCAGTTTTTCTCTTCTCCTTATCCAGCCCCTGATCCCACATTTTTACCCCATCTTTCCAACCTTAGATATTGTTTGATTTATTTCCTTTGATTATTGAGTTACCTATTTAATCCCTCTTAGATTCTCCTGTATCCCTAATTTACTCCTCTTATTTCCCCTTCAAGTTTAATTTCTCTCTCTCTCTCCCTCTCCCTTTCCCTCTCTCTCTCTCTCTCTCTCTTCCTCGATCTCTCTTGTCATCCCCTGTCTCCCTCCCTCCCCCCCTCCCCATTCTATTCCCTGCCCCATTTGTTCTGATTTAGATGAATTTGAAGTTCATGGAATGCCCCAGTCTTTCCACATGGCTATGTACTCTTAAACAATGTTTTTATTGATGCCTTCTGTTTTTTCTCACATTACCACAATCTCCCCATTATCCCTTCTGCCAATGTATACCCTTCCTCTGGTGCACTTCTATTGCAATATGTGATATTTAATAGTGATTTCTTTCTTTCCCCTTCTTTCTTCTATTTTTGTCATTTAAGATCATTCAAACAGATAAATACAGCCATTCACAGACCCTTAGTCATTTTAATTTTCCTGATGATCCTTAAAGATATTAGGGTTAAGAAAAGACATTTTTTCTTATCTTCCATTAACAGGTAAATCATTCATCCTCTGGTATTTCCTTTCCAATATACAAATATTTGTACCTTTTTGTGTTTCTCTTGGCACCTGCATTTCCATTTTCAAATGTCTATTTTGTTCTGGTCTTTTCAATAGGAATGATTGGAAATCCTCTATTACATATATTCCTTCCCACCCCCACTTAGGATTACTACTGGTGTTTTGGAACATCACATTCTAAACTCCTCTCTTCTTACAAATTACAGCTGCTAAATCATGTAATCCTTATTATGACCCCCTTGATATTTGAGCTACTCTTTGGTTGCTTGGAAGCTCTGGATTTTGGTCACAGTGTTCCAGGGAGTTTTCATTTTGGGCTTTCTTTTTCAAGGTGATGGTGAATTTTTTGTTTTACTGTTTATTCTGGTTCTAATACTTGTGGAAAGTTTTTGTTTGTGATTCCCTGAAATATCACATCCAAACTTTTCTTCTGACTGTATTTTTCACAGAGTTTGATAATTCTTAAAATGTCTCTCCTTGATCTGTTTTCTAGGTCAGTTTTTGATATTATCATTCTTAGACTTTCGTTTTTTTCCTTCAATTTTTTGGGGAGGTTTTGTTTTGATGTTTTTTTGTTGTATTATTTAGTCATTGTTTTCTGTCTGCCTCATTCTAATTTTCAATATATTTTATTTTTTTTTAAACAGAGGTTTTAATTTATCTAGGAGAAAAAAAAAAGGAAAACAAACTCAAATAAATCCCCAAACCACCCAACCAAATAACAACCCGAAATATATTCCTAAGAGCCTGATTTAAGGAAGACAAGATTGGAACAGCCCTCCATCCTCTCACCTGTCCATTGAAGTCAGTTTTTCAATCAGTTCTTGGGGTAGAGCAAGCTCTCTTCTGTCAAGTAAGTTAAAATCCTGCACACACACAAAAGAAGACCTTGAAAGATGTGTTAAGATGGGCTTCTTCCTGCAGCTGGATCACTGGGTCAAAGTGCTGATGGTAAATATGTGCGTACACTCTGAACAAACACTTCAGGATAGTTTTTGCCACTGACATGAAGTTCTTCCGGAAGGTGACACCTAATTTGGATGGAAATAATATCTCATCATCCAACTGGTCCTGTACCGAAGTCATTAGGTAATCAGTATACTTTGGTGCAGATCACTTAGTAGGCTCCTTTACCTTGGTTCCATCTGCCCAATGATATTCATATTCATGGGGCAGCTCTCCTCAGTGCAGAAGTCGGTGATGGGCCCCTAAAGCATGTTGATCTGACTGAAGAAATCCAGTGTTCACTTCAACCCACTCATTTCAGGAAGCATAGCAACAATCTGCAGGTTGCCGGTCCTGAGGGTGGCTTCCGCCTGTTTCAGGAGCTCATACCGGCGAGAACTCTCTGGAATGTTCTTTGGCTTGGAGGTTTTGGAGGAACGACTACCAAAAGAGGTCACGTGGGTCACGTCGGGTCGCAGCAGCACGGGGAGGAGGAGGCAGCTCTGGGCAGAGGCTTGTTCCCAGGGCACGGAGAGCAAGGCCCGGGTCCTCCAGGGCAAAGGTAGAGGTGGAGAATGAGGAGGGGGAGGGGCCCTTGGCTCCAATCTCCGCCGCTGCCGTGGTTGCCTCCTGTCCTTCCCCCCAATATATTTGATTTTTGAGTGAGGCTTTTCCATCACCTATTCTAAGGTGTCGATTTTACTTGCAATTTTCCTTTTCAGCATTTTTATTCTGTATCTCTTATTTCATTTCCTCCATGTATTCCTCAGGATACTGCTTTCTCTGAGGCTTTACCTGGACTTGTAGGGTTGCTACCCTATTTGGGGTTTCCCCCCTGGGCAACTCTCAAACCAAAATGGTTTGAGACCATTTAACCATTTCCTAATGTTTGTTTTTTTTTCTTTTTGGAGAGGGGAAGGTAGGGCAATTGGGGTTAAATGAATTGCCCAAGGTCACAGGGCTAGTTTTGTGTTAAGTGTCTGAGGCTGGATTTAAACTCAGGTCCTCCTGATTCCAAGGCTGGTGCTCTATTCACTGTGGCACTTAGCGTCCCCTACTTGGTTTGTTCATGGGATGGGTCAAGCTCCACAGTTGTATGGTATAGGCAGAGTCTGTTAAACTCCTACAAGGGACTTCAGAGCTATTCTGGTTCTGGCCTTCACCTTGGGACTCCTTATCCTTAGACTCTATGATCTATCTCTGTTACAGTATCTTCCTGAAATTCTTCCTTCCTTATGATGGACTCAGGGGTTATTCTTATCCTGGACCCTGATGGAAGGCTTCAAGGATTGCCTCGACTGGATTTTACCCAAGGCCTTTCTACCACAATTTGGATCATGGCCTCCTGAGGCTTGCCTGGAATGTCCTGAGACTACTCTTTTTGCTAGGCTAGAACTTGGTTGGTGGTTGTTGGGACAGTGATGGCCTTTGTTTTCTGAAAAGTTGTATTAGGTCCCATGGGAGACTGCTCCCCTTTCCTCTATCCTGTTTTGAATTAGGAAAAGTTTGGATGTGCCTTTTTGATTTTAGGATATCATATGATAGCCTAGAATACCTCAGACTTGAATTGGCTTGGGAGCAGGCAATGTTGGAACTTATCAAATGGTTTCAGGGATGACTTTCTGTGCTCTGCCCTCTGTGCTTCCCTCTTGATCTGTCTTAGGTTGTCTATTCCTAGATCTATGAATGACTCTGAAGGAAATTCTCTGAATTTGTGGGTTGGGAAGGTAGTCTAAAGGTGGTTCTTTCTATTACTTAGTAGAGTAATGAATTTCTTTGTCTGAATGGAATGTTTGAAGGGGGTCTGAGACCCTCTATATCTTAACATCATCCCACCTGGACATAATTTCAAAAAATAAATGAAAACTCCTCAGATCTATTAGAACCACAGAGCAAAGAGAGCATAGAAAGAATCTATCAATCACTTCCTAAAACGAACCCTAAAAGGAAATTCCTAGGAATGTCATAGACAAAATCCAGGGGGAAAAATACTGCAAGAAAGAAGCAGTTCAAGTAACTACAACTAAGATCACATAAGACCTGGAAACTTCTATTAAAAGCCAGAGGAAGTCTTGAAATAAAGAAGGCAAAAGATATAGTCTTAGTCAAGAATAATTTATTCTGCAAGCCTGCAAATATATAATATTATTATATACGGGAAAAGAGAATTCTTGACAGAATAAATGACTTTTAACCATTTCTGATGAAAAGACTAGAGATGAGCAGGAACTGGGAAATACAAGAGAAACCTAGAAAGGCAAATTTATTTGTGCAATTGGAAGACATAGAATATGTGAAACCTATGACCCCCTCTCACTAAAAGAGTTGACAATCAGACATAAGGAAGAAAACATCTATACAGACAGGGACTGTGGAAACAGAGAGCAGAGTAATGGGTACAACAGAGGACATTGCCCTGTCAGCTGTTTTTACAACTTAAATTCCTAAAACCCCCATGTTATGTGTGAATGCAATTGCAAGGCTCCCCTCCCTTAGCAAAATAAATTAGATAAGTTTCCATAGTAGTAATCACACCCAATGGCTACACTGTCTAGTCATAAGTTTCATATAGATAAGCTTAAGTTGTGTGGAGGCAATGCTCAAGTTCACCCTGTGAGTACACTCCAGATCCAGCACCCCCTATCCTTCCCCTTACACATAGCTACAGACATCTTGTATTGTGTTTCGCCTTTGTTTTCGAAGAGGACCATGACCATGACATCACGGAAATGATGACATGACTTGCAGTTGACTTTGATTTGAGTGAAGGAGGGCTACTCAAGGTCACCAGCCTCACTTTCTTCTCCAGAGCCATCTGGCTCCAGTGACCAGATATTCATCAGGATGACTAGAGATGGCTCTGGTTTTGTCTACTTGTTAGCCAGCTTTACCCAGAGCCGATTGGCCACCTTGATCACAGAGGCTGACTCTCTAATGGTATGGGGGGAGCCCGTGGGACTTTCCCCAAGGGGAGTCACAATCTGACTTTGAGAGATCTTCGTGTACCCCTATAAGCACGGACAGATTCAGACACAGCTCCTATCAGTCTTGCCCAACACCGTACCTGGCCCAAAACAATACACCTGTCTTCATGATAAATGTCATGTGTTGTGCATTACTCCATGTAATGGAGTACTCCAGCACTTCATGCCACATTTTTGACAAATCAGTGTTGGACATTTTCTAATAGGGAGAAAAAACCAAGTATTTCTTTAGAACCTCGATGTTTCCAAAGGATAGAAGTTAAATAAGAAAAGATCGAGGTCCTTGGGTTTAATTGGTTCCATTCTGAGGGTTTGCAGAGGAGAAAACTAAGGGCAGAAAAAAGGAAGAATAATACATTGCTGAAGAAAAGAGGAAGAAAGGGTCAGCCATAGTAGTTTTCTTTAAAAAAAAACCCAATAACATTTATTTATTTATTTATTTTTTAGTTTTCAACATTCACTTCCATGAGATTTTGAGTTACAAATTTTCTCCCTACTCCCACCCCAAGATAGCAAGCCTACTGAATGCCCCAGCCTTAGTATTTTTCATAGATAACTTATGTAAGAATATTAATATAGAAGAAGGCATGGGAGAAGTGGGCATCACATCAACTTGACTCATATGAAATGGATGGAACAGGGCTCTATTTTCCAACCCAAGTGACCTACTAGCATTTCCCTGAACTCAATATATAATCTCTCATCTCTGTACCTTTGCTTAGGCTGACTGCCAGGCCTAGAATTTGCTCTCTCCTTACCTCAGTCTCTTAGAATCATTGTCTTCTTTCAAGGCTCTGCTCAGGTGCTACTTCCTACTGAGTCTTCCATTTATTAATACTCTCCCTCCTAAAACTATTTTATATCTACTTATAGGCACGAATGCTATCTCACTGCTATAGAATGAAAGCACTCTGAAGGCAAGGTTTTTTATTTTAATTCTTGCGTTTGCTATACAAATTTTTAACACTGACAAAGGATCTTCAATATTCTCCCTACCACTAAATCCTTACACTAAAAGAACACAAATTTATTTTTTTCTTAAAAAATTGGGGTTAACGATGAGTAAGTGGCTTCCAAAAATAGTGTATTAATAGAAATGAAAATAATATGCAAAGTTTACAGCTGTGGGCAAATTCTTGCAAGTCATTTATATAATCTCCTTTTCAGGTACCTATTTCTCAGAATTGCCAGAATTGTTAAGTGGGTCTTGATCTTGTATTACATACATGATTCTTGTTTCATATTTTGTTGTTAATCAACCATAATCAGATTCTAGCCACTAAAAAGATTTATTCACAATACCAATTGATTTGTGACTGAAAAATCTGTATCCCAGATGGCATAACATATTCTTCCTTTTGGACATGTTTTTCATGACTTCTTTGATGTTAAAGGACTCTGAAATTAATCTGCATAACATTAGTTACACCAGTCTGTTTATAAGCCTTCTCTATTAAATTTTACACAATTGTGGGATCATTTATGTAATTTCTGGATTTTTAATGAGGTCCTTGCCTTGTTTCATAGTGATATCTACAGATGTACATCTGCTACTTTGCCACTTGTGATAGAGTTAACCTATAATTTAAAGTTTCATCATTTATTAAATATTATTCTACCACAATGGTTTTGAAATAGAATATGAATTTCCAGTTTTATCACATTAACCTTGTGTCTTTCTAGGGAATAGAGAAACTAGAGACTATAAAGCAGAAAGCAGAAATTCATAATGAAGTAGAAATTCAGGTCATCATTCAGTGTTTTGCTACTTATCTAATACATACATATATGTATGTTATGTATATGTGTGTCCATATATATATATATAGCCACACATGTAAAACTACAAATAAAAATCCAGGTCATAGTAGTACATTATTCTTGGATTTCCTGTCTCTTCCCCTTTGCCTGATTCAGTAACTCACTAACACTCAGAAAGCAGAGTTGCTAAAACGACAGGTAAATATCTGCTTTCATAGCAAAAGCTATCTAGATAAAGGAAGATGACTTGACCACCCAGAAGAAAGCTGTTATATTTACTTATTTTCAGAAGCTTCTTTCTTATGATCTATGGACTACATTTGTTGTTTCTGCAGGGAAAAAAAGAGAATCACATAAAATGTCCCCTGATTCTTTATTTACTTTCAGATAAGTTGATGAGATATCTTTTTGTATTCTGCTCTCTTATAGGGTGTTTGTTTTCTCACCATTTATTTCACACTCCATTTTCCTTTTAAAGAGAGTCTGAAGCAAAAAAGGAAAGCATTTTCAGCTTCACAGACAACATCACAACAAGAGCTATTCTTAGCCTCAGTTTCCTGTCTGTCAAAGTGGCATATGCCTTTTTCTTGCAGGAAGACAAAACTCAGTCTTCAATTTTAAAAAGAAGGTAGTGTTTTTAGGGAATTTTTAATTGGAAGTTTTAAGGGCCTCGGGGAAGACCAAAAGCTGAATTTTTAAAACAGTAACCCCACTCTTACTAAATGTATATGTGAGTGTATTATTGAGATAAATCTTATATTTCTTCCCTTTTGCATTTTAATCTTTATCTTTTTTTTTCATGTCAATGAATGTTGACTCTAAGGTCCAGAAGTTAATAGTGAATTTCTCCTGTCTCCTTCCCTCCCTGCCCCCTCCCCCCCCATTTGCAACTTCCCTTACTTCAGAAAAGCTCTGTTGAACATTAGGATACACTGTTGCATATCTGAAAAGCCAATTACAATGTCACAGTTGCAACCGTCACTCTATGGCTGAAGAAGCTTTTTCATAATTAGATTCTCTTTTCAAAAACATGAAACTTTTGGGAAAAAAAACCCAAGGCCTTGGCTACAGTTTTATCTTCATCAGAGAAAAAGTTTTACATATTTTAGAAAAAAAATTTAGACTATTTTAAATGATTGGAAAAACTACCATCTAGTTTTAGAACCCAATTGGAATCAAACCTTTCTGTGATTCTAAAATGTAAGAATCAAAAGCCTTTAAAATGTATTTAAATTTTGGGTCCTAGCCAGGACTGGAAAAAGAATCAATATCCCACCCTGTATGCTGTCCCAAATTCATTCTCTTTGTATTTCTTATGACAGATGAGTAAGAACTCTGGCAAGAAAATCCATCCCCATTTTTACAGAATTGATTTTCCCATTGGACTTTAGAGATAGGATTATTCAAACTATTCCTTTACTGTATATCTTTGGAAATCCATATACAATAACCTTTCTTTTTTTTTTTTGGCATAGTTGATTAATAAGGTATTCTAGTTAGCAAAAATTCTGCTTACAAGAGATAATTAATAAGCACAAAGCACGGATTAATAAATTTTTCAGTAACAAAATAAAAAACACAAACTGTATTGAATGCAATTATCTTTCTTGGATGATTCAGGAAGCATTTTATGGTGCCTCAAGACCATAATTTTAATCACCAAAGATCACTGTGTAGATGGGTAGAAATTCCACGAGCTAGGACATTGCAGATTCTGACAGTTTACTTTATTGAGTGTATACATGTAAAAACATATTTTTTCATAACTAATTTTATTCTGTTCTACTGGCTACCTGGTTCCCTGGAGCTTAGGAGCTGAGCACATCACAAAGAATATTACAAATATATGGAATAATAGGATTGGAAGGGAACTCAAGAGATCATCTAATATATATCCTTTTGCCTCAGACAGAACCTCCCATATCAGCTAAAGCCGTAGCCTATTTTAAAAGCCTGAGTAACCCATGCCAGTGTTTAATAGCATTATCGTGGGATACAGTGAAGAACAATACATTTAAACATGATGTATTTATTGTCTACTAAATAAAAATTCCAGGTTGATGATGCTGTAAAAAATATAATAATTCACCACAGAGAGTTCTACGTTGAAATGACATTATTCACTAAATGACTGGCCACCCCAAATGCAGGTAGAAATTAAACACTGTATGAAGCACTTCTATTTTTGTGAATTTGACTGAAAGAATAGGTATACAGACAGGTACTGAAAATGGACTTTAATATAAGAAGGTTTTTTTTTTTCCCCTTTGCATGACTAAATCTATATATAGTCCCTCCAAGGAAGGGAATGGACTGCTTCCAGGGCAGAATGTTGCATACTTTGTGAGATGAGGTCTGTATCAGTTGTTACCGATACAGATACTTTTCTTTGTCACAAGAAAGGATTCAGTTCTCTGGGTGGAGGATGTGAGTATATCCAAAAATAACTTAAATTTTAAAAAGCGTCAAAGTTTTTAAGGGAATAAATCTATATAGGAGAAAAGTAGAACAAGCATAACACCCAGGTCAGTTACCACAGTCCATATAGGGATATTTTATACCTGGTAGGCAGAAAAAATTTTTAAGACCACAACAATAGCCTTCCCATTTTGAATGGTATTCAACATGATGAAATTCTAATAAAATGAATCAATTTGGAAATTCATTTGAATTATATTAAAAAAAGATTTGACCTATATACATGTATGCAAATATGTATATTTCAATGAATATTTTAATAGAACATTATAATAAGGTATCGCTAATCAAGAAAACAGAATATGTTATGTCTATTTAGACTTCTTTATTCCTATTTTACTTAAAGAAAGTGGCAGTCACGTTATTCAAACTATGTGATGATTCATGAATTAAATCTAACTTTTCTCTCCCTCCAACAATGCAACCCTTTCTAAATTCCCATTGTTAAGCGTGGCACATCCTTTCTATTTCCCTTAACTCAGAATGTTTGATTTTTTATTTTTTCATTCCTTAAATCAAGTCACCAAATCCTGCTGAGTCTTCTTCTGAATTATCTCTTGGATCTGATTTCTTTTCTCTATTTCAACAATCAGCCCTTTCTGTTCTGTTCTATCCTTCCCTAACCTATTCTATCCCATGCCATCCTATTCCATTCCATTCTATTCCATTTAAATTAAGAAATTGCTATTTGCAAAGTGTTGAAGATATAAAATTAAACAAAACAAAACAAAACTGTCCTTGCCTTCAAGGAACTTATATTCTACTAGGAGCATATAAGATGTACAAAGTAAATAAATACAAAGCATATACAGAATAATACAAAATAATTTCAGTGAGAGAGTAGATGGTCAGATGAAGACAATATACGTGTTTGCAAGGGACCAGGATTAGAGCTCAGCATAGAGAAAAGGTAAGTCTTAAGAGAACCTTTTCTTATAGGCCTTTTCCTTAGAGGCTTTTTCCTCTTTTACTGTTTTGCTATCGACTTGTTTTAAGTTCTTAAAATAGCTACAACTTATTTTTTTTAATTACTTCTTTTAATTTATCGAATAAAAAACATTTCCATAATATAGTACAATAAAAAAGATGACTGTACATGAAACTACAAATCTACCATGCATAACTTGCTATTCCTTTCAAATATACAATAAAATTATCATATAAATTTCTTTTTTTTTCTTCCCTCCTCCCTACCCTAGAGATGACTACCACTGGACACAAATAGGCATGTGTGTGCACATATATATATGTATATGTCTATTATATATATAATATAACATGTTTCTATTTATCACTTCTTTCTCTGGATGCAGGTAGCATCTTTCCTCACATGTCATTTATAGTTAGTTTGGGTATTTATAACAGACAAAATAATTTTTAAATGAATCTAATTCAGTCCAATAAACATTTGGTAAGTGCCTCCTCTGTGTAGGTATGGTTCAGAGTGCTGGAGACACAATGAAAAAAAGAAAAACATTCCTTTTGCTATCGGGGAACTAACAATCTAATGGAAAGAGACAATACACAACAAGGGGTAGCATAGGAGAGAGGTCATAAGGGGGTACCAGTGCAATCGTATGTTGTTTTGTTCAAGAAGAATAGAAGATACAAAGTGGAGTGAGCTGACAGTCCAGTTTCTGCTCTCTATAAAAGGTGTGTAGCTAGGTAGCACAGTGAATAAAGCAGTGGACCTGAAGTCAGGAAAAACCCAAGTTCAAATCTAACTTCAGACACTAGCTGTATTTACAAATGAGGAAACTGAAGCAAACAGGGTTAAGTAACTTGCCCCTAGCTTAGTATTTTAAGTCTAAATTGTCTAAATCCCTGGGAATTAGATCTCACCAAAAGGATATGTTTCTTGCTTTGCCCAAGGTAGTACTATAACTCTGGAAAACTGTTGTCTATATAGATCTCTGAAATGTTGAGACTTATTGGAAAGGGAAAGTTTTCCGGACTTTTTATGGGCTCAAATATAAATCTTTTCT
>CM053587.1:28749739-28776463 GCA_028646515.1 Pseudochirops corinnae
AATCTATTTCAAATTGTCTCTAACATTTTTTTCTTCCTCTGACAGTTGAGATACTCAGTGCAGTGGTGTCAAACTCATATGGAAATAAAGGCACTGACCCATTGGTAAGTCTCCCTGCAGGCTCACACTGACTTGGAAAACCACATATTAACAGTATCTATGCTTTGTTGTTGTTTTTTCTTTATTTTGTTAAGTCTTTTCCAATTACATTTTAATCTGGTGGCAACTAAATTCAAGAGTGTTGCTGGAAAGGACAATATGTTTGACCCCTCTGGCTTAGAATATTGAATATAGGATCAGGAACACCTAGATTTTAATCCTTTCTCAGATCCTTTCTAGCTGTGTGACATAGGCAAGTCACTGAATCTTTTGGGGTCTCCATTTCCTCATCTGTAAAATGGGAGAGGATAAGAACAGCAAATATTTTGCAGGTTTGTTGTTATGACCAAATGAAATAATATATGTGAAGTGCTTTTCAAGACTTAAAGTATTATATTTATGATAGCTGCTGTTGGACTACAGGGTTATCGGGACGGCGTCTCATTGTATCTCAGGATTTTTCTTGGCTTCATTAGCATCCAAAACATCACTTTTTCCTCTCTGAATTATTTTTTCTTCTGGAGAGCAGATACTACTGGTTCAGATATTTCCTCCTTTTCATACTTTTACACTGAATTCAACTATTTATATTCGTTTGTTTTTTGTCAACGCTTATGTCCACCAAAAAGGAGCTGTTTACATGATTAATATTTAGTACTAACTTGGACAATAAGGAAATTAAGGTAAAGACAATCAGAAGATGCAAGAGAGATAGTTTAGTGAAATACTTTAAAGGGCTTGGCTAGAAACAGAAAAAAACTATAGATTGAGAATGCATCATTGAGGAAGGTCTCCAGGATTTTCCATACCACTAGAGTGACATAAACTTGGGCATGCCAATTCATCAACAAACATTTACGGAATGCTTACTATGTGCTAGGGCCCACGCGTTATGTTGGGCCCTAGAAAACAATCCCTGCCCTCAAAGAGCTTACATTCTACAGATACATAGAAAATAAATATAAAGTTATTTGCCAGAAGCACTAAAAGTTGGGGAGCTCAAGAAGGGCTTAATACAGAAGGTATAAATACAGAAGTGAACTAGAGATACTAAGAGGTGGAGATGAGGATGGAGTGAGTGCATTCCAGACCTGAAAGGCAGCCCAGGAAAAGGCACAAAGAATGAAAATGGAATCCCCTTAGGCTAGATATTTGGATTGTATACCAAATTATTTCATCCTGCAAGGATGGGGTATCCTATTACAATGGGCATTTGACATTAATTAATCATGGTACCTAAGAACAACATAAATCAGTTATGATCCTCTCTCTGAGAGACTTTCAGGAAAAGGAAATCCATGCATAACATTAAACTGATAGGAGAATTCAATTCAATTCATTGATTGTAAAAGATGACAATCAGGCAAGGCTAGAAAGATAGTTCAATGAAATACCTTATTTACTGTTGCATGTGCTATATGACAATTCTTGACACAAATGATGTACCTATGGTATTCTGTAGTACACAACTTTGTGTACAAAGCAAATGTTTAACTTAATGAGGGAGCAAGGGCAGGTTCTCTGGGTATGCCTTAATCAAGGGCTATTATCCATCAAAACTGTGGGGCGGGGGAGAGAATTGTAATGCCAAGCAAAGGCAACTTCTAAGGTTCAGATTGCCAGCATAGCAAACCCCATTTATGCAATGACAGATTAAGGCAAAACATTCACAGAACAGGGAAAATCAAAATACAGTGTAACATTCATTTAGCAAGTAAGTTCTCAATTCAATTGCAAAGCACCAAAGTCCAAGTATCCCACCTTTGGCCAGTACATTAGTCAAAGTAGCCCACTCCTGGGCAGTTATGTTCATTTAATCAGTCAAAGTCTCTCTTCTCAAATGGAGATTAGTTTCCAATCAGAAGCAAAGTACATTCATTTGGTCAATCACAGAGCACAAAAAAGTCAAAGGTTTCCCATCCCTGGATCACAACTGAATTACAATTCCATCCATTAATGCCAAGCGCTTTCTCAAAAGGGACGGGAGAGCACAAAAGGCCATTCACCCTTAAGCTACGACAAGGTCAAGATAGCATCACAGCATTGAGAACCCAAGGAAAGGGCCCTCCCTCATCTTGACATGAGGCAAGCCCTCAGCAATCTCAGTTCCTGGGGAGACAAGGCTCAACAACGCCATTGCCAGTGTCCTCATCAAGTCACTCGCCTGCAAAACAGTCCCAGAACCTCTGAGAACATCAGCAAGGCTCTTCCAGGATTTCTGTAAACATACAACAAGAAAATCCTCCTTCAGGGCTTCTGAACCAACAGCAAAGTTTCAGGACCTCTATAACAGCAGCACTGTCCTTCACCAGCAGATGAATCTGGCAAAACAATGTCAGAACAGACAGACAAAATACCAGCATCACAGCCATGCCTCCTCAGTTCTTGGCAGCTCCGGGTCGCAGTTCTCAAAAGTCCTGGGCAGCTCCAACTTGCCCTCAGTAGTCCATGACACTGCTCTCCAAAATCCTCTCCGGCCTTCTCTGCTTGGGCCTTCTCTCCAAATTCACGGCTCCTCCTAGTTCAGCTCTCTCTCTTCACATCGACAAGTCCATCCCACAAGTGGGATTCACAAGCTCTGGGTTTTAACATTCAACCCAAAAACCAAGCCAATACATGGGGATCTTTAAATTCCATTACCATTACAAGAGTTCTCCTCACTAGAAAAGACATTTTCTTATAGTAACTCTTCTTTTAAAGTCTGAGTAAAAAGCATATTGTACGAGAAAATTTTCACCAGACAATACACAAGGATTAGAGTTCTCCCAAAGATCTGGGCTTTAGCCTACAACCAATTTTTATGATAAATTATATTTGACAAATGCATTCTTTTTTACCTCTAAAACATTTCCTGCAATCAGCTGCTTATCTTATCTTGGGGTCTAGACTGGAAGCTGCCTTATGAGATCATCTAATTCATCTTCCTGACTAAAAGCAGGTCTGTACATGGGATAAACAGAATTTATTCTGTTTTTAAATGCCTCCAGAGAAGGAAATAACACCACCATTCCCTGTAATCCATCCAAATGTTTAACAGGCCTGCGTTGGGAAAATCTGCCTTGTATACAATATAAATCCCATATTCTGCAGTTTCTTTCTTCTTTATTCTATGATACCACAGTTTATTATGCAATGTTCCCCATATCGTAATCATATGGTGCTGCAAAGGCTTAGTGACACATTCTCCTGAACTAAATTAAAGACACTCTCTGAGTAAACATCAGGGCCAGTTCTGGACAACACTGTAAAGTAAACAAAGTTGAGCTTTCTTTTCCTGGATATTCTCTCCTTTCTGAGTTTTTGTGACACTGATTTCTCTTACTTCTCCTACTTGTCTGACCACTATGCAGTGTCTTTTGCTTGATCTTCAACTGTGTCATGCCCACTAATTGTGGGTGCCCCCAAGGCTCTATCCTGGACTCTCTTCTCCTTTCTCACTATACTCTCTCACTTGGTAATTTCATTAGCTCCCATGGGTTCAATTATCATCTCTATGCTATTAAATCCCATATAGAGCCTTAGACTCTCTCCTGAGTACCAGTTCTATATAAACTGTTGGCTGGACATTTCAAAATAGATATCCTAAATCTCAAACTCCTAATGCCCAAATTATTTTACCCATGTTCATTATCTTTCATCCAAAACCTCCCCTTCTTCTGAACTTCCCAATCACTACTGTGGCTACTACAACCCTTCCATTCATTGAGGTTTACAACCTTATTGTCATCTTCCGCTCCTCACTCTTACCCCACAAATCCAATCAGTTGCCAGATCTTGGAATTTTTATCACCACAGCTTTTTTATCTCTGTCTCCTCTCCCCTAACACAACCACCAGTCTAGCTCAGCTCTTATCACCTCTCATCTGGACTATTGCAATAGCTTTTTAATTGCTTTCTTTGCTTCAAGTATCTACTCCCTCCAATCCATCCTCCACAGATCTTACAAAATAAGCTACCTTAAGTGCAAGTAGGACTATGTCATGTACCACAACCACCACTCCCAGTCAAAAACTCTTATGCCTCCCTATTATCTCCATGATAAAATGTCAACTTCTCTGACAGTTAAAGTTCTTCATGATCTTGATATTTTAGTTTTTCTACACATTACTCAACTTTATGCACTCTACAATCCAGTCTTACTAGATTATTCAATGTTTCTCACACATGACACTCCATCTCTCACCTCAGTGCTTTTGTACAATCTCTTATGTCTGATGTGCTATCCTTCTATATTTCTACCTCGTAGATTCTCAACCTCTGGTTTACTTCAAGACTAAACTGAATGTTACCATCTTCCATAGGTATTTCTCTGTGCCACCCCTCTTCAGCCCCCATTATTAATATCTTTCCTTTTAAGGTAACCTTTTAAGGTAACTATTTGAATCAGAGAGAGAAAGATTATGTTTCTTGGCATGGCACTGGTGCACTGTCCAGGTTTCATAGGCATGCAAGAATGAAGTCAGCACATCAGCTCTGTAGACCTTCAGTTTTGATAGTCTAATACCTCCTCTCTCCAACACTCTCCTTCAGAGCCTCCCAAACAGTGATCTAGCTCTGGCAATTCATTATTCATGTGTACATCCCTGGAAAATATACTGCCAAGGTAAGTGAACTTATACAAAGTATCTAAAATTTCTCCATTTGCTTTAACTGATGTTCCACATGTGGATGGTGTGGTGCTGGCTGATGGGGCACCTGTGTTTTCTTGGTGTTGTAATTATTATGCAAAAAATAGCACAAGCAGCAGAGAATTGATCCATACTTTCTTGTATCTCAGCTTCAGAGACTGCATTGAGTGTGCAATCATCTGCCAATAAAAAAATCACTCACTATCACTTTAGTCTTGGCTTGTAGTTTTTTCATACCGAATAATTTACCATAATTCTGGTAGCTGACCTTTATGCCATGTTTGTCTTCATTGAAGGAGCTTAACAACATGGCTGAAGACATCGTGCTAAAAAGCATGGAAGCAAGCACAGTCTTGTTTCACTTCATTGGTGACTGAGAAAGTGGGAAAACATCATCCATTATCCAGAACCTGGGCAAGCATGCCATCATAAAATTGACACATGATATTGATGAACTTCTCTGGGGTAACCAAATTTTGATGTAATTTTCCATAAGCCTTGATGACTGACAGTATAAAGGGCTTGGTCAAATCTACAAATGTTGTCTACAGATTTCTGTTCTGCTCCTGGCATTTCTCCTGGAGTTGTGGGGCAGCAAACACCATATCAAGCTTTTCTCAGCCCCTTCTGAAGCACACTGGCTCTCAGGTAGATGACCACCTTTCAGGTAAAGTATCAGATTATTAAGGAAGACTCTGGTAAGAATCTTGCCAGCCATGACTGAGAGACACCATCCTCCACCCCCATTCCGTCCCCTTGTGATTGTCATGGGACAATCTATTCCCTTTACCTTTATAGAAATGGACAATGGAGGCATCCTAGGGGATAACCTTCTCTTGCTATATAATCCAAAAAAGTTAAGTCAGCTTTTGTATGAGCAATGGACCATCCACCTTGTAAATCTCAGTTGGAATAGAATCAACACCAGGTGCTTTGCCATAGGAGAGGAGCCTAATGACATTCAAAACTTCTTCAGCTGGAAATTGGTCTAGAGAGGGATTAACTTCAATCTGAGGTAAAGTCAACGACTTCAGCATTGACTAATGATGGTCTGTTGAGAACACTATGGAAGTGTTCGGCCCATCTCTCTAGGATAGTGTCCTTATCACTAATCAATGTGGCTCTGACAGCACTGAGTAGTTGAGGTGCACCAGAGGTCTTTGGACCACAAATAGCCTTCAGGGAATCATAAAAGCTCTTTGGGTTGTTACTATAAGCATAAAACTGAATTTCATCTGCATTCTAACTGAGCCAAGAATTCTGCACCTCTCTAAGTTTCACTTGTACTTTACTTTTGATGGAGTTAAATGCAGCCTTCTTAGAGATGGATGAACTATCCTGCTGGTATACCCTGTGAAGTTCTCATTTTTCATTTAGCAGTTTCTGAATTTCCCCATCATTTTCATAAAATTACTCTTGATGTTTGTGAGTGTTCTGACCCAGATGAATAAATGCAGTGCTATACACCAGATCTCCGAAAGCTGCCCAATCCTTTTCTGCTCCACTGTTACAAGCATGTGCTCAACTCAGTTTTCCCTCCAATTTAGCAACAAACTGTTCCCACTCAGAGAAGCGCTCTAATCTGTTGATATTAAGTCTTCTGGTAGTGATTTTGGCTCGAGGCTGCCACTGTTGTTGAATGTTCATATTTAGCTTGGAGAGGATATGTCTATTATCAGTCCAGTGCTCTGTACCACACATTGCCTTCATCACTCTCACATCCTCTCTGTCTCTGATAGTAGAGTGACATTTTCCTGCAAGTGGCAATCACATTATCATGAGCCTGTCATTTACTCCTTTTGGGAGGCATACAACCTTGTTGACTAAATTAGTTTTGATTACAGAACCTATGCCAGCTTCATGGTGCTCCCCCTCACTGCAGCCACTCCAGAAAAACATGTATCCAGCTCTGACTTCAGTAAGCTGGCCTTAATATTTGCCAGCCATTGTTTCACTCAGGGCTCCTATTTGGACTCAATATCTACCAAGTGCTCTCTCAACAAGAGCTGTTTGTCTTTCTGGTCTGCTAGATTTTGCATTGTCTAGAAGTATGTACACCTTCCATGAATCAATGGCGAGTGGAATCATCTTTGCAGAAGTTTTTGTACATTTTTTTGTGCCGTGAATAGGCCAGGGTTGGGTAAGCAGATAATTTGAGGGGCACCTTTACTAGCCCCTTCCTCACAGCAGAAGGTGAGTAGTATAGTACGTAAAAGGCTGCTTATACACTCAGGGAACTGCCAACTCCTATTGCTGCTTCCAGTGAGAAGGTGGCCTATGGCCTAGGCTGCCTGTGTGCAGGTTTGTAACTATAGCTCCCAGTGTATCTGCACCTGCTGCTTTGTCACTTGCCTGTTGCCAAAGGGCTTTGAGATAGGTAAAAATGATAGAATGGTATAGGTGATTTCTTTTGATTTGTGCATAAACTGGATTTAAGTGAGGCAGAGTTACATGGTCATTTACCTCACTCTCTCTTCCAGAGTCATCACAGACCAGTAGCAGGACAGAGTCAAGACAATTGATGGTGGCTCAAGATGCAGTGGATGACCTTGGTGTCTTCAGTATCTAACCAAACTCTAAATACTCCACAGCACATGATTCAGCTACCTTCATGGTTATTAGAACAAATTGTTCTCATCCACCCATTCTACCAGGGGGAGCTTTCACATGATAGAGTTAAACACTCCCCTAACTCATCAATGGGTTTGAGACCCCTCAGTTACCCTCAAACTAGTTTAGCCCATCTGCCAAAATAGTTTACGGTGGGCCGCTGGGCATGTGACAGCTTCCTGGAACCTCAGGTGAGAATTAGGTGGATCAGGTAGACACTAAAGATGGAGAGCAGCCCTCATACCAGAGGTACTAGTCTTCTCTGAACACACCTACATATAGCTAGTGAGAGTCTGATGCCAAAGTTGAACTCAGGAAGGTAAATTTCCCTGATTCCAGACCTGGCACGCTATCAACTGTGCCATTGCACCACCTAGCTATCCATAGTAAGTTCTTAGAAAATGTTTGTTGACTGATGCCTCTCCCGTCACTTTTCTACACCCCAGAAGGACGTTACTTCTCTTCGAGTATCTTTGTGCTATACACTGACTGACCAGAACTCTACTCTCATCCTCATCTGTCCCTCAGAGGAAGCGTCCCATGTACCTCACCACTGACATTATTAGGGAACATGAATCAGTCAAATTACCCTAGGCAAAATCTGGGCTTGCTGCTGACAATGACTGATAGGACTAGTCAGGGACCCGGGAAATCAGCAAGGAAAAGGTAGCTCTAGAGCTGAAAGATTAGATAGATAGATAGATAGATAGATAGATAGATAGATAGATAGATAGATAGATAGATAGATTTAAAGTCAGAGGGGACTTTAGAAGTTCTACATCCCCATCTTACAGATAAAGAAACTAAGGCCCAGAGAATGACTTGCTTAAGGTCACATAGAAATTAAGTGGCAAAGGCAGGATTTAAACTAAAATTATTGATCTCTAGACCTGTATTCTTTTCGTGGCAGTACTCTGAAGTTTCTTAACAAATTAATCTATAAACCTCCCAATCCCGTCACTGTGAAGCTCATGAAACAAGAGACCATACACTATATATTTTCCTCATGCAACTTCTTTTCCCTCTTGAAGCTACCCTCTTTCCATTTTAGGTCAATTTCCTTGCCTTCGAGTGCCCAGAGGAAAAAAAAAAACATTTTGATGTGATTTTTTTATTAGAATGTTTCAGGCAATGTGGCAAGGAACATTGAGTTAGCCACAGGCCATACTACCTCCCTAGGACCAGCTCTAGGATACCTGCAGTGTCAGCACAGTTGTCAGTGAGAAAAAGTGAGTAATTTAGACCTCTGTTTTATTCCAAATTTATCTCTAATCAGTATTAATCAGCTAAGTGTGATTCCATAGGAATAGTGATTGTTAGCAATTATTGGCATTATATCATGTAAGACTTTCCAGGTTTTTCTGAAATCATCCTGCTTGTCATTTCTTATAGCACAATAGTATCTGAATCACGCTCATACCACAGCTTGTTCAGCCATTCCTCCATTTAATTGCTTTCTAATTCTTAGCCATCACAAAAAGAGCAGCCATAAATATTTTTGTACAAATAGGTCCTTTTCTCTTTTTTTCATCTCTTTGGAATATAGACATAGTAGTGGTATTGCTAGATCAAAGGGTAAGCACAATCTTATAGCCCTTTGTGCAGTTACAAATTGTTCTCCAGAATGGCTTGATCAGTTCACAACTCCACCAACAATGCATTAGTATGTGGGTGGAATTTCTTGACATGATATGGAAAGTTTCCCACCTTATTTCTGTACCACTGGACTACCCTCTCTTCCCCAACATGAGAAGGGGACCATCTTATGGCAGAGATGACCCTTGCCTTGCTCATCCTGTGACCACCCATGCAGATGAATCATTTCTGGCTCTCCTGGAGGGTCAAAATCAAAATCTATCATCCAATGAAATTCTATTTCTTACTTTGCCCCTTCTGTGTCTCTGGGTATCGAGCACTATAAAACTAAGGCCCTGGAGTAAGGGGGCATCTCAGATCATGAAGATCTGAAGTTCATTTTTTAAAAGGAGGCCATTGACCCTTTAATACAGTGCTATTGACTTGGAGCTCTGCCTCAGTGGTTTTTCTTGCAGATTGGATAATTTTAGACCCCATACCAGTCACTACAAAGTCTTTGGACACAGGAGCAAGACTGGGAACTTAGACCACTAAGTATGGTAGGCTATAGGGTACAAGATAGACAAAAGTCCATAGCCAGAATATCATATCTTTGTTCTAGGGGAGGAAGTATTGTATTAGGCAGCAGTTTGGCTTTCAACTGATTTTACTGAAGATTATATTTTCTAATTTATCTAAATTTATTTGGAAAGTAAGTAACCTGTTGCATTCATGTAGACTTCATTTTAGTATGCTAGTAATTTTCCAGGTTTAGAGACGTTTCAAAACATTTCCTCTAAACATTAATGAGTCAAGTTCCATTTTGTTCATATTGTTCCCAGTCAACAAATTTTCCTTTAACTCAGGTTTGACTTCAACAGATTCATCTAAATATGTTGACTGATCAACAAATAAATATTCATTGAATACCAAGAATATAAAAAGTATTATACTAGGTAGGACCCACAGGAAATACAAAGATGTATAAAAGCCTTGTTCCTGCCCTCAAGGGGCATGTGTTATGAACAATGACTTGAATATCTGTGTGTCAGCATATGCCAAAATTTGGCACATTTAGAAATGCACCATGGAGTCTACAATGGAACCATCACAAATTTTTTTCAACTGTAAAATGAAGTAGTCAGATTCAATATGTCTGTTGAACCCTAAAATTTTGGTTCCATAGTTCTTGCTGTAAGGATAAGGCTAGAAAACACTTTACTTCATTTTAGCCTGATGCATTTATCAGATGAGAACATGTCTTAGTCATCAATCAGACAAGCAAAGACCTTAGAATAAGTGTGAAATAGGATTTCATTATATACTCAGGGACCCACAGAAAAATATCCAGTTCTCTTATTCCATAAGAGAAATTTTAGTAAATGGTGAATGAAAGCATTCCAGCTAAATGTACCAGAGAATGAGTCACTTGGGTGGGGAGTAGAAAAACATTTCAGTCTAGCCTCATTCTTTGTACTGCTACCCTTCTGAATGAAACAGCACCTTGCAAGTCCAGAGAATGCTGGACTTTCTATCTTACTGTTGATGTCCTAGCAACAAACCTAGACTAACTTATGACAATGCTTGCTTTGCAAGCTAAAAACAGACTTAAAACAGATTCACAGGTTTAAGCATTTGTAATGTTAATGGGATTATAAGATCTTCCAGGTCCATTAATAGGCCTCAGGTGGAGTCCATTGAGGGAGGGACTTGCCTAAGGAGGAGCTTGCTTAGAGGGAAGCTTGCTTGTAGGAAGGCTTTCCCACCTTTTGCTAATTTCTAATTAGGCACTGAGTCATGAGGGTTGTGATGCCTTCTGGCTCTGAGAAGTGTATATATACATATGTGTGTGTGTGTGTGTGTATATATATATATAATACATATATGTTATATATATACACACACACACACATACATATACTCATATTCTGAGTTGGTATTTTGCTTTGGGGGCTCACTTACGAGAAGAATCTTGTGAGTCCTTGGTCCAGATTCCAAGTGACCATATGTTCAGAGCTCCCTGACTGCTCAGATTTTGTAAAGGCTCTCTCAATTCAGGGATGTATGTAAAGTGTATTAGGCAATCAGAGCCCTATCTGTTAGTCTTTATTTTTCTGCTTGTATTTTCTCTGAAGTTCAGGATGCTGACTTTTCCCTGAACTAGCGAATGTAATTTAAAAAGATTGTTGATCCCTTAAACAGCTCTCTTTCCTAATAAACTAGATCCAAGAACTTGTGATAGCAGCCATTCTGGGTATGCCAGTGTGGTTGCCACAACAGCATTATTGAGCATCACATGAATGGGAGAAAAAAAGAAAGTAAAAACTTTGAGTAAACCCTTTCTCATATGCTTTTTACATCTGAGCCCATTTTTCTCTGGGATTTTGTATATATTTGTGTGAGAGTGTGTCGAATATTTGTTGAGGGGGAGAGG
The DNA here is from genome assembly GCA_028646515.1 of Pseudochirops corinnae. Lineage (NCBI taxonomy): Eukaryota > Metazoa > Chordata > Mammalia > Diprotodontia > Pseudocheiridae > Pseudochirops > Pseudochirops corinnae. The sequence continues at coordinate 28,761,086 of CM053587.1, forward strand.
GAATTTTGAACCAACTGCTCTTATAACTTTAGTAAACATTCTTTCTACTTAAAGGTGATTGACTAAAATAATTCTCAGCTCATAATGGGAATAGGAGAATTCTAATGGGAACTTGAGCCATATTAGAGAACCACTGTCTCTTCCAAGAATATCCCTAGAACCCTGAGTGGGAAAATTTAACTTTACTCTGGGATCTGAGACTTGTCCATGAGAGTGAAAGTTGTTATAATTCTTAGAGCTTATAGGAGTTCCACTTGGACTTTATGCCCCTAATTGCAGTGCCGGTAGACTTCTGCTGGCCTTAGTCACTGCTAACTAGCTAGAAGGTTGAACAGGTTCAGTGAAACAAAACCATAGACTTTCCTTTAATTTGATTTCACTTGCCTGGTTACTCAATTATAGACTCCAGAATAGGCTGGGGTTGAAAGAGAGATTCCATTCCAAGGTCAGAACTGTACAGTAGCTGCTCACTTCTGTTCTTTATCCTTCTGTTTCCTTACCCAGCACACAGTCTCAGGCCTGTTCATCTGCCCTTCCTCAGTCCATACTGCATCTAAGACCCAGCTGTGGAATATGGGTGAAAGAAATGCCAATTGTCTCCTGTTCCTCCCCCTACACAGTGATGGTCTCTTCATGCTATATGTAGTTTATCTTCCCACCCTGTGTCCACTACCAATCCCCAACTCAGCACCAAAGACAAAAGGCTTCACTCATTGCCTTCTCGGCTAGACCTAGTCCTCACGATCAAAAAACCTCTGTCTGCCTTACAATGCTGACATGATCTGGAAAAAATCAGTCGTGTGAGTTTAACTTGTATCTCCTAATCTAGACTAAGTCGGGTGCTATTCTATCTCTCTTTTGGGGTTGGGGGGTGGAGTTCTATATTGCTTTCTCCTACTATAATATCTTAACTGGTCCTCAGAAAGATAAATACTTTTCTATAGAGAAGGACTCCTTCATCTCCAAACTTCAGTCATAAGTAAGAGGCATGTCTATTTACATCGCATTCCTATATCTGTATTTAGAAAGAAATAGCACAAAACTCAACCCTGTAAAGGTTCCAGGGCAGAATATTGGAAAAAGAAATGAATGCCTCCTTTAAAGGAGGTGAAAGGAACATCACGTCACCTTAGCGAACACAGGAGAGCATCTTTTCCCTGTCTAACCCTGCCTAGAGTACAAGGCAATAAATATTTGTTTTGAAAAGAACTGTGGGTTCTGTTTTTATTGCTAAGAGCTCAACTTGCTTGCTGGAGTTTCCTGCTGTCCAAGACATTCTTTGTGAAGCTGTCAGCCAACGGTAAAGAAAGTTAGCATTTTCTTTAGTATGACATGGACCATATTATGGCAATTCATAATATTTTCCTTTTCCTCCAGGGGAGAACTGCAGTGGGCCAACCTCAGCACAGTAAGGCAAATGCTAACTTTTCCACTTACTCTATTAGAGACTGTCATTTAGATTCACCAGCAGCCTCCAGGGTCAAAGCCAAACAAACAACAACAAAAACAGCTGGCAGTGTGGACAATGAGCTCTCAACACATTGAAAACTTCTATAACTCCAGCATTTCAACTAGAATGTGTTTTTTGTTATCTCTGTTCAACTCTGCCTTTACACTCTCCCAGTGGTTTTGTCAGATGATCTCTGCCCTCCAGAACAGTGAGTCAGATCAGGAGGGCTGTTGTAAGATAGCATTTATAAGGTCAAAAGTGAGTCAAAAAGAGGCAGAGAATACCAATCATTCATTCGAAAAGCCACAGAGCCTGCTATCCTCTATCAAGTTTTAAAGGCCTCTGGAAACAAACTGATCTTTAAATTTTTTTTTTCCTGTGTTTATTCAAGTATCTCTATACCCCATGGATAATCAATGGGTAGTTCTTAGATGGTTGTCTGTTTTGACATACTACAAAATACAATAAACATTTAAATGTCCAATACATGCTAGACACTATGCTAAGTACTGGTGATACAAATTAGAAAAAGAATGACAGCTCCTTTCCTCAAAGAGCTTACAATCTATTTGAAGGAATACAACACACAAAAGGAAGCTTAAAAGGGGAGAAAAGAGAAGGTACCCAGCTTGGGGACATGATAATGGTGGAGTAGAATCCAAAGAATGCAGCTAAAGGACATTGAAGAGTTCACTGCTCTTCTGGGCACTCTTTGCATGAAGGCTCTTGGGGGGAGTTTTTTTTTTTGCTCTGCCCTCCAGTCATCCAATCAGAGGAAAAGAGATGAGGGTACTGATGAAGTATGAGTATCAAAGTTAAAGCAATCTCTAAGTTGATGAATTTCCTGGTGATGAGCTTTTGGGAAGGAGTGGAGTGGGAAAGAGTTGAGATGATGATGGTAGATTGGAATCCAAAGGGTATAGATGATGGGAAATGACATTAAATCAATTAAAGTACTGCAGGAGGGCAGCTAGGTGGCACAGTGAATAGAGCACCAGCCCTAGAGTCAGGAGGACCTGAGTTCAAATTTGACCTCAGACACTTAACACATACTAGCCATGTGACCTTGGGCAAGTCACTTAACCCCAATTGCCCTGCCTTCCAGTCCCCCACCCCCACTCCCACACAAAAAAATAATTAAATAAATAAAGTGCTATAAGACATTACTAGTAAGCTGTTAGTCATGGCAACTAATGAAACAAGGAAAAATATTAGATTGTCCCCAAGCTAGTATACATCCCTTCTGATTTTACAATGATGGTACAGAATGGAGAAGGGAGGAAGAAGGCATTAAGAATAACATTTTTATACTGTCTATAAACATTGACAGCTATTGAGACTCTAAATAAGATACACAATGATCAATGTAATATGATGAGATAAAGAATTTGGTACTATATGGAGTCCTACTTCCACAGATATTGGCACCCAAGGCATTTGCTGAAGGGTATAATATCAATAGATACACACATCCTGTTTTGCAAGAATGGTGGTCAGGATCCCTAACTCCAGGATGCTGGAGGGATTGAAACTGCAATATAATTCAAACTTTAGAGGTTATTCCCCAGTCACTAAGACCTAGCTACTGAGCAAACTTAATTAACCTTATTAATATTAACTTCTCCACCCAGGGGGGAGCAATAGCACGCAACTAGGCACAACCCATATGTTAAGGAGAGGGGAGGAAACACATCAAGGAGATATGTAATGGAAGTGTCAAAAAGATTGAAACCCAGAAAAGCTGGGACCAATCCCAGCTCTGAAGGGAGGGACAAGGAAGAACTAACTACAAAAAAAGGTTTATTCTGGTTTCTCTGTGTGTGTGTGTGTGTGTGTGTGTGTGTGTGTGTGTGTGTGTCCCTATGGGGTACAAAGAATCATAAATAAAGGCTTCCTTAGCTCACTTCAGTTTAAGTTTCATTTCTTAAAGGCAGGATTGAAGTCCAGATGGTATGCTACTAGGGGAGGAGTGAGCTGTGGCAGCACATTCGGGCTAACCCCCTAAACCTACTAAGTAGTGACTGAACCCTATTTCCTACAATACTATGGCACTTGCACTCAAGGAGTTTACAGTCTGATAGGGGTAGACAAATCAGAAGTAGTGACTAGGAAAAAGAGTTTTGTTCTAGATTTGGTGAGTAGAACCACAAGTCTATCACAGCAGCAAAGTAATTATAACACCCAAAACAAAACCCCACCATACACTTACCTATAAGACCAACGTATAATTTTTAATGTTCAATTTATCTCTTTCCAACAGGATTTAATAGAATAGAATTATTTTAGCTTAGGACTTCAAGACTGATAGGTATGCAAAATACATGAAGACCACAAAAGTATTCCCACTACCACTGTGAAGCAAATAATTTGAATGATTATCTAGACAATTAAGGTAAAAAAAAAAAATTGCTAGGATAATCATTACTGGTATGATTTCACCCTAAAACCAGGGGTTTTCTAGAACCAGATCATACTGGCTTTCCAGAGTGTAATGTTAAATTTTCTATGTAAATATTTATACCTCAGAAATTGACAATGCTGCAAATCAGGGTCTGACCTATTGATTTGTTGAATATATAGACTTAAGAAAACAATAGGGAAGCTATTAATAATTCAGATTAAAGTTAAGTGTGTTGTACATTTTTGGAAAGTCAATTGTTAAAAAGCATACCCCTGTCTATAGCTGAATTTGGAATTACCTCTCTACCTAGGATAAAATAATTTCTTTGGCAGGGTATAGAGCGTACGAAGGACAAAGGGGAATAGCAGTAATAATAATCATAATAATAATACTAACATTTATATACAGCACTTACTATGTCTCAAACATTGTATTAAGTCATTTACAATTATTATGTCATTTAATCTTCAGAACAACCCAGGGAGGTAGGTGCTATTATTATCCCCATTTTACAGATGAGGAAAATGAGACAAGCAGAGGTTAAGTGTCTTGCTCAGGGTCATATATATATATATATATATATATATATATAGAGAGAGAGAGAGAGAGAGAGAGAGAGAGAGAGAGAGAGAGCAAGTGTCTTCGGACAGATTTGAACTCATGTCTTTTGATATAGGCCTCAATGAAGGATCAATCAATAAATTAATCAAATCATCCCATTAAGTATAAGTAATAAGATACTATGCTTTGATATATTTATCAGGTGAAAACTCATCAAGATTATTCAGTATGTATTAATAAGGTTTGAATATTTCCTTAGGTAAAGAGGTGTATTCTGAATGACTTGGGAAACAATCCCACCTTATGGGTTCTCTATAAAATATCAAGCCAGTTTGGCCTGAGATTCAAGCTAACTGAAAAGAGAGAGCATTCCAGCTAACCCCCTTGAAAGGAATTGATGGAGGAATTGATGGCTTTGCTCTCAATCTCAGTCTCTTCTTCTCTGTCCCCACCTTTACTGGACCATGTAAATTTCAGAGGTCAGAAAGACTTTCCATCATGGTCCTACCAGTGTTCATGGATCATCTGAGGGTAGTGTGAGCATCAGGAGCTGAGGACAGAAAGCAAATGCATGGTGCAGTTTCAAGGTTTTAGGAAGACCCCAGTAGAAAATGTATAGGAGCTATGAGTTAGCCTTTTGCCACATGTGTTCTTTAAACTTGAGCCCATTTTCCCTTAGACTCTATGTACTGGTAGAAGAGTATCACAAAGTTTTAGGGGACTGTTTTGTACTAACTGCTTTTATTATAACTAAATACTCTTTTTTTAACCTGAAAAGATTTACATGAATTGATGCAAAGTGAAGAAAGCAGAACCCAGAGAACACTGTATACAGTAATAGCAATATTGTACTATGAAGAACTGTGAATGACTTAGCTATTTTCAGCAATACGATGATCCAAGACAATTCCAAAGGGCTCATGATGAAAAATGCTATACACCTCCAGAGGAAGAACTGGAGTCTGAATGGAAATCAGAGCACACTTTATTTTTGGTAAGGTTTTGTTTTTTTAGTCTGTGTTTTCTTTTACAACATAACTAACATGGAAATATGGTTTGCATGATTTCACATGTATATTTTATATCAACTTCCTCAATATCTCAGGGAGTAAGGAGGAGATGGAGGGAAAAAAATTAGAACCAAAAATTTGTTAAAAAAAAAAAGTTAAAAATTGCTTTTACGTGTACTTGGAAAAAAATAAAATATTATTCAAAAAACAAACATCTCATTTTTTGTCTGGCTGACAAATTTATATTCCATAACAATCACTGAATGAACTAGAGGAAGTTCGTAAGTTCTCTTCTTACTTTCCTACACTGAAGTTTCCAACCTCATCATTTAATAGGAATTGTTCTCTTCAAAGTAAACAATGATCTCTTAATCACCAAATATAATGTCCTTTCAAACCACATTCTTGACCACTCCATAGTCTTTGACACTGTTAATCACTGTCTTCTTTTTTTTTCTTTTGGCCAGGCAATTGAGATTAAGTGATTTGACCAGGATCACACTGTTAGTAAATGTTGTATCTGAGGTCAGATTTGAACTCAGGTCCTCCAGACTCCAGGGCCTATGCCCTATCCACTATGCTACCTAGATGTCCTGATCACCCTCTTCTTCTTGATACTCTCTTATCTCTAGGTTTTCGAACACCACTCTCTCCTGATTCTTCCACCTATCTGACCACTCCTTCTTAGTCTCATTTGCTGGATCCTTGTCAAGATCTTGCCTGCTAACTATGAGTGTCCCACAGGGCTCTGTCCTGGACTCTCTTCTCATGCTTTTCTATTCTATTTTATTTGGTGATCTCATCAGCTCTCACAGATTATATTCTGCTCTCTCTGCTGACAATTCTCAAACCAATTCAGCTAGCCCTAACCATTCTGCTGACTTCCAGACTCACTTCTCCACCTACCTTTTGGATATCTTGAACTGGATGTCCAGTAAACATCTTAAATTCAACATGTCCAAAATTAAACTCAATATCATTCACCCATACCCTTCTCTTCCTATTATTGTTGATAATTTCAATGGTGGTGTCAAAGCTACCACCATCCTTCTAAGCCCTGAGACTTGCAATTTAGCTGTCATCCTCAACTCTTCATATCCCATATGGCCCATATTCAATCTGCTTCTAAGGCCTGTTGATTTCACCTTTCAATGTGTAATGGTAATGGTATTTGAAGATCTTCCATGCCCCTTGTATTGGCAAGCTAGCGGGTGCTTGGCGCTTGGTTTCAAGTTCATAATTGTGTCAGGTATTGAGACCTGGAACCTATGAATCCCACAGTGGGATGAACTTGCTGACATGGCAGGAAGGGGTGGGGCAGGGAAGAGATTTTGAGAACTGGTGGTGGCAGAACTTCTTCTGAGAGCTGGCCAGAACTTCTGCTGAGAATTTCCAGGAATGAGAACTGCTGGGAATGTGAACTGCTGAAAGTGAACTGCATGGAGGCTGAGCAGCTACCGTGAGTGAGGAGAGGAGGATCTTTGCCTGAGGGAGACTGTTTTGTTTTGAAGGCTTGGGAATGTGGATGTTCACTGCATTAACTATGTGTACCAACTCTGTGGCTACTGTAATGACTTAGAATTCTGGTTTTGAGACTCGGCTTTCTAGTATTTGAATAAATGCATTGGCTCTGTCCTGCATTTGGAGAGCCTGTTACATTTTGTGATTCACAACTACACCAGCATATTTATAGTCAATGTGGGCATGGTGAATATTGCATTGTTGTTACACAACGTTACTCAAGCGTGCCCCTTTCTCTCCTCTGGTACTGCCACTATACTGTTGTAAGTCCTACTATTTCATGCCTGGACTATAACAATAGCCTGCTGGTTGATCTGCCTACCATATGCCTCTCCTCACTCCAATACATTCTACATTCCACCACAAAAATGATTTTCCTAAAGTGCCTGTGCAACCATATCACCCCTACTCAATAATTTCCCATAGCTTCCTGTCACCTCCAGGGTTAAAGACAAAATTCTCTATTTTGAATCCAAAGTCCTTGAAATCTAGTCCCACACACACCTCTCCAGTCTTCTTATAACTTTCATTTCCCACATATGCTCTTTGATCAAGTAACATTGGTTTCTTCCTGTTCCATTAACAAAACATTCCATCTCTTAGCTCTGAGTACTTTCTCTAGAAAGCACTTTCTCATGCCTGAAATGCTTTCCTTCTTCATCTATGCCTCTTGCCTTTCTTCATTTCCTTCAAGTCCTAGCTAAAATCCCATCTTTTATAGCAGTGGTTCTCAGCCTTCCTAATGCCATGACCCTTTAATACTCATATGCGGGCGTATCTGCATGTGGGCAGACCTACCTGGAGATGAATAGAGGAGCAGTGTCTTGGTTCCTAAGACCATTGGAAATATGTGTTTTCCGATGGTCTTAGGCGACCCCTATGAAAGGGTCATTCAACCCCCAAAGGGGTGGTGACCCACAGGTTGAGAACCACTGTTATATAGGAAGCCTTTCCCAATCCCTCTTAATTTGAATGGTTTCCCTCTATTCATTATTTCCTATTAATCCTATATATAGATTGTTTGTACATACTTGTTTGTTTGATGTCTCCCCCATTATGTTGTGAGCTCCTCAAGGGACAATGATTGTCTTTTTCCTTTCTTTGTATCCCCACCGCTCAACAAAGTGGCTGGAACATAGTAGGTGCATAATAAATGTTTATTGACTAATTGGTTGATATAGCCCTTGAAAAATAAAAACCTTCCCCCAATTCCTAGAGGCCTGAGAAAACAGAGTAACCACATTCTGGAGACCCAACTCATCACTACAATTAAGAGTAGAAATTGTCACCTCAGAGCCTGGGTTACATAGGTATTCCACATCAAATGACAGACTTGGCAAAGTTGAAAATTACCAAAATTAAATTGATCTGGGTTTATTTCACAGAATCACATAAATTCAGAGTTGGAAGGCACCTGAGAGACTAGCTAGTCCAGAGATTAATAACCTGATGTCCACACATGCCCAAGAGATTCAGGAATAAAGTTAATGGGGTCTATAAATTTGAATGGGAAATGTGTGTGTGTGTGTGTGTGTATTCCCTAATCCCTAACTGAAATTCAGTATCTCTCACCATTTCTTCAAAAGTTATTATTGTAAGAAGGGGACCCATAGGTTTTACAAGACTGCCAAAAGGATCCATGACACAAAAAAGTTTTAAGAACCCCTAATCTATTCCAACTTTTGTCTGAACAAAAATCCTGTCTACAATATACCTAACAAGTACTTGTCACACAGGCTTTGCTTGAACATATGTAATTAGGGAGTTCACTACTATTAAGAACAGCTTATTCTACATTTGAAGAGCTCTAATTATCAGGAAACTCTTCCTTGCAATTTCTACCAATTGTTTCTAGTTATACACTCTTAGATCAAGAAAGACAAGTCTAAACCTTTTCTACCTGACAGTCTTTCAATATTAAAGACAACCAGAAAAATGAGAATTTGAGAGTGACCATTTACCAATAGGTCTTTTTCCATACTGTCCAGGAAAGAGAGCTACTATATATAGGAGACTAATATTTGGCCACTTTAGAAATTAATATCCTAAAGTGTAGAAGCCAAACAGTCCACATTATTGCCTCCTTGAGGAGTTAGGACTTGAGTTCTCAAAGGTTATGCTAGCACAATATAAGCTTTAGTAGATTCTAAAAGGTGGGAATGCTTCTGGTATAGTCCGACCTACAGACTGAATCCAGTGTCTAAGTACTTAGAGGCCACTAGATGATTGAGTCTTTGACTATGGCAACATACAAAACAAACAAACTTTAAAACTGTTCTCAGCCCTTTGCAACCCCCTTCTGCTTTTGCAATGAGGGTGGTAGAGAGCCATGCCAAAAGCATGCTGGGTATGCTAATAATCAAACTATTTTTAGACTGCCTAGATAAATTGATTTAAATGTTGATACTCTAAATGTGATATATTTCTCAAATGATGTACAAGTTGATATTCTACCAAAAGAGTTGAAACAAAACAATATTAACTTTATTATTATTATAAGATACAATATTACTTTAGACACAATGAGACACGATGAAGCTACAGTTAAATGGAAAAGTGTTTCCTTGATGTAGAAAGATGGTTTCATCACATGGCCGAAAGCAATAAGAAAAATCATTTCATGGAATGTGCGATCATCTTGCTTTTCTTTGCTCAAGATCAGCATAAACAAAAGGTCCCCATCAAGATAGTTACAGGGTTTTTTTGTCAATTTCTGTTACAAAAGAGACATAAGTAGAGAAATTCTAAGAATATGACAGCTTCCAGCAAAATAAGTCAGCATATGCCTTAAAATTATTAAACATCAAAGGAAATGTGACAGCAAAGGAAGAAATTTTTTTTAAAAACTTAGAAAATATGGTTCAGGATTAAGAAATAAAAGAGGTCAAAAGCTTGAAGTTGTCTCAAAAAAAACCTCACCTATATATCATAAATATTTTTCCAAAAAGAATTGGAAAACACTAAATATGGAAAGCCCCCAAAATACCACACACAAAAAATGAAATATGGTTGTATATCATCAGATGGGAAACCACACCACTATGGGAATTATTTCAAAATAAGCTGTTTATGTTGTAGTTATCCCATCAACTAGTTATAGTAAAGGTCAAAATCAATTGCAAGTTCAAAAATAGAATAAAGATTAAGAGGAACTTCATACAATTCCAAGTTGCTAATCTGCCCTACTCAAACAAATGTTGATGACTAAAATGGCTGAGAGTTAAAGGTAAAGACTTTGACTCTGATCTTGACAGGCTAAAACATTACACCAAATTTCATAAGCTGAAATTTGACACAAATGTAAAATCTTACACTTTAATTCAAAAAACAAATTCACAGGTACAAAATGGTTAAGATATGTGTACATAACAAATAATCCTACATAACAGATTGCCCTGCTTCTGTATAGGTGTGTGTGGAAACATGCACACTCACTTCTCTGGAGACTCATCAATAAAAGTATCTCTTCTTTCACTCCACAAACTGTGATTTTGTTATTCCCAGCTAACTCTAGTTTTGGGAAATTCAGCAAGCTTTCTCAGACTGAATTCCAAATTAAGTTGAGTCTGAGGAACAATTAGAAGTTGCCTAAAAGGACAATTGACTCTCATATTAGGAACTTGGATGTTCTTGGCTGGTTATCAAGAGCCTAAGTATTTCTTTCCCTTTATTTAGGGATAAAGAAGGAAAAAATTTAAGGGCTGTTTGTACAACAGACCCTTTAGAAAGCAAATTCTTTTATTTGCAATTTTATTCTTATTAATCAAATATTTGATGAAAAGGTATTCTATGCCCCCCCACTATTTGCAAATTAATTGAAAATATTTCCAAATCAGTTTTATACAAATTTAGGTGGGTATTACAATATATCTCAGTACCAATTCACCCTGGATAAACTCAACTCCGAAGTTGCTGCTTTATACATACACTCCTTATGCAAATTGCCCTCCTTGCTATTTCTCAAACGTAATACTCCATCTCCCTTTTCTACATCTTTGCATTGACTAATCCCATGTCTGAAATGCACTCTTCACTTTTGCCTCTCAGAGCAAATTCTTTCCTTTAAAACTTTTCTTCTTTATTTGTTTATTTTCTCATTTGTTGTTGTTTTAAAAAATCGTGACAACTCTTCTATCTCACATAGTTTTCATTTATGATTTCTTGAAATATAGTTCTGAAAAACAAATTTTTATTAAAGCCCATTGTGACTCAAATAAAGTTACCTGACTATGCATTTAAGCCCAAATCACTCTGGTTTTCACTGATTGGCTAATAATAGGTCCCAGCCTAAGCCTCACTTGCTCATTGTTTGGGTTTTGATGCTTTGCAGTGAGTGTAAACAGAAATTGTCTCTGTTATGGCCAGAAACTGTGAGGGTCTTCTGCTCCCAGATTGATTCTTTTATGAAGACAAAGTAAGCCATCTTTTGCTTCACTTCTTACCTAGCCCTTAATTACTGAATGGACATTGTCTCAAACTGAAACCTGAGAAAGATCCTAGGGAAAGGCCAAGGTCTTCCACTGCATCCAGGTTGATAGCCAGTTGTTTTGACCTGTGTGTGTCTTGCCGCTGGACTCCAATGACTCTGGGGGAGTGAGTGAGGCTGATGACTTTATACAATTCTGCCTCCACTCTACTTGCAAGTCAAGATATCACCCTCTTTGGCTAAGGTCACACAGCTGGTAGATAACCAAGCCAGGACTCAAATTCAGTTTTCTTGAGTCCCAAACCAGCCTGATTTCCAGCATACCATAGTGCATTTTAAGCTTCAAAATAATCCTATGAAATGAGCAATGCTTATATTTTTATCCCCATTTTATAGATGAAGAAACTGAAGCTCAGGTCAAATGACCTGCCCAAGATAATACAGCTTTTAAAGGGTAGCACAAGGACTTGAGCCTAGGAGTTTTGATTCAAAATTCATTGCTCTTTCCATTATACTATAGTTGCACCTTGAAAAGCATAAATGCATAGAAGAGAGTATGGCTAATAAGAATATCAATGCATTTATAATCACTCTTTCCCCACAGCAAACCTATGAAGTACTATTATCTCCATTTTACAGATTAGAAAACTGAGGCTCAGAAAGGTTAGAGGTTTTGTAATTAGTTAATGTGAAAGCCGAAATTTTAAGTCATCAGCCTTTCCACTATGCCAAGCTAATTCAATGAACAGTATATATAATAACAAACTAGAAAAATATACAAATCTTGATGTTTCAATCATGAGAGTTGTTTTAAAGCTATAGAAGATGTTATCTCTACTTTTCGTAACTACAGAAAGAGTAAGACACTTTTAAACTCAGAAATTCATAACTAAAAGCTGCTCATTTCCATTATATTTATTTCAATTCTCATTTTTCTAATTGAAGAGTAAACTAATTTAGGAAAATCTAATTCCATCATAACAATCCTACAAATCTTTGTGATAAATTGTAGGGTCTAAAGACTTTTTTTTTTCAAAGTCATTGTGGCTAGAAATAAGTAAATGGAATTTCCTGGAACTTTTTTCAAGTTTGGGTCTGTAAAGACCCCAATTCCAGATCTCAAAACCCAGGTGCATATTTTCATTTGTGCTTTGAATAATGATATCTGCTCATAGAAAATCCAACAGAATTATGAAAAGCAATTGCCTGTGGGATTTTCACTTTGCATTAGTGAAAACAATTCATTCAAATGTTATACCCTTTTAACAATTTACCAATGCACAATCCAAATACTTTCCACATATTTGTAATAGAATTAGAAATCTATAATTTCATTCCTGAAGCACATGATATGAAGGTGATCATTCTCAAATGTAGATACCATCCAGGTTAAAGGGGTAATAATTTTCTCTACTAATAGTATATGTATCTTCTATCTTACACAGCAAAAGAAATATTTCATTTAAATAATTTGCATAGAAAGGGTCAAAGTCAGAAAAGAACCATGAGCAGAATAAACATTAACTGAAGAGCCACAGGTTAAAGACAAACAATCATAAAAATGAACATGAAAACACACACACACAAAGATTTGTTATATATAATCCTAACAACTCCCTATTTTCTAGGGTTCTTTTGACATTTTGGACACAGCTGCTAAGAGCAAGCTTCTTCTATGGACTATAGGTGGCAATAGCAACTATATGTCTCAGAATATTGAAGAAAATTCTAATTTAAAGAAAAAAATAGACTATTTAAAGCATATACAAAATATCTATCCTTTGTAAGACCCTATACTTCAATTTTGGGCACAGAAAACATGGTGTCTTTGGTCCTTTTTGAGAACAAATGATGAACAACAGTGAGAAAACATGGTCATTGAAGATTTTGGCAAAAAAAAAAAAATAGATTCCCATTTGAGAGATAGACAGGTGGCAAAGTAGATAGAACCTGAGCTCAGGGTCTGAAAAATCTGAGTTCAAATCCAGCCTCAAACACTCCATAGGTGTATAACCCTGGGCAAGTCATTTAATGTCTGTCTGCCTCAGTTTCTTCAACTGTCAAGTAGGCATAATAATAGCACCTACATTCTAGAATTATTGTTAAACTCAAATGAGATAATATTTATAAAGTTCCTGGTACATAGCAGGCACATAATAAATATTTATTCCAGTCACAGGACAATCTTTTGCCCCAGTAGGCACTTACATACACAACTGAAGTGAGAGACTGTGTCTTTGCTTTTCTTGTCCCATTGTTTAGCATAGTGCCTGGCACAAAGCAAGCACTTAATAAATGCTTGTTGACTGATTGAACATACATAACCCTTCCTGAGGTCCTCCTCTTTCGTGTTCATTGTCCACCAATTGCCAACATTAGTTTATTGAAGCACCAATCTGAGCCTTGTCACTTCTCTGCTCAAAAATATATCACATATGGAACTGAGCCAAATTTTTTTTAAAAAGAGCCATTCTCCAGTTGATAAGTGGTCAAAGGACATGAATAGGCAGTTTTCAAAGAAGAAATCAAAGCTATCAGCAATCACATAAATAATGCTCTAAATCACTATTGATTAAAAAAATGAAAATTAAAATAACTCTGAGGTACCATCTCATACCTATCAGACTGGCTACCATGACAGGGAAGCTAAACTATAAATACTGAAGGGGATACGGAAACACTGGGACACTAATGCCCTGTTGGTAGAATTGTGAACTAGTCCAACCATTCTGGAGAACAATTTGAACTGAACCCAAAAGCTACAAAACTTTGACCCATCAATAATACGACTAGGTCTGGATCCAAAAAAGGTTTGAGAAAAGAGAAAAAGACCTATTTGTACAATAATATTTAGAGCAGCTCTTTTTGTGGTGGCAAAGAATCAGAAATCAAGGGAATGCTCATCAATTGGAGAATGGTCGAACAAATTGTGTTACACAGTTGCAATGAAATAATACTGTGCTATAAGAAATGATGAATAGGATGCTTTCAGAAAAACCTGGAAAGACTTCTATGAACTCATGCAAAGTGAAGTGAGCAGAACCAGGAGAACATTGTACACAGTAACAGCAATATTGTACGGATAATCAATCATGAAAGACTTAGATACTCTCTGACTAAGACAATTATGCAAGACAATTCCAAAGGAGCCATTATAAAAAATGCTATCCACCTCCAGAGAGAGAAGTGATGAATTCTGAATGTAGACTGAACCATGCTTTTTTAAAAAGCATTCTCTATTTTTCTTGGAGGTTTTTGTCTGTGTTTTCTTTTGCAACATGGCTAATATAAAAATACGTTTTCCACGATTTCACAGGCATAATCTATATCACATTGCTTGCTTTCTCAAGGATGGGGAGGGGTGAGAAGGGAGAGAATTTGGAACTCTAAATGTTTAAAATGATTGTTAAAAATACTTTACATGTAATTGGGAAATATTTAATGAAATAAATAACAATAAATAAAAAGAAGAGCAAAAATTAACATGTAGAATAAAATACAAATTTGTTAGCCTGGCATTTAAAACCCTAAACAATCTGAATATAAATTACCTTTCCAGCTCTTATTTCCCAATATTCCATATACTATGTTCCAGGCAAATTGAATTGTTGCTTTTTCCAGAATTTAGTACTGTATCTCCCACCTTTGTGCCTCCATACAAGCTGTTCCCCATGGCTGGAATCCTAGCCCCTAAATCCTCCTGTCCTCTATGCGTCAGAATCATTCTCTGTCTTCAAGATTCCATTTAGCTGCTACCTTGATGAAGTCTCCTCTGAGCTCTTCAGTTGTTACAATTCTCTCCTTCCTCAAAGAACTAAATGTTATACAAAAATTGCTGGGAAAATTGGAATATAGTATGGCAGAAACTAGGTATAGACCATCATCTAACACCATACACCAAAGTCAAGTCTAAATGGGTGCATGATCTAGGTATAAAGGCTGATACTGTCAATAATCTGGGGAAGCAAGAAATAGTTTACTTGTCAGATTTATGGAATAGGAAGGACTT
>CM053587.1:28786956-28799184 GCA_028646515.1 Pseudochirops corinnae
TTGAATGTCAAATTTTCTATGCAACTCTGGTTTTTTCATCAAGAATGCTTGAAAGTCCTCTATTTCAATGAATGACCATATTTTCCCCTGAAACATTATACTCAGTTTTGCTGGGTAGGTGATTCTTGGTTTTAATCCTAGCTCCTTTGACTTCTGGAATATCATATCCCAAGCCCTATCCCTTAATGTAGAAGCTGCTAGGTCTTGCGTTATACTGATTGTGTTTCCATAATATTCAAATTGGTTCTTCTTGGCTGCTTGTAATATTTTCTCCTCGACCTGGCAACTCTGGAATTGGGCTATAAGATTCCTAAGAGTTTTCTTTTTGGGATCTGTTTCAGGAGGTGATTGGTGAATTCTTTTAATTTCTACTTTGCCCTCTGGTTCAAAAATATCAGAGCAATTTTCCTTGAGAATTTCTTGAAGGATGATTTCTAAGTCCTTTTTTTAAATCATGGTTTTCAGGTAGTCCAATAATTTTTAAATTAGCTCTCCTGATTCTATTTTCCAGGTCAGTGGTTTTTTCCAATGAGATTTCATATTGCCTTCTATTTTTCATTTGTTTGGATCTATTTTATAGTATCTTGATTTCTCATAAAGTCATTACCTTCTATTTGCTCCAATCTAATTCTGAAGGAATTGTTCTCTTCAGTGAGCTTCTGGAATTCCTTTCCCATCTGCCAAATTTGGCTTTTTAAGGCATTCTTCTCCTCATTGACTTTTTGAGCCTCTTTTGCCATTTGAGTTATTTTTTTAAGGTGTTATTTTTTTCAGTCAAGTTGTTGATTCTCTTTCATGATTTTCTTGCATCATTCTCATTTCCCTTCCCAATTTTTCCTGCACTTCTCTTACTTAATTTTCAAAATCCTTATTGAGCTCCTCCATGGCCTGGAACCAATTCATATTTTTCTTGGAAGCTTTGATGCAAGAGTTCTGATTTTGTTGTCTTCTTCTTGTTCCATGCTTTGATCCTTTTTGTCCCCAAAAAAGGAATCTAAGGTTTGATTGCTATGCTTGCTATGCTTCCTTAGCTTGCTCATGTTGCCAGTAAATTACTTTACTTTTGAGCTCTTTGCCTTGGTAGAACTCTGCTTCCAGAGAGGAGAACTTATTCCCAAATCTCTGGGGTTTTTGCAACTGCTGGAGCTATTGATTGGGTGCCCTCTCTGCAGTCTGAGCTAGCTCTGGCTCACTGGCTTACCCCAGGACCTCCATCCAAGGCCACAATCCAGATCTAAGCAGGTTAAAGCAAGAGTGATTACCCTCTTAATGATGGCTTTGTCCCCCTACAATTTGCAGGCCAGGGGCTCTGGAAGCAGCTATGTGGCAGCAACTGCAGCTGCTGTGCCTTCACTGCTTTTCATCCTGGGGACAGGGTTTGGACTACTCTCCAGGTACAACAAAGTTCCACACTGACCTTTTACTTTGTCTTTGGTGTTTATGGGTTGAGAAGTCTGGAAGCCACCACAGCTGCTTGTTATTCACTCTCCTGAAATCTGCTCTGGTCACTGCTGGTTGGGGCCACCCTGAGGCTAAAACCATGTGGCTCATGGGGCTGTGCTCTGCTCTCAGTGCACTGTGGTGGACCCTTCCTGTCATCCTGCTGGCTGTCTTCAGTGGGAGATTTGTTTTTCACTGTCACTTTGTGGGTTCTGTAGCTCTAAAATTTGTTTAGAGTCATATTTTATAGGTATTTGAGGTGGTTGTGGGGAGTTTACAGAATTTTCTTGCTTCTTTGCCACCATCTTGGCTCCTCCAGTAACTTTTTTCAAAGACATTCTATTATTAATATAAGGTAAGGTATAAAATAGGGAGACATTTTATCATGAAACTTCCTTGCTCATTAAACTCCAGTGGCTCCCTATTACTTCTAGAATCAAATATAAACTCTTCTGTTTGGCATTTAGAGCCTTTTACAACCTGACCTCATGTATCAGCAAGCACCCTAGCATACCCAGGGTGGCTGCTAGCACAGGTTCTTAGATATGCTTTTCTCAAGGAAAGCAACTCAAAATGGGTTAACAATCTTACTTTAATCAATCAAACAAATATCATTTACCTAGTTCAGGGGAAAAAGTCAGCACCCTGAACTTCAGAGAATACAAACAGAATAAAAACAGAAGTTACAAGCAGTCAAAGAAACAAATCAGCAAGATATATATATATAGCCTTCTTCTGGCTCAAAGAATGTCACAGCCCTCTTGACCCACTGCCCAATCACAAAGCTACAAGGTGCAGGCATTCCTGAAAAACAAGCCTCCCACCACAGGCTCCACATGACCACATTCAGCCTATTAAGGGGGTGGAGTATACTTTCAAATCAGGGAAGATTCTGAGAGTCACGTAGCCACTTAAGCAAAGGGCCTAGGGGCAGGGAAGATCTTCAGATTCCCATAACACTTCAGCCTACCTTTCTAGTCTTCTTACATATTACTTGTCTTTACACCATACAGTTCAGGCAAACTGGACTTTTTTTTTTTTTAACTTTTTCTCACATATAAGATTCTAGTCTTCATCACATTGCACTAGATGTCCTTCATCCTAGGTATGTACTCCCTTGTCATTTCTGCTTCTCAGAAACCATAGTTTCTTTCACAATTCAGTACAAATGCCTTTTAATACATGAAGCATTTCCTGACCACCCCCCTACTGCTCTTGCTTTCCAAAATTGTCTTGTATGTAGTCTGCATATACATTTCCCAATGCCCCTTAACTCTAGAGTCTGCTCTCTGTTAATCATTTGCAGTTTGTCCTATATATATATTAATTGAACATAGCTGATTTCATGTTGTCTCCACCATTAGACTCTGAGTTTCTTGTGTTCAAGGACGTTTGCTTTTCTTTGTATTTCTAGCACTTGATGAATGCTTCCTGACTGACTATATATACTTATCTGTATTCATACTGTCTCTCCAATAGAATGTTAAAATTTTGTCTGCCAGGACTATTTTATTTTTGTTTCTATATTCCCCATGTCTTGTCTAGTACCTGGAACATGGCTGGAGCTTAAAAATGCAGATTGATTTATTATTAGCAAGAATGTCAAGATTGCCATGATTCAGTTTCCCTCGCAGCATGCCTACTCCTCCAGTCATTAGCTACAGTTTCTATCAACCTCTAGCCTTGTGCCTCACAAGTACAAAGAGAGAATTTAATAAATATTTGTTGAACTTGGTGCTTGTTGAATAGCAGTTGAAGATACATAGAAAAACAAGGAAAGGGCCTGTTTACTAGAACCACTTACAGAGTACAAATAGGATAAACTGTATCAACCTTTGTTTATGATGGATCATACACCCATAGCTCCTGCTACTCATTTTAACTAGGTATAGCATTCCAGGATAAGTATTCAAGGTATTGGTAGAGATTAAGTGACTCCTCCTATGAAAGTTAGAGATTGAAGGAATCAGGGTACAAAACAAATAATTATAGGCTGAACTTGGAAAAAGGGAAGGATGGCTGGTAGGACAGAGTAAATGACTAGCAAAGTGATTAAGGTACCTGTTAGGTAATTCTGCATCAGTAGTCTTACAGATTTTTTTGTGGGACTTAAATCATGGCTTACATAGAAAAATCTTGGAATAATTAGAAGGAGATACTGTTTTTGCTTTATTATCCTAACCCCACTAAAATCATAGCATGTAAAGGAATGTGGAGAGCAGGGCTTTTTTTTTTTTTTAACAAAGTTCCTTTAAAATAATAAAAGAAAACCACTCATACTATAAAGTCGTCTGCTTTGTATTGCAGTAGCCAAAGTAGACCCATTAGAGAGCTGTAAATCAAGCTGTGTTTGCTTTTGGTCAGAGTTCAGTATTCATAAATCATTCTTCTCTGATATTTAGATCACATCTTATCAAAATGTGCATACTCTAAAACTGTTTGAACGTTGGACTAAATTAACTCTAATCATCAAATCCTGTATTGTGTATTTAGAAACACTTTTTGATTGGCTGCATTTGATTGATGACTTGGATTTTGAGAAGACCAATTTTATTTGGTAGAATGTGAGTTTGTTGGGGGGTATTGACTATTTTGTCTTTGTCATTGTATACACAGTGCCTAGACCAGTCTCTGGCACCTAGTAAATATTTAAGAACTACCTGGTGAATTGAAGTGAATCTTTTCTATTGTTTTTTCTGTAATGCTTGGGGAATGGTCAAACCCTATAAGATTCACAGATATCCTTTATTTTATAAAACTAGACCAAGGGGTTCTTAATTTGGCATCTGTGAATTTGTTGTTTTTTTCAAGCATCTTGATAACTGTATTTCAACATTATGGATTTCCTTTGTAATACTGTATGTTTTGTTTTACACATTTTGCACATTTTAAACATTTATTTATAAACACATTTACACATTTATTCTAGAAAAGGATCCATAGTGTCACCAGACTGTCAAAGAGGTCCATGACACAAAACAAGTTAAGAGCCTCTTGAATCCTTTGAATAGACACTTAGATATTCAAGACTTCCTTTCATCCTGTAAATATCTATGTTAAAACCCAAAGGTCTTATTTCTAGGATGTTTCTCCTTGCTCCCTTAAAGACTGACATGCACACATTTGATTATGGAAAAGCTGAACCCCTAGAGACCTACTCCAATGATGACACTTTATTGTCTTGAGATCCTTTCTTAATAAACAGAGACTAAGAAAGGAAGGAAAAGCTTGGTTATGTGAAAGATAGCTTCAGGTAGTATGAAGTAGTGTAATTTCATACAAGATTTGAAAGTAAAATGATGGGACAGCCCCCTGATAAATTTAGTTTTGTATAGGTGAGTGCAGATCTATTTTGGTGATACCCAACACCTTGAGATGGCAGATTTCTTTCAATACATATTGCTTATTGAGAAATCCAGATAATTTCTGAAGCTCTCCTTCTCTGTCCCTGGGATCTGATAAGCATTTTTGATCTGAAAACTGACAGCAACATTGTGAAGTAGTCTTCAAAGCAGCAGAAAATATTATAGTAGTAAATTGGACAGCCAAGCATATACATTACAGTGCCTTGTAGCAAAGGAATACAGGATAAAGATGTTACCATATTTTAAGGAACATGTTCCATTTGTCATTAATGAGGTTGTTCATTAGTGGAAACAAAATCTTGTTTCTTGAAACTGAAGAACTCTTTAATCTATCTGATGAAAGCTAGTTTGAAAAGAGTAACATAATCACTAGAATGCTGTAATGAATCCAGGAAAGGAGGACCCTTTAACTATTTAACATTGTGATTGAACTAGTATTATTAATACATTTCTAAGTAGCTTTATTATTACTATTTATTATTCATGCAATAAAGATAAAGAGAGGCTGAATGGTATAATGGATAAGGATCATCCTTGGAGCCAGAAAGAGGTGAGTTCTAATCCTATTTAAGAAACATAATGGATATGGAAGTATGGATGAGTTGCTTAATGTTTCAGTGTGCTGAGGCAATTCCCTAAGACAGTTGCAGATGAATTGTCTACTTACATCACTTGAGGAAGTTTCCGCATTGGAAGTTCCTCAAACTAGTGAAATTACATATTAACATCAGAAACAAAAAAAAATGAATTTCATGAAATCAAAGATGGAATTTAACTAAATTTTAATGAAAAAGTATAATATCATATAACATAAACAGTATGTTACATTTAAATAATCATGTGTATGACTTTATTTTTTTTAAATAAATTTTGGCTCTATAATAACATTTAATGTGGTTTTTGATCCATTTCAGTGTTGGTCCATGCTCAAAGTCTTTTTCCTCTCCAATCCATTCTTGACACAGCTGGCAAAGTGATTTAATGCAGGTCTGTTTTCCCTTACCCCTTGTACCCAATAAACTTCAGTGGTTCCCTATTACTTCTAAGATCAAATATAAACTCTTCTCTTTGTCATTTACAACTCTTCAAATTGGACCTCTTTCCTGCTTTTTGAATCTTCTTATATGTTATTTCATTCCATGTACCCTCTGTTCCAGCCATACTGATCTACTTGCTGTTTGTCATGCACGATACTCTGTCTCCCATCTCCTTGTCTTTGCATTCCAGGAATGTGCTCACCTTCACTTCTTCGAATCCCTGGTTTCCTTCAAATCTTGACTCCTTGCCACCTTCTTCATTGGAGCTCCCTTCCATCTGCTTGGACTTTCCCTCCCCACATCATCTTGCATTTATTTTGTATATATTCTTATATATTCACACAGTGTCTCCCCAATTAATTAGATTGTCAGCTCCTTGATGACATTTTGCTCTTGTCTTTGTATCTGCAGCACTTAGAAGAGTTTCTGGAATATACCAAGAGCTTAATAAATGTTTATTGACTGATTTAGGAAAGTCTTAAAGGAAAATATATGACCTCACTAACTATTCAGTAATATGAATAGATTTGGAGAATATAAAAAAGGGCAAAGCATATATTTCACTTGGGAGAGAAATAAATAATTCTTAGCCATTGTTTCAATAGTAATAATTTCCCTATTCAGTTGGATGTGAGGTTGAGATGGTGGCAGGTTGTTTAACCATGTGTTTATTTTACTCCTTTCAGTAAAACAAATGGAGAAGGGACCTGCTTTACTAAACCATCTAACAGATCAGGAATTTGAACTATATTTGTTTGGTGGCTTTGGAATCTCCCCTTGTGAAACCTGCCCACAGGAGGTAGGGAGAGAGAGTGACAAGTATAATTTTCATGGTTTTGTGGTTAAAGAGTCTATATGGAGAGGCTTATCTTTTTGGCTTGCATTTGAAATATATATTTAAATAACTGTTGAAACTGAGTTAGATTTCCACTTTTTAAAAAAGCCAAAATAAAATATCCCAGGTAAGCTTTAGTGAAAAATCTGAATTATGGATTTAAAAAAAAATTTAAAAATCTATATTTTTAATACTTTTTTGTGGGGACAGTTTGTTGTCTAGATTTGTAATTTAATCAGTCACACTGTAGGGAAGGCTGTTGTGAATGGCCATAGTCTGCATTGGGGCAATTAGAGGTTGAGTGATTTGACTATGGTCACCAAACTAGTATGTGTCAGAGCCAACATTTGAATTGATGTCTTCCTCATATTTAATGCCAAGGCTGACTCTCCAAATGCTTTGCCATTCTGACTCTCTTCAAGTCTATAGAATAACTGTAAGTAGGATAAAGAATTTATTGTTTGGCAAAAGTCCTAAGGGAGTCTGCTTTAATGAATATTTGAGAATTTGTCATTAATATAACAATGCTTTATAAATAACTAAGACTTCTGAAATGCTTTAAGTGAAGGTACTTGAGCCAGCTAAATGTGTTCTCTTAGGGAAAACTTATTCATACTTAATTTATTTAACAAATGCTTTTTTTTTTTGAATGACAAAGTGGTAAAATTTATTCTAAGACTTATCGGAAAAAGCTATCTAGTCTTCAGGTTTGTATAGAGTCTGAATTAATGAAGATTTGGTTTACTTTTGGAGTTATGATGACCATTCTCTTTATCTTCACTTAAATATTCTGAGCCCCAGAGCTGATCACAACACATTTACTTTAGCCAAAGAAATCACATGTAATAAAAGTTGAATGGTGGCTGCGTCAATATTGGTGGTGACTAGAGGCTTATGATAGTCGTCTCATTTGGTTTTTTTTGATCAAGTTTTCATGTTCTTTTAAAATCTCTTTTCATATCCATCTTTATAAATTAAACAGTTTTTTTCCTCCCTATCACAAAATGATACTGATTGTCTTAATACAAGCAAATCCAAGGAAAAAGAAGGTGCCTGACATATCTATTGTCAACTAGCTTGCAGTGGCAACAGTAGAATTCAAATTCAACAACATTTATTAAGCACTTAATAGGTACAAAGTACAGGGCTAGGCATTAGGAACATAATGGCAAAAATGGAATGTGTTCTTTCCTCAAGAAGATTATCTCTCATTGAGAGGTAAAGGGGACAGTATGTACACAGAAATGGAATCCAAACTCTATACAAAATAATACACAGTAATTTCTAAAAGGAAAGGGCATTTGCAGGGGGTCAGCATGGGAATTGTATAGAAGTAGCAGCTGAGCTAGGTCTTCAAGAAAATTTAGGATTCTAAGGAACAGAAGCGAGGAAGGAACAAATTTCAGACATGAGGAGTCATATGTATAAAGGCACAGAAGATGTGAAGCCTCTGAAAGAATTAAGTGTAGTTTAGTGGAAAGAGAAACCTGTCTTGAAATAAAAAAAAAACACTTGGGGTACAACTTCTGCTTCTAATATTTATTGATTGTGCTATCCTGGGTGTGTCATTTAATCTCTAGGCAGCACTCTAAGATTATAAATTATAGAAGGTGCTGATCTACATTAGAAGAGTGAATTTCCTCATCTGGGAGTTCCCAATAACAATGAAAATCACAGATCTAGTCCAAATCCTATCCTTAAAGCCTTCTTAGTGCCTTGCACATAGTAGGCCCTCAACAAATGTTTGTTCTAGTTGAATTAGATGGACCCCACAGTGCTGGACAAAGGGCCTCAACATTTTTAAGCAGTAAGGTAGCACAGTAGATGTTGCCTTAGAGTCAAGAATGCTGAGTTTCAATCTTGTTCTAAAACAGTGGTTCTCAAAATTCCTAATGCTGACCCTTTAATACTTGTATGTGGGCGGACCTACCTGGAGACAGATAGAGAAGCAGTGTCTCGGTTCCTAAGGCCATTGGATATATATGTTTTCCGATGGTCTAAGGTGACTTAGGTGACTCCTGTGAAGGGTCCTTTGACTCCCCAAAGGGTCACAACCCCCAGGTTGAGAACCACTGCTCTAAAGCAAGTACACTTAATAGTTGGTAATTCATTTTTGGGTCTCAGTTTCCTTCATCTGTACAATGAGGGGGTTGTTCTAAATGGGCTGTAAGTCCTAGTTTTAAATCTATGATACCATTAAAAGGAGAAGATACATTTCTTGAATTGGTATTTTCCTTTGTTTTCTAATGCATGAACATTTGTAACATTCTTTCCACTATGGGTAAAACACGTGCTACACTGGCATATAGACAGTAAACTTGAAACTGAAAAATTTACTACCTATAACAAAATCTGAGTAGATATAATTTTCAAATGCCTCTAAAATTTGCTAGTAGAAAATAATGACCACTCAGATTTTGATGACATGCAAAAAAATATTGAAAGGATTAAACCAAAATGTAGAAGAGAAAATAGTTTGTAATATGTAAGAGGAAGGAAGAAAATGAAAGGATGGATAAATGCCATTGTGGAAACTATGACTTTTTAGACTTGCTATCCCTTTCTGTTTTCTGCTTTAATAGCAAGACTAAGATAGGATTGTTTCAAATCATCTTTTATAGACAGGTGGATATTTTCTGCAATCTAAATGCCTGGGATTAGTTATTATCTGGGTATATTTTGGCTTTAGAGTTGAATCTTCTGGTTTTTCTTTGATAAATTGTCAGATGTTTACCTCTGTGATCTAGTATGTTCTAAGACTGTCCGGGTCCTTTTTCCCCCTCTACATTTCCCCTCCTTGATTATCTTATCTGTCTCCAAGGATTCAATTAGTATTGCTACATAGACAACCTCCAGTTAAATGTCCAGCCCTAATTTCTACTTTGAATTCCTGTCTTGCCTGAGCAACTTATTGTTAGGTATCTCCATCTCAAAACCAACAGGTATAAATCTGAACTCATCATTTTCCTTCCTAAACCTGATCTTTCTCCAAACTATCAAATTTCTGTTCAAAGTATTAGCATTTTCCCAGCCAGTCATGTTTGTCACTTTTGAGTAATTTTTAATGTTTTCTTTTCTCTTACCCCTTTATATCTAACCAATTGTCAAGTCCTTTCAGTTCTATTTCCACAATACCTCTTTCACTCATTTCCCTTCTTCATTAATACAGCCATCACTCTACTCTGGGCCCTCATTATTATTTCTCTGAACTATTGTAATATACTCTTTTTTATAAAAAGTTTTGAATATATCTTTATTTCATTAAATGTTTCTGAATTATATTAAATTTTTTTAACATTCATCTAAAAAGATAAGTTTCAGATTCTCTTCCTCACTCTCACACCTTCTCAGCCTTTGAGAAGGCAAGCAATATGAAATTTGTTATATATGTGGAATTGTAATGGTAATTAATTTGAATTTGAAGATCCCTTTTGGTATTGGCAAGTAAGCAGGTACTTAGCACCTCATTTCAAGTTAAGCAAAGGTAGCAGGTACTTAACACTTAGTAATTTATAAACCTCTGTTGAGGAAACAGAAGGTATGAACTCCTGTCTCCTGTTGCTGACATAACAGGAAAGGGTTGGCAGAAACAAGAAGCTAATACTGTGTATATATATATAAGAAAAACCCCAGAGAGGCACAGTCAGAATTTCTTGGGACCAACAACTGGAGGCAGAGCAGCTACAAAAGAGAAATGAGATTCGAGAACTGAGTCAGAGTTTCCTGAGAACTTGTGGTGGCAGAACTTTTTCTGAAGAA
Source organism: Pseudochirops corinnae (assembly GCA_028646515.1). Taxonomy (NCBI): domain Eukaryota; kingdom Metazoa; phylum Chordata; class Mammalia; order Diprotodontia; family Pseudocheiridae; genus Pseudochirops; species Pseudochirops corinnae. Next base: position 28,797,393 of record CM053587.1, read on the forward strand.
GAGCCAAGGAGGCTGAAGAGGAACCCTCCTCCCCCCCACTTCCCACCCCAGGCTGGATAAGGTAGTTCTAGTTTTTTGAATGAGCTGGAGAAGACTGAAGAAGCATGACTGGGATCCTAAGACTTTGTCTGTTTGTGGCTTGGTTGAGCCTTGAATTTCCAGAAACAGAACTTGTGAAGGATTTGAGATGGACTAGACTCTGTGAATTTCAATATGGAGCAGGACTTACATGGAAAGCTGGATGAGGAACTGGGAGCTGTATGCCTCTGAATCCAGGTGACTGTTTGGTGGATTCACGTAGAAGCTGGGACCATGGAAGGGGATCCAGGGAATCTGAGAGACCACTCCAAGTCAAACTGAAAGAAGACTTTACTTGGATACTGTATACTGACTGAGAAATTGTAAATTTACTAGAGACCTAGGGGTAGAGGGTCTGTGTATTTTCTAATGATTGTATTTAGTGATTAATGATATTTAGTAAGTGATTGCTGAAAAAATGACTGATTGAGTTAACTTAATGTGCCCCATGAGTGAAAGACTTTGACTATTGTACTTTGAGATGATTGTTCTCTGTTCAAAACTTTGTGGCCACTATAATGGAAACTATGTGGCCATTTTAATGATTTTCTGTGAATGTTTTGCTCTGATTTGTTAAAGAATAAATGGAGTGTTCACTATACTGTGTAATCAGAACCTTAAAAACTGTTCATAGTTGCATTCTTCTGGAAAACTACTCATGCATGGCATTACAGGAGTCATGTAAAACATATATCCATATTAGCCGTGTTGTAAAATAAAACATATTTAAAAAAGAAAAATAAAGTAAGTGAAAAGAGTGTGCTTCAATCTCTTCTCAGGGTTCGTGAGTTCTTTCTCTGGAAATGGATAGTATTTTTGATTATGCATTCAGTAGAATTGTACTGGATCATTATCTTGATCAGAGCAGCTAAGTCGAGTTCACAACTAGTCATCCTTTCAATATTGCCATTACTGTGTACAGTGTTTTCTGGGTTCTGATCACTTCACTTTCCGTTGGTTCATATAACACTTCCCAGGGTTTTCTGACATCAACCTACTCATAATTTTTTATAGCACAATATTATTCTAACACAATCACATTGTTCAGTCATTCCTAATTGATGGAGATTCCCCCAATTTCCAATTCTTTGTCCCTATGAAAACAACTGCTAGAAATATTTTCATGGAAATACATCCTTTTCCCTTTTCTTTGATCTTTTTTGGGATATACACCTAGTAGTTGGGTTGCAGGGAATACAGTTATATATCCCTTTGGACATAGTTCCAAATTGTTCTCCAGAATGGTTGAGCCTGTTCACAACTCCACTAACAGTGCATTAATGTCCCTCTCTTTCCACATCACCCCCAGCATTTGTTCTTTTCCTCTCCTGACATGTTAGCCAATCTAATAGGTGTGAGGTTATTTTGTTCAGAGTTGTTTTAATTTCATTTCTTCAATCAATAGTTATTTAGAACATTTTTATATGAATATTAATACTTTGATTTCTTCTTCTGAAAACTTCCTTTTCCTTTCATCATTTATCTTCTTATTACCATTTCTTCTTCTTGTTCTTCTTCTTGTTCTCCTCCTCCTCCTTCTTCTCTTCCTTCTAAATTTGGCACAGTTATCTATATATTTGAGAAATAAGCCCTTGAGAGACTAAGCTATCACTTTTCACAGATGATATCATGATATACTTGGAAAATCCTAGAGAATCAAGTAAAAAACTTCTTGAGACAATAAATAAATTTAGCAAAGTTGCAGGATATAAAA
>CM053587.1:28799684-28814723 GCA_028646515.1 Pseudochirops corinnae
CTTTGTGGGATCTGTAGCTTTAAAATTTATTTAGAGTAATTTTTTTTACAGATATTGGAGGTGGTTGGAGTGGAGCTGAGACAAATTCCTCCTTTTACTTCACCATCTTCGCTCCACCCCAATTGTTTCTTAAGAGTCAGAAAAATTCAATTATCTCCTATCATTTATTCTTGATGGGTCAAAACAAATCTATAAATAGCAGGTCTACTTGTAGTTTCTTTCAACTCCTACTGAAAGAAGAAATATCAGAAAATTGAGTCAAGAGTTTATGAGATAGTTTATCAGGGAGAAACCTCTAGTAGATATGTGAGTAGTTGAAACCTCCTGTCACAACATCATCCTGCTTGTTGACATTTTCATCTGTTATTAATTGATTATCCATTTCCTCCATCTGCCCAAGCAGTCTGTAGTATACTTACACAGTAGTATCACTTCCGTTTCTCTTTTCTTTTTTTTCATCATTTTCCTCAATTCATGGATTTCACCCTATTAAATGTTTTCATGAAATATAAAAATAATCTAACATCTCTTTCAAGAAATCAGTTTTATTTTTGAAAATAAGCTATATCATTCTGTTGTCATATTTAGTCTGTCTAATCCTACTGAGTCTTAGTGATACAATTGAGGGCTATTTATTCCCTTCATTAAGATGTTAAATTTATCTCATTATCTCAACTTATTACTTTGTTATACAGATATTTAATATTATGAGTATTATGCCAGTATTCTGAATTATTTTCTTCTATATATTTCTGGAAAGCTATGCTGCTAATTTGAGATCTTCTTAATAATCATATTCTCTGGCTTCTACCCCACCTGGGGTGTTTTATTGTCTAAAGTGATTGCTTAAATCTGTAAAAAAAATTAAAAAATGACTTTTAACTCCTTTGGAAATACTGAAGCCAACAGTACATAAGATACAGGACAAGCTTCATTTAATTCAATAAAAAAACACAAATCATAGAAGGACTGTATATGAGCCCCCAAATAGTACAATTCTCCTTCCCTTTTTGGTTAATGTGGCCAAACCTCACCTGTGGCCTATCCCTCAGTATCCTTACTGGAACCTTTCAATGGGAAAGTGCTCTTGTCACTAGATTTTTGATGATTCTTTTTGAAATGAGCCATACCTTTCTGCTAACCTGTACATTCATATTAAGATTTATAGTTTCACTTTGGCTGGTGACACTTTTCCTGCTCTATCTTAGTGATAAAATTGCTTCCACATCCTCAAGTTTTCTGTCTAGCACATCATAATTCCAAGACATTCTTTCTATTCCTGCTGTATCATTCTTTCTTCCTAAGAGAAATCACCAGAAATAGATGATTATCAGGTATGACAAATCTTACTATACTTCCTAATTAGGCATGTTTGAGGGTCTATATAATTCTGACTAGGAAATTTGTTGACTACCGTTGAGCATCTCTTTTCCTGAAGTTAGTAATTTATTTACATACACATTTTGGACCTTGTGTTTGTTACTTAGCATTTTGTAGCATCTGCAATGCTTCTGCTTTTTCAGATTGATATCCACCCACCATGTTCTTATATTGATTATAACCTCTAGGACTCTGGATGTCCTTTTGTGCCCATGTTCTTTGACTTATTGATATTTTTACCCTGATTTCAATTTCCCATATCCTCCTCAGAATATTTTCCTTCACCATTCCATTCTTAGGTCATATCTTTCTTCCTCTCTCTGAATGCCTCATATTTTTGTAATTTTGTCTTTTTATTCTCCTAGACAAAGACTCAAATGTGCATTCAGTGAGAGATTAAGAATTTCTTGGAATTTTAGGAATCAGGACTTTGGAGACCTTGTTTCATATTTTTTTTCAAAGTATATAGAAACAATTTCCCCACACTTTGTAATACATACTGAAAACAAGGAAAAATTAACACGAAAGCACTTTAATTAGAGAAAAAAGTTTATTTTTATATTAAAATATTAGGTAAGCCACAAATATTCTCATTTTTATTTTTAGAACATAGCTTTCCAGACTTTTCCCTGACATCTTGGAGCAAACATTGGTCATCTCCCCTTTCGTGACCAGCCCGTCTTCTCTTTTGCTCACTTGTTTCTTTGGTGATATTCTCTGTAAGAAAATTAAATTTAGAAAATAAAGGAATTTAATTATATAAACCTAGTAGAGTATAATTCTTTCCATTTCACTTGCTGCTTTGTTGTTCCATTTACCACCTTTGTGTTTTCCCAGACCACAACTTCCTTCCCTGGCCACCTCTATACGTTTAGTTGCTCCATATTATAATGTAAGCTCCTTGAGGGCAGGCTACTTCTTGCTTTTAATGTTTGTAATCACTAGCACTTAGCACCGTTCTTGGAACATAATAAGTATTTCAGCATATGCTATCTATTCATTCTCTCATTCATCCATCCATTCTTTTTTTCCTCCAAAATTTTATTTTAGACTCAAATACCAGAACACAATTAGAGAATAGAGAAAAGAAACAAAAACATATCATAAACTTAAATATTGGAACTTAAGTGCAAAGTTAGAAAGAAAAAAGCATGTCACGTGCAATTGCAGAACATAAGAGAAAATTCCAAATATGTAACAATAGATTTTCATTTCAAGAGAGCATGTATGATAAATAATACTCGTGTTGAGAATTGCCCATCTTTTCTTTGCTTCCTTGTGAGTTTTCTTTTATTCTCTGCCATGCACTTTTTACTGTGTTCTTTTCTCCCCCTTCCCCCAAATTCCCCTCAGAAGTCTACAATAAAATTTAGATATATTTCTCTATAGATATATATATACACACATATACATATATACATACATATATAGACATATGCTTTCCCAAATGTATTCTACTCCTGATCTTTGTTTTTTAATGTATGATTATATCTTGTTTCCTATCCCTCCTGTGTCCTCTACTTTACTTCTACTCACTACCTTTGCCTCCTATAACCTGCCTACCCCCCTTCTAGGTCTCTCCCCCCATCCCTATGCCCCTACCATTTTATTTCTTCTGAATTTAGAAGACTTTTATACTCTTCTAAATATATATGCATTGTTCCTTCTTAAACCCATTCCCAATGAAAGTAGGTTATCAGAACTACTAGCCCTCTCCCCCATCTAATTCCTCTGTATCAATTTTTCCTGTTGCACCTCAAATAATTACTCTTTTAATTTGTTCCTAAATGATTTTAGTTTTTAAATTCATATTCTCAGGTTTACCCCAATCTTTCTTATAAATTACTCAGTTATTGATAAGAATCTTAGACATCTATTTTACATATATAAAAAGTAAACAGTCTGTCCTTGTGGATTCCTTATAATCAGTCTTTGTTATGTGCCTTATATTTCTCTTGGTTCTTATATGTTGAATCTCCTATTAAGTTCAATATTATTTTTAAACAAAGTCTTGAAAGTCTGAGAGTTTATCAAATGTTCTTTTTTCTTGTTTCAGAATAATACTTTGCAGGGTATGATATTTTTGGTCCGATCCCCAGTTCTTTTGCTCTTTGATATGGTGTGTTCCAAGACCTGTTGTCCTTTAATGTCTCTGCTTCTAGGTCTTGTAATTCTAAGTGTGGCACCATCATATTTAAATTGTTGTAATCTTGATGTTTTTAATATCTTTTCCTTGAATTGGGGGTTTTGGAATTTGAAAAAGATTTCAGCACATATTAAGTGCTGTTTATATTTTCTATGTAAATTTCAAATGGGTAAAAGTTTTAAAAAATCCAACAAATATTTCTTTCTTGTCTTTTGAATTGCCTCTAAGATCTATTTAATGGTTAATAGTTCCTTTGCGAGTACCAAAATCTGCAGGGTTTTAAGCAAGAATCAGAATCAAAGCTCTTAGATATTCTTACAGTGCATAAGCCAGAGCATAAACAACAATTTAAAGGACTTGAGCAGGTAACTGACCAAGATTCATTACGAAAAAATAATTATGCTGATTCCAAGTCAGTAAGTGATCAACTATACCAGTAACTTCCAACAGAATTAGGACTCAACAGAAACTTTGGACTGGAAAATGGCAAGGTAACTGTCACTTTTTCTAGGATTATTTATGTTTCAGCTGAAAGGACCCACACTGAACCATTATGCTCATTTTAGAATCATCGTATTATGAACTCCTGTGTCTCTGGCACTGTGGAGTGTATCTATATGAACTCTCCAGGTTGGTTGCAGTATTTAAACAAGAATCTGCAACCTGTACCTTCAGCATCTTTAGGATTAAATAACTCTATTCAGTAATCTGGCTCTGTTTTCATCAACTATCCTTATATCACCTTGGTAGGATGATTGTCTCTCTACATGCTAGCTCATTTTCTTTAAATATTCTCATATTCTAAAGTAATCAAGAGATACACAGTAATGATAATAATGACTAACACTTAAAAATTGTTTTAAGGTTTGGACAGCATTATATGTGTGTGTGCATGTGCATATGCATACACATATGTATATATTTACATACATATACACACATGTGTATATATGCATAAACATACATATATACACACACATACACTCTGTGTGTGTGTGTGTGTGTATGTAATTTGATCTTCACAACAACCCTGTGAAGGAAGTAGTATGTTCCTTTTACAGATGAAGAAACAGAGACTGAAAGAGGTTGTCACTGGATACATGGCAACTAAATGTCTGAGGCAGGATTTTGAAGTCAGGTATTTCTGACTTCAAGTCTAGCATTCTCTTGATTAGGCCACCTAGCTACCTTATATGTTTTGATATTTCCTTATTACTTATTAAAATTGTGACATCTCTCTCAATTAGGTCTGAGTCCCTATCCCTGTTTGTTAAATATTATTTTTATCAAGTACAAAATTCTCTGTTCCTATTATAAGCTTTTGTTCTTTTCTCCCACTCTGTCTCTATCTCTGGTCTCTTTATATCTGCCTCTGTCTCTTTCCCTATGTGTATAAAATGTAAAGTCCTAATTCCTGGGCTTAGATAAATTTCCAGTGTAACCAATTAAAAAACTCAAAAACATAAATAATTATTAATAATATGTTGTAAAAAAGATTATAGCCAAGGCCTCCTTTAACCATTGCTGCAACTGCTAACTTCTCCATTCTAGAAACAGGCCCACCATTCAGTTCTCTCTGGCTACCAGTTAAAGTCTTCTCAGGAATTTTCTTCATTGTTTTCTTCAAGGATAGGGATTACACCTAGTTGTTTCAAGAAATAAGTTCTTTTAGTTCTTTTTTCTGCCTTCTTTTCGGCCATTACAATAATAATAATCTCTACAGAATGCCAGTTGAACTCTCATAGAATGATATTGTAATGGTCACTAGATGGTTCTATTGCCACTTAGAGATGTAGAATAGTAGCTATAACTTTTGTGGGAGAGTCTTTTGAATCTGGTATTGCATGTCTCTAGAAAAAAGACAAACATTGCATAATTCTGGCTGGTTATTGAAAAGATTCCATTCAGTTTTTGTACCTTTTGAATGTCAAATTTTTGGTTCTGTGTGACTTCCTATGATTGCTTCTGTTCTGTCCCCCCTCTCTCCCCATTTAGTAGAATGTCTATTCTAAGATACCACCATGGGCATTGCTCATGTGAGCTCAAGTACCCAAGATTTCTAGCCTCCTAGTCTTTTTAGGACTTCCTATTCCATTATTATTAATAATTATTATATAGTACTAATTAGTGATTGGCGAGAATCTTAACATTTTAATTGCCCTATTGTAATTAGCAGCAAGTTGACTGTTGGCTGATATATTGACTCATGGCTGATATATTCTAAGTAATCATTTATGTCTTTACCAGTGGCTACCTGGATGTCTTTTTGGAGAAAATGCAGATTTCCTTAGTCTGTCTCCAGTTTGCTTTTCTTTTTAAAAACCTTTTATTTTATTTTCAATTAATACAACTTTAATTTTCTTTCCCTTTTACTCTTCCAAACTGAAAAAAAACCCAACCTTTTATAACAAATGTGAATAGTCAAGCTAAAAAAAATTCCCTTATTGGTCATATACAAATATTTGTTTCATTTTGCATCTTGAGTTCATCACCTTTTTATCAGGAATTGATTAGCATGCTTCATTACTGGTGCTCTGGAATAGTGTTTGGTTACTGCATTTATCAGAGTTCTTAAGTCTTGTAAAATTGTTTTCCTTATGATGCTGTTGCTGTTATATAACTTATTCTTTCTAGTCCTGCTTACTGCACTTTATGTCATTTCATGTAAGTCTTGCTAAGTTTCTCTGAAATAGTCCCTTTTATCATATATTATGATACAATCCATTATATTAATATAACATAATTTGTTAAGCTCTTTATTTGATTAATGCCTCCTCTGTTCAGTTCTTTGTTACAAAAAGTTATTAATATTTTTGTGCATATTAGTAATTTCCCTCTTTTTTTGATCTCCTTGGGAGTATAGGCCTTGTAGTTGTACCATTTAGAACTTAGTGAGTTTTTGGGCATAATTCCAAATTACTTTCCAGAATGGATACACCAATTCAGTGATGTGACAACAGTGCATTAATGTGTTTGTTTACCCATATTACCATCGCCATTTGTAATTTTCTTTTTTCCCCAAACTTTTTTAATCTAATGGGCATGAGAAAGAGCCTCGGAGTTGCTTTAGTTGGCAATTCTCTCATTATTAGTGATCTGTAGCATGTTTCCATATGGTTGATGATAGTTTAGATTTCTTCCCTTGAAAACTTATTGTTTATAACCTTTGACCATTTATCAATTGGGAAACAGTTCTTATTCTTATAAATTTGAATTAATTTTTTATATAGCTTAGGAATGAGACATTTACCAGAGAAACATTACAATTTTTTTTTCAGTTAACTGTTTCCTTTCTAAAATCTTAGGTGCATTGGTTTTGTTTGTGCAAAAATATTTAAATTTTATGTAACTGAACTTTTAGTTTTATCTGCTGTGATCCTCTCTATTTCTTGTTTGGTTATGAACTCTTCCCCAATCCATACCAATTTATCTTCGCAGCCTTAGCTCATATTGTTCCCCTTTCCATACTGCCATTCTATGGATTTGCCTTTCACAAAGTTGATGGCTTCATTTTTTTTTACCTTGACTAATCCTGTCCTTTCACTCACTCACCTCTATGCATTTACTCATTTTGTTTCTGTACTGCTACCACTCTGATCTTCATTTCTTCCTGTGGAAGTATTACCTATCCTTAAAGGTCTAAAATGTTACCAAATTTATTTGAATATCACCTAATCCCTCTAGATCAGTGGTTCTCAACCTTCCTAATGCCACAACCCTTTAATACTTTTATCTGAGCGTATCTGCATATGGGTGGACCTGCCTGGAGATGGATAGAAGAGTGGTGTCTCGATTCCTAAGACCATCAGAAATATGTGTTTTCTGATGGTCATAGGTGACCCCTGTGACCCTTATGAAACGGTCGTTCAACCCCCAAAGGGGTTGCGACCCACAAATTGAGACTTGCTGCTCTAGATAGAAGTAATATAGCCCATTTGCGACTTTTCATAACTGCGGATATCTCCTCTGCAATTGGCATTTCATTTTGTATCATAGTTATTTGTGTACATTCTTGTCTAATCTTTCTTATTAATTTGCAGACTCTGAGGATAAGTAGCCTTGTGTTATTCATCTTTTTCTTGCACATAATGAACACTTAAACATTTGTTGAATTGAATTGAATACTCAAGATATCCCTGAGCATACTGGGCTTCCTGGACATCCAGATAGAGTACGTAGGCCATTTTCAGTGAAAAAAATCCAGGGATACTGTGTCCCATACTAAATGGCAGGTATGGACCAAAAGATGGCTTTGGATTTCTTGAATGGAACTCTGTTGACTGCATGCATATTAGGATTCTAGGATCCTAGATTGAGAACTGGAAAGTACCTTAGAAGTCATTTGGGTCCTATTCTTTGGTTTTGCAGATGAGAAAAGTAAGATTCAGAGGGGTTAAGTGACTGGTAACTGGAGAGAGTAGTTGCAGTTGACTGATGAGGTCTGATGTCAGAATGCAAAGAGTTTAGAAGAGAGAGAGAGGAAGAATGGAAGAAGAGACACTGATAATAGATGACTCTTTTTAAAAAGTTTAGCCACATAAGAGAGAGGAAATATGGGATGGCTGCTAGCAGAGATGGTCAGAAAATAGGATGATACCTAGGAGGTATGATCAGATCACATCAGATTTTTTCTTAAGTATAGGGGAGACATGGTCATGTTTGTAGGCAGCAGGAAAGCAGTCAGTAGATAGGAAGAGAATAAAGATTAGTGAAAGGGTGAGGATAATAGAGCTATAAATCGACTGGAGAAGATGAGCTAGAATGGGAGGAATTCATATTTCATCCTGGAAGTAACAGAAAACTTCTGAAACTCACTGAGCAGGGGAGTAGGAATGATATGATCAGGCATAGGTTTTAGAAGGCAAAAGCATGTTAAATTTTTTTAGCGGTATAAAACTTATGTGATCCAATAAGTCAACAAATTCTGTTATTTACTTTCTTCTAGTTAATTTGCATTATGTGAATGAACATAAAATATTAAGAAATTAACCCACACTAAAAATACCATTTTGTAAACATATTTCTCAGAACACTAGAGCATCTACTAAAATCTGAGCAGGGATACACTCATCTAAAATGTACCCAATGTAAAATAATCCACAATCCCATTGTAGCATTTCCATTCACGTAATGATAGCAACTACTGAAAACTAATACAAAATTTTGAAATAGGAGATTTGGATATTAAGGAATCCATAGACATTTCCTTCACATTATTCAGGGAAGAGATGTTCTGATGTTAGAACATTGGTTATTTGTACAGAAATATTCTGAAAATGGAGAAAGGTAATTCGTGGGAATTGATTATATTCCCCTTTAAGAATTTCTGATGTTTGCTCTGAGTCTGCTAAATTCAGGTCATTTGCTGAGAGCTCTGTTCTCTCCCTTCTTCCTCATCTCACAACACCCAGATGATGTCTGCCACTATCTCCTTCACTCCTGGCCCTTCTTGACAAGGCAAATTCTTATTCTACGTGATCTTATTCTATTCTGCCTTCTCCAGCAGAATGCCCCCTCTACCATCCTTACTTTCTCAATTATCTTCAGTCTCTAATGAATCCCTAATCCCCTCCAGGATCAAATGTGAAATCCTCTATTTGGCATTCAGAGCTCTTCATATCCTGCCTCATTATTACCTTACAAGACTCCTTATACCTTCCTCCTCCCTTTTCCCCTCACCCCTAGGCACTCTGCAAACCAATGACACTTGGTCTCCTTGCTGTTCCTCACACAAGATACCCCCTTTCCAGTTTCTGAGATTTTTCCAATGCATGGAATTCCCTCATGCTTGGAATTCTCCCCCCACCCCATCTCCATCTCCTGGCATCCATTCCTGACTTTCTTCAAGCTAAGAAGCCTTTCTTCTTACCAAGCTGTCTTTCATATATGTTGTTTGTACAGTTGTTTGCAAATTGTCTCCCCTGTTCTACTGTGAACTCTAAAAGTAGAGACTCTCTTATGTTTTTCTGTGTATTGCCAGTGCTTAGCACAGTGTTTGGCACAAAGTAAGTGCTTAATGACTATTTGGCTGCATCTGTGGCTCATTGAACAACCTTCTCACTGTAAGGCAGTTTCCTGAGTGTCCCTAAGTAACCAGGATTTCATGTTTTGTTAAAACAACTGACCTTCATGGATCTCTGGTATGCTTATTTCTTGTTATGAATGAAAAAAAAACCCTTAGAAATCTAGCTTATAAATCACTTTATAAATTATAAGATATAAAAACTGATTTATAAATCACTTTCTTGTGAGTTTGGTTGGCATGACTTACTCACTGGTACTTGGCATCTTCCCTGATCCTTTCACCTACTTAAACTTGAATTCCTGAACCTGCAAACCTGAGGCACAGAAAGATCCTGCTTTCAACGAGGGCACAAATCTAGAGTTGGATGCAACTTAGAAGCCATTTAGTCCAAACCCCTCATTTTCAGATGAGAAGACTAGATCTCACATAGCTTAAGTGAATTGCACAGGGTTAACAAGTATCAGAGGTCAGTTTTGAACCTATCTTTCTGACTCTGAACCTAGCACTCTCTTACACAATGAAGAGTCTCTGTGCAGCTTCCCCTGAAATTCCTGATCTCTTTCACTGCATCAGGAGTAATCCATGCCACAAACCCATCAAAACATATCTCTAATGATTTTATACTGATATTGTCAATGATCAAGTTATTAAGCAGAACGGAATTACTATGCCTTAGTTTATTTGGATTTGCTACTGTGTGAGCACAAGTAATTTATGGACATAATTTTCCATTTGCATACGAAATGAGCTTCTTGTTCTTTTTGGGAATTAAATGGTCCCTTTGGGTCACAATTAGCCTATCTGACAATTAGTCACAATTTGTCACAATGTTGGCAGTTAATTGTGCACACCAAGTTGCCTAGACAAAACCAGCCCTAATTTCTCAATTTGAAAAATTTGTTTGGACTTTTAACTTTCCTGCTTTCTATTTTGATGTTATATAAAATTTTTCATTGCTGAAATAAATCACTCAAACATCTCTATTGACTTGGAACCTATTGTGGGAAAGTTAATAGAATTAAATGGACATCAGAAATAAGCTGTGTTGCAACTGAACTGTTAAAAATGGCTTGGTTGGCTTATATAAATGAATACAAGATTAGCACCGCTCAACAATAGACTATATAAACAGTATTGCCTTAACAACAAACACAAAAGCAGTTGAACACAGGAGTTAACCAATGACAGAAATCTGCAAGGGAGAATACTTTGAGGTCTTAGAGGTTGACTTTTAATTGTTAATTTATTCAATTTATGTTGTAAACAATACAGGCAGATTAGTTCTGACTTTGAGACATGGGAGCTGGATTTAAACCTAGCACATCTCTAGGAGGACTCCTCATTTAAAAAAAATTGCTGTGTGATGAACAGGCTAAATCTCCTGGGTGTTACAAGACTATTGAGGGAAAATTAACTTGGCGGGCCAATCTATAAGACATATAGATTTCTGCTATGTTTAGGACCGGTAGGAGACAGCTGTGGAAACAAAGTGTCACCCGAGTTTTAACGGTAAGGAACTATGTTATTTGTAAGCTTGCTTGTGTGCTAAAGGTGATCATCAGTCACAACTTGGGAAAAATCCGGTGTCAAAGAGCCAAAGCTGCTCATTCACACATAGCTGGGGGATTGATTTTGTGCTGATTTGTGTATTGTCTCAGCTGGATAGCATGAAACATGAGGTACATTTCTCATCCTGAAAAAAAGGGAATAATGGGATTAGACTTTTCTTTGTTTTACATATGTCTGACTAAGTCAGAACTGTTTGGAGAAGTTATGCTTCTATTGGGAAGATATATGTTCGAGCAAAGCATAATGGCATTCTTTTATCTTTTTTGCTCTTTTCTGTAGTGAAATTGTCTATAAGTTTTGGACTGGTCAGGACTTATAAGTGATGAGTTTTCAACCTGGCTCTTGCCCATTTTCTAGTATGACAGGAAATGAAGCTCTAGAAAATGACATGTAAAGAGAGACTGAAAGGTTATATTGAAATATGAAATTCTCAAAGCATAAGACTAAATATAGACCTACCCACTTTTAAACAATATAAATGCATTAAGGACTATTTAAATGATTTGGAATAAATTAGAGGAAGTAAAATATGGTAATTACTCTAGAAATTAGAACATGGTATCTGATAGAAACCAAAGAGAGAGAGTAGGGATGGTGGGACATCAGTTAGAGGTTTCCTAACCAAAGTAATTAATTTAGAGTCTAACCTTGGAGGTCATCTGGCACAACTCCATCTTACAGATGAAGAAATTGAAGTTCAGAAGAATGAAGTGCTCAAGGTCACACTGGCTGTAAATGGCACGACACAAATCTCCACAAAGGCATACTAACTCCAAGTCCAGCATGCTAGGGTCAGTTTAACATTCTTTTTGTCAGGCCCCTTGCCACTTGGCATTGACCTTCATGGTTTTGTCCCTCCTTTTGTCAATTTCCAGACGCTGCCCGTATTTTCCACTCTGTTTTTGTTAGTGCTGGTGGTTTGTCAGTTCAAGTCCAAGACTTTTTGGCAGTGGGGACCCCCTTCTCTCCTATTCCTCTCTTTTGTCAGTGGTGGTAGTTACTGCGAGGATGGTGTGCTGTTGACCTGTCTGAAGATATTATTTTGTGGTACTAGGCTTTCTTTGATGCTTCCTCCATTTATGAATTGTTTTGTTATTAGACAGATAAATGGGAATCTCCAGATTCTGAGATTGTGTGCTCACACTAACAAGATGCCATGGTTAAAGGGAAATTACTTTCTGAAAGACACTTTCTCATTTTGCTGGAGCTGAGAAATTTCTAAGAAAGCAAAACTTCTAATAAAGACTTAATAGTAGAAACTGTTATAGACTTTTATAGAGGAAAAAGTGAAATTTGTTGATAAATGATAAATCTCAGAGTATATTGCTTCTTGTTAGTTATGGTATTTAAAATAAGAGCAATATGGTTTACAATGATAAAAACCCTCAAATATCAAAATAAATATAAATATATCTTTGTTTTTCTCCTTAAAAAGTACCAAGTAAAATACTAAGCACATCGTAGATGCTCAAAAAACACTTGCTAAATGAGATTCAGAATGGGACTTATCATTTTATATGGAACAATTATGGGGCCACAAATCAACTAAATGTCTTTATTTTGCATTTAATGTTTACTTAATAAATGCTTGTCAAATAAACCAATAAAAAGGTCATAGGTTGAATTATTGCTTGACTTTCCCTTATAAGATAGCGTGTGTGAATCAATTACAAATTGGAGCTAGCTTCTTTTCTGGTGTGTTATTTTTGGGGAGTAAGCCACTTTGGAAGCTACATTAAATATTCAAATGATTATGGATTTATTAAATTGGAGAACTTTGAAAATTTGCTATTATTTATTGCAATCTGTGAAACAAAACATAAAGTAAATTACAAAGTCCCATGTCACAAAGTCTCCAAGGAATTCAGATTACAAGTAACTCAAAGGACAGTGGAAAAGAGGAGAGTGAATGAAAGCAGACCACTGGAATCTATCATCAACAAAGGCTATGTGGCAGAAATATTGTAAAGGATGTTATCAGAGAATATAGGAAAGGAAAAAGAGGTGGTTCAGTCATATAGGGAGAACTGTGACCAGTCAGCCAGCATGCTCGCCTGATTTTTCTGCAAAGTCAAGAGTTTAAGAGCAAAAGATCTGTGAATTTGTCTTTTTTTCCCCCCATTTTGATGATGCTATTTAAATATTATTGATTTCCTTTGTAATCTTATGTCTTTTATTTTATGCATTTACAAACATTATTTTGTTTGATCCTCACACTAATGCTGTGAGGCAGAAGCTCTTATTATCCCAACTTACGGCTGAGGAAACTGAGGCAAACAGTGATTAAAATGATTTATGAAAGGTCACACTGCTAGTAAGTGTCTGAAGTCAGATTAGAGCTCAGATCTTCCTGACTCCAGGCTCCATCTGCCTAAGGGGTCCGTGACAAAAAAAAGGTTGAGAAACTCTGCTGTAGGAAAAGGACTCTGGTGTTTTGAATTGATACTCTTTGAAGAATTTGTAGGAATACATGGAAAAAAGTCACAAACGATAAGAAGGCATGGACGGATTGGCAGGATTGCTCACATTGATTAGATCACAGATGCATCAAAATATCAAAATATTACTTCAAGACCCCTGGAGAACATTTTGTAAATTACTACTATTTTTCTAAAATTTAATTCTAAAAATAAGTGGCATAACAATTTGCTAAATTATAGCTTAGTGATCTGACCTAGTAATGGAAAACATTTTTCCAATGTACCTAGCTTTTGGAAAATGTGAGTCTACTTTTTTATAGCCCTAGTCTGGTTCATTTTATTACTTTAATGCTGATGTTATATAATGAAATTGCTATAATGTAATCATTAGCTTCATCACTGGGATGCATATATTGAAGTATCTTAAGAATTCAAAAATGTTGGAGTTGGAAAAATCTCTGCCCCATATAACCAATATACTAACTCTTTGACATTTATTAAAATAATCTTTTTCATTAAAATAATTTGTTCCATTCTGTTCACATTTCTTAACTTCCCTCACAAAAGTTGATGGCAGAGATCAGCTTCCCTTCTTTTCTCTTTCTTTTGGATATGAGTGCTTTGTGTCAGGTAATGAGTTTCAAGAGTCCTGCACTGTGGATTAAAATTCTTTCCCCAAAATTTGGTAAAACAATGGTAAGCAAATCAAGAAGACACAGTCTCCTCAAGAATTAATTCACTTGTCTACATATAAGCTAAAGTAAGTTTTTGAATTGAAGGAATTTGAAGGGTTATTGCCTAATTGTTGCTGACCTATTTACTTTGATTTTTGTTCATGCTAGATGTATTTGCTATTACTATGGAAGAATGTTGGGGAAAAGCATGGTGCTCTAGGTTCCTCTAGACTGAGTATCTTTTCAATTCCAAAAGGATATTGTAATTCATTAATATCTAATAAAAGAGACATGCCGATTTCAGAATCTGTGGTTCATCAAATCCAGACTTTCTTGCCTTAGTTGAAACATTGAAAGCATTGAAGGTCAAGACAGTTTTCTGGGAAAATTGTAAAGGTTAAAAGTCCTCGGTTGTACTTGGGTTGGGGTGGTAAAATAGGTCCCTGATAGTCCTCATGTGAATATTTGAGATGCTTATAATTAGAACCTAGTGTCTGGAAATCAATTAATAAACATTTATTAAGTGCCTACTGTGTGCTAGGCACTGGGGTTAAAAAAGACAAAAAACAAAATAATTGTTGCCCTCAAAAATCTTAATTATATCAAGAGAAACATTAAATAAACATATGCAAATGGGGACTGTATCACATGGAGTGTATGGTGCATTGACCTGGTCATTTCTAGAGAAATATGTACTCTTCTTCTGAAGGACTTGTAAATTTTGGGATGATACAGGGAACCTTGGTGTTCCTCTGGTCCTCCATTCCATGACAGCTAGAGTGGAGATGGAGGGAAGAGGTTGAATCTAAGCAATATCAAATAGGG
>CM053587.1:28815223-28828997 GCA_028646515.1 Pseudochirops corinnae
TGGGGTGGCCCTGACCAGTAGCACAGACCAGCTAGAGCAGACTTCAGGAGAGTGAATCACTGGCAACTGTGGCAGTTTCCAGACTTCTCAACCCATAAACAGCAAAGAGAAAGTAAAAGGTCAGTGAGGAACCGTAATAATACAGGGTGAGAGAAAAGCATGGTCCAGCCCCTGCCCCTAGGGCAAGAGGTGGCAGCTGCAACTGCTGCTGTGTGTCTTCCTTCAGAGCTCCTGGCCTGCAGAGAATAGGGGGCCAAGCAACCATTCAGAGGGTAATCACTCTTACTTTGACCTGCTTGCATCTGGGTTGTAGTCTTGGGTGGTGGTCCTAGGGTGAGGAACACCAGTGGGCCAAAGCTTATGGTGACTGTAGAGAGGGCACCCTCTTCATAGCTCTGACAACAGCTCCAACAAGTGGGAAAACCCCAGCAACTTGGGACACAGCTCTCTCTACTCTGGAAGCAGAGTTCTACTGTGAAAAAGAGCTCAAAAGTGAAGTAATTGGCTGGCAAGATAAGCAAAAAAGGAAGCACAATCGGACTATAGAATCCTTTTTTGGAGACAAAGAGCATCAAAACTTACAACCAAAAGAAGACAAAAAAGTCAAAACTCCTTCATCAAAAGCCTCCAAGAAAAACATGAACTGGTTGTAGGCCATGGAGGAGCTGAAGAAGGATTTTGAAAATCAAGTAAGAGAAGTGGAGGAAAAATTGGGAAGGGAAATGAGAATTATACAAGAAAATCATGAAAAGCCTGACTGAAGAAAATAATACCTTAAAAAATAGACTAACTCAAATGGCAAAAGAGGCCCAAAAAGCCAATGAAGAGAAGAATGCCTTCAAATTTGAATTGCCCAGATGGAAAAGAAATTTCTAAAACTCACTGAAGAGAATAATTCCTTCAAAATTAGACTGAAGCAAATGGAAGCTAATGACTTTATGAAAAATCAAGATACTGTAAAACAGATCCAAACAAATGAAAAAATAGAAGGCAATGTGAAATATCTCATTGGAAAAACCACTGACCTGGAAAATAGAACTAGGAGAGATCATTTAAAAATTTTTGGACTACCTGAAAGCCATGATCCAAAAAAGAATCTAGAAATCATCTTTCAAGAAATTCTCAAGCAAAATTGCCTTGATATTCTAGAACCAGAGAGCAAAATAGAAATTGAAAGAATTCACTGATCATCTCTGGGGAAAAAAAATCCCAAAAAGAAAATTCCTAGGAATATCATAGCCAAATTCCAGAGTTCCCAGGTCAAGGAGAAAATATTACAAGCAGCCAAGAAGAAACTATTTGAGTATTGTGGAAACACAATCAGGATAACACGTTAAGGGATCAAAGGGCTTGGAATACGATATTCTGAAGGTCAAAGGACCTAGGATTAAAATAAAGAATCATCTACCCAGAAAAACTGAGTATAATGCTTCAGGGGAAAATATGGTCATTCAATAAAATAGAGAACTTTCAAGCATTCTTGATGAAAAATCCAGAGCTGATCAGAAAATTTGACTTTCAAATACAAGAAGCAAGAGAAGCATGAGAAGGTAAACAGGAAAAAGAAATCATAAGGAACTTATTAAAATAAGTTGAACTATTTACATTCCTACATGGAAAGACAATAATTATAACTCATAAGACTTTTATCAGTATGATAGTTGAAGGGAACATATATGTATGTATATGTATACATATATATGGATGGATGGATATGAGGGTATATGTGTATATAAATATATATGTGAGTGTGTGAATATGTGTGTACATGTATACATAGACAGAGGGTACAGGTCAGTTGAATATGAAGATTTGATATCTAAAAAATTAAAATTAAGAGGTGAGAGAAGAATATATTGGGAAAAAGAGAAAGGGAGAGATAGAATAGGGTAAATTGTCTCATATAAAAGAGGCAAGAGAAAACTGTTACAATGGAGAGGAAGAGCAGGGAGGTGAAAGGGAATGGGTCAACCTTATTCTCATTGAATTTGGTGTAAGGAAGGAATAACATGCACACTTAATTGGGTATCTCTTTTTTTTTGCTCTTTTGGAGGTCAATTGGGGTTAAACAACTTGCCCAGAGTCACATGGCTGGTAAGTGTTAAGTGTCTGAGGCTGGATTTGAACTCAGGTCCTTCTGACTTCAGGGCCGGTGCTCTATTCACTGTGCAGCCTAGCTGCCCCTCAATTGGATATCTTACCCTATGGGAAAGTAGGGGGGAAGGGAATAAGAAGGGGAATGATAGAAAGGAGGACAGATTGGGGGAGAGGGTAGTTAGAAGCAAACACTTTTAAAAAGGGACAGGGTCAAAGTAGAAAATAGAATAAATGGGGGGTGGGATAGGATAGAGGGAAATATAGTCTTTCCCAATATAACTACTATGGAAATGTTTTCCATAACTACACATGTACAGCCTATGTTGAATTGCTTGTCTTCCCAGTGGGGATGAGTGAGGAGGGAAGAAGGGAAAGAATCTGGAAATCAAAGTTTTAAAAACAAATGTTAAAAAATTATTTTTTCCATGCAACTGAGAAATAAGATATACAGGCACTGGGGTATAGAAATCCATCCTGCCCTACTAGAAAATAAGGTGGGAGATGGGGGAGGATGTAAGAGAAAACATATTTGGGGAAGGGGTATTCAGTAGGCTCACTATCTTGGGGTGGGGGTAGGGGAAAGATGGGGAGAAAATTTGTAACTCAAAATCTTGTGGAAATGAATGTTATAAACTAAAAATAAATAAATTTGGGGGGGAGAGAAAAAAATAAACAATTGGTTGGAATAACTTTAGAAAATTAAGTTTTCATCTTTGAGTTTGTGATAGACAAGGAGAGTAAATTGAGGAATATACTTTCATGTACCCTGGAGTTCAGGAGAAGAGATTTCATAAAATTAAGAGAAAATATATGTATAGTACCTTGGCTTAAGACTCTTACTTTTTCTATTACTTGGTTTAAGACATTAGCAACAGCATACATACTTAAATGTATGTTGTACACACACACACACACACAGACACACACACACACACGCACCCCAATACATAATGTCCCCTCCCTTTTTTCACTCACAATGAAAATCCTAAATCATATTTATGTACTCATGACAGAAAGATATTTTAGTGACAGTCATTATTAGCCTGCCAACCTATTTTGACAACCACAAAGTAACTTTACCTATCAATTTCTAGAACTGACATTGTAGCAAAATTTGTGAGTAACAGATTCTTATATAATTAACTTTACTAAATGTTTAGAGTCTGCTAACATTCAGGGCAGAGTTTGGGGGAAGAGGAACATTCTATAATGTCCCATAAACTTAAAGATTTTTATAATTCCTTTAATAGTAAAAGTGCAAGGAAAAAAAGAAGAAAAAAGAAAAGGAAAAATATGGAAAGTTGATCTTTTTTGCCTTCCTCCAGTGTCATTTTCTTTCGTATTCGTCATACAGCTTAAAAATTATTCCTGCTCCTATTCCTAGTCCTGAGATCTACTAGACCCTTCCACTACTATTCCTTTTGTTATATCACACTTGCTCTTTTCCGAAAGAATATCTCTTTTATAGTATGTAATATCTCTTTTTCGTGAGTACCTCAGGACTATCTTTTTTCCCATTACTACTGGTCTTCCGAAGACATTTCTTTGCATCTTTATCAAATAAGAGAGACAAAGGGAGACAGCAGAAAGACCTAGAAATCACTTAATCCAATTTCCTCATTAGATACAAATATATTAGTTGTTTGGTTTTTTTTAATCCCGGTGCTTAAAATAGTATAGATATAATGATGTTCCTATGGAATATTCCTATGGAATTTAGTATGTCATAGGCAAGGGGAAGTTTTAATGTCTTATTATATATTATACATATGTTATTATACATGTGTTACAATGCAGGCATATTATTCATAATAATGTCATACATTAATAGTTAAATTATGTCAATAATCAAATTAATTTTTTTTTAAACTAATATATTGGTGTCAAATAAAGGCACTGGATTAAGTGATTTCTAAAGTCTTTCTGCTTTCGTGATCTCAAGAAAACAAACTTCAGAAACTCTCCTTTAAAATACACTACAAAGCTCAAAGAATTCCACATGTGTCCCGGCTAAACAACAACATTTACAATATGGAAATAATATTGTAATATAGTAATTATATTAGTAAGTATAGTAATTAGGAACCTGATGATAATAACATTGGTATGTACAATTATATGCACGGGCACCTAAGTGATGCAATGGAAGTTATGGGCCTAGAATCAGGAAGATTCATTTTCCCGAGTTCAAATACGGCCTCGCCTCGGACACTTACTAGCTGTGTGGCCCTGGGCAAGTCACTTAATCCTGTTTGACTCAATTCTTCATATGTAAAATGAACAGGAGAAGGAAATGACAAACTATTCCTGTATCTTTGCCAAGAAAACTCCAAAAGGGATCACAAAGAGTTGGACAAAACTGAAAAAGGAATAAACAATAACTATTTATTACTTGTGTCTTAATTTCAAATATTGCACTGGAAATTATTGACTACAATTGCATTCTTGCTGTGAAAATTCAAAATACATGAAATTTAAACATATTTGAAACACAAACACATCATTTACCATCAACTTGCCTTTCCAGTCTTATCTGATTCTACAAACACTATGTTTTGGACAAAATAGACTACACGTTACTTTATATGATGCACATCCTGATTTCAATCTCTAGGGAACAGAACAGAACAAGTGAAGTTGTTCTTTCCAGCTGAAATACCCTTCCTCTTCTAGTTCCTTTTGAATTCCTAATTATGTATTCTTCAATAGTTTTTTATTTGGCCTCTCAAGGGTCAAGTTTTACACACACACACACACACACACACACACACACACACACACACAGACAGACATACACACACAATATAAACAGACAGAGGTTTGTCCCCACATGCAATAAAGTCACTTCAACCTGACAGGTGAAAGATATACGTTGGGGGAGAAACCTTGCTCTAAGCTGGGGTTCAGGTGGCAAATTGTATACCCTAAAAATGGGCATGGTGGAGAAAAGGTACTTCGTGCCAGATGAAGGAGGGGACACTCCTAATCAAACCCAGATATAGTGAGAAAGTTCTCAGGGTTCCTTATCGATACCAGATTTGAGTAAAGTTCAGGTAAGAAGAGTTTCTTTATAAAACACACAACTGGTTAGAGGATTTAACAACTATCTGAGGCAGCTGAAGGAAAATGACTCAAGGCCCCTTGACTCAAGAATTCATGCAATTAAAAAATTCAAGTATTATCTATCTAGTGGTTAACAGCAGAAAAAGTACAAATCATCTGTTTTGACTACATGTTTCCACAGGAATTGGCCCACTTAACCTAAGTGATTCCAAATTAGAGTCCTATAATTACAAATAAAATATCAAATAATGACTATAACATCAAACGATAATAACATCAAAAATATAAAGTTTGTAATTATCACCAGCTCAGATGCTATCCCCCATGAATCATCTTCCATCATATTAGCTAAATTCCAGGGTGTGTCTGTGTGTCTGTGTCCATGTCTGTGTGTCCATGTGTCTGTGTGTATGATGCTACCTATTGCCAAGAATTGTCCACAGATAAAGTTTGCTCAAGGGATCAGTGGTGAAACCCAAATATTAATGTTCAAAAGGATGACAGCATGAAAAATGAATCAAATTTAAAATGCATGTCTTTGTATGTTCAAATATCTTTCGTTATGATTTCTTTGACTTTTGACTGACCTTAGACCATGTTTTTCTTCTCTGTCCCTTGAAACCAGGCACCACCACATTGCTAACCTGTATACAAAGACATAACTAGAAATTTTGTGCAGCTCGGTTGAAAGCATGCTCCTAGTTGGTTACAGAAGGAAATCCTCAGGACACCAATATGAAGCAGTTTAGGGAGGAGAATCATGAATCAATTAAACAACAAGCACTTATTAAGTACCTACTATGTGCCATATATTATGCTGGGTATGAAGTGTACAAAGACAAAATACGTTTCAAAAAGATTAATTCCTGCTGGAGAAATAACACGTAAAATATATACAAAAACTATAGTAGGTAAATACAAAATAATTCCAGGGGAGTACTACAAACTAGGGCTATTAGATTAGGTCTCATGTAGGTTATATCTGAGCAAGGTTTCAAAAAGAACCATAGATACAAAGAGGCAGAGGTGAGGAGGGACCACTTATAAGGCATGGGTGATAGCCATGAAAGACCAGAGAGATGGAGGATAGAATTGCTGAGTATGACAAACAAGCAATTTGACTGGGACATAGAGTGCATGAAGGAGAATAATGTACATAGTCAGTATGGAAAGGTAAACTGCAGTCAGGGTATGAAGGACTTGGGCTGCTAAATATAGGACTTTTTATTTGATCCTAGAAACAATAGAGCATTGAGATTTTTGAGCAGGTGAGTAAAATCTAATATTAAATCTGCACCTTAGAAATATCAGTTTGGCCACTGGATAGAACAGAAATTGGTGTAAGATGGAACCTGAAGCAGGTAGAACAATTAGCAGGCCATTTTAATTCTACAAGTGAGTTTATGGTGGTAGCTACATAAATGGAGAGAAGAAATCAGATGTGAGATGATAATGAGATAGAACTGACAAAAACTGAGACTTATTAAGATACATGGGGTGAATAAAAATGAGGGGTCAAAAATGACATTGAGGTGCAATCCTAAGTGATAAGAAGGATGGAAGCACCCTCAATAGAAATAGGGGAATTTAGAAGGGAGATGAGTTTTGGGGAAAAGAAAATGAATTATTAGACATGCTGAGTTTGAGATACTTATTGGATATTCAGTTGAAAATGTCCAATTAACGGTTTGTGATACAAGTCTGGAGCTTAGGAGAGATACTAGGGTCAGATATATAGATTTGCAAATCATCTATTTAGATATCATAATTGAACCTACACGAGCTCATAAGATCACAGAGAGAGAACAAAGGGTCCAAAACTGAGCGTTGACTTGCAACCAGAAATTGGGGGACTAATATGGATGATGAGCCAACATTGTAGAATGAGGAGTGATGCAAGTGATGCAAGAGCCAAGAGATCTTGGCTCTACTACCTGTCTGATCTTGTAGGACCCTCAATTATAGTCACCTTTTCCACCTGATGCTTTCTTCAATCTTCTGTATATCTTTAAAAATTAAACTCTTCCATAAATTTCTTATCCAGCTATATCAGTTTTTCTCATCTATTATATAAACTCTAAGAAGGCAGGAACTGTTATTTTTGTTTTTGTATAACCTAGTACAATGCCAGGTATATTTTAGGCATGTATCAAATACTTCTTGATGGTCCAGTAAATTGAGAAATTGATTAGCCAAGTCCTTCTTTCCTTTAAATTGGAATTGCTTTTCCTTTAAAATATTAGGAAAAGTTATTAACAGCAGCAAAATCTGATCCTGCCCTAGTTAAAATCCTAATTAGAGGCAGCTTAGCTAGTTTCTGACATCCCTTCTAATTCTGAAATTTGGTGATTCTGCAAATTAAATGTTCATCAAATTGCATTAGTCTGAAACCCAAACATACCACCATGAAACATACGGATGACTCATACAAGTGACATTTCCGAGCATAAAATTGGACAACTCTACCTGGCCATTGCTTGTCCAATCATATCATATAAACATCACAGAGTGATAGTGGTGGGGATGGGAATGGTGATTGTGATCACTTTTTGAGCTACATTGAAGTTGAAAAAAGTGATATAGGAGTCACTGCAAATTATGATGTATTACAAATCATTTTATTTCATTTGATTCCAGTCCACAGACATTCACACCTGAAGTGGTAGCTTGCTGACAAAGAGAGCCAAAATAAAGACTATGCTGATTTATTAGCAAGCTAGTTTTGTTACATTCTTGATTATCACTGGTCTTTAAGACTATAACATAACGCACCTTAAGTGTCACTTTCCTCCCTTAGTTTTCAAAAAATAAAGCTCAGATATCACTGGTTACCTCACTAAAGAAATACTAAAAATATTCTCTTAAAAGCCATAGATAAGTTTCATGTGCCTTCGAATATGAACACAATAATAACTATATTGGTAATGAACACAGGTTGTGTGGGATATACGGATCAAATTTTAGAACACAAATTTGTAAGTTCTCTTAAGGATAGAATTCAGTGTTAGTGTGTTTCTAAATGCAGTACCATGGCTTATCTTCAAAGGTAAAGAAAAAGAATAAAGACCATTCTAATACAAAGATATAAAAATATCTCTACCATAGTCAATTCTATAACTACATAAGTGTTTACATTAGATGCTGGTAAATTACTTTAAAGTGGCACAAGAAGTCCCAGACTCGTACATGGATAGCACTATAATGGGCCTTATAGATCATCTATCTGTCAGTCAATAAACACCTACTGTGTGGCAGGCATTGTGCTAAGGGCTGGGGATAGAAATACAAATTTTAAAAAAGACAGTTCCTGCCCTTAGAGGGAAACTAACAGGTGAAGATAACCAAAGCAAAAGGGGAGGCGGAGAGAGAAGGTGAGTAAAGGGACCTAGGACTGGAGCATACTGAAGAGTTCCAAAGAAGTCCAAAAGAAGGTAGCTGATGGGAAATGGAGAGAAAAATTATGCTGTGTCCTTTCCTTAAACAGAGAGGGGGCAAGTCCATCTGCATTCCCCTCCTTCCTATCCCTCCCATTTCCCCCATCTCAACCCCACTCACTCCCCTCCTCCCACTGGTCCTTGGCCCTCTCTCTAGTGAAAAGATCCAATCAAATGTCTCATTTTTAGATAAGAAAAGTGAGGCCCCAAAAGATTAAAAGTGAACAACTCAAAGTCATACAGATAGTGTGATAGGGCTGGAACCAGAACCCAGGTCTCTTCACCTCAAAACCAGTATTCTTTATACTACATAAAGCAAACTGCCTATCAAATGAATTGCTCCCTAAATTTTCCACTTATTATTCCTTTTTTTTTTCATAGAAAATAGTTCAAGCTTAGTTTTTATGCAAAGACAATCAATCAATTAAAATGTATTAAGGAGGCTGGAGCATTGAAGGGGAAAAAACATATATACAGGAACAAATGGTCCTTATATCCTTCCTAGCCTTATTTAAGATGGTTGTGCCTAGAACCCATTTCTAGGCATACACCCATTTCATTATGTGTTCTTTTGTTCTGTTAAAAACTGCATCTGGCAGTTCTAAACTATTTCTCATAAATACCTGTGGTCAACCTTGTCCTTTGTATTTCCTTGAGTCCTTTTCTTTCTAGCATGAAAGATGCCAGAGGACAACTCTGAAAGTCACATAGGAGAGAGTGAACTTAAGTAGTTCAGGATAAAATTCCAGCTGCCATCCCAACATTAAAGAATTGTTTTCTCCTAATTGGGAAATCTTCACAAGTCTTTCATATATTTCATAAGAAAAATTCCAAGAACAGAATTATTGTAAGCCAGAAGTCTTTTAAATTGGCCTTGGACTAAATTTATCAGTCATTATTAGATAGGCATGAATAAATTGCAATCTGTATCACCATAGTAGCAAACACACTGGCATACCCAGGATGACTGTTAGCACAGATTCTTAGATCCGCTTTACTAGGAAAGATAGCTGTTTAAGGGGTCAACAATCTTTTCTTAATTATATTCACCAGTTCAGGGGAAAAGTCAGCATCCTGAACTTCAGAGAAAATACAAAGAAAATACAAGCAGAGAAATAAAGACCAACAAACAGAGCTCTGACTGCCTGAATCAACTATATACTTTACATACATTCTGGGATGTATGTCAGGTAACTCTGAACATACAGTCACTCAAAATCTCGACCAGAGAATCACAATGTGCTTCTCATAAGTGAGCTCCCAAAGCAAAATACCAACTCAGAGTATATATATACATCTCAGAATTGGAAGGCATCACAACCTTCCTGACTCAATGCCTACTTAGAAATTAGCAAAAAGTGTGAAACACTTCCTACAAGCAAGCCTCCCCTAAGTAAGTTTCCCTTAATGGGCTCCACATGAGGCCTGTCAATGGGGGGTAGGAGGGGCTGCAGGGGAGAGATCTTATATCCCATTAACATTACAATCACTACAGGGAAGAACTGTGCCAATGAAATCATGGGACTAGTTGAGTATTTGAGTAATAATTGAATATAATTCCTTGTTTGGGAACATAAAAATATGTAGTATATAAAGATGAGAGCCAAATTAAAATGTGCATTTTTAAAATATGTGTTTTCTTTTGAAAGAAGCAAAGTATCATCTTAATAGTAAGAAAAGTATCCCAAAATCAAACATAATATCTTGTCTAAGAAAAGAAGATCTGATTTACAAGGGGGAAATGATTGAGATAAAATCCACATAAATTAATTTATAATGGATTTATGAGGATTTAATGAAAGTCTTTGATGTGCCCAATAACATGCCAGCTTCTGTGGAGCCTCATATGTATGACATAGCCCTATCTTCAAGGAATTTGTAATCTACAATAGCCACCAGGTTGTACAGTGCTTAGAGCACTGGATCTAGAATTAGGAAAATCTGAGTTTAAATCTGGCCTCAAACCCATACTATCTTGGGCAGGTCACTTAACCTCTGTCTCATTTTCCTCAAATGTAAAACTGATAATAATAGCATCTACTTCCTAAAGTCATGAGGATCAAATGAGAGAATATTTCTAAAGTGCTTAGCATAGCACCTGGCACATAGTAGGCACTTAATAAATGCTTGTTCCTTCCCTTCCCTCTAGCTGGGAAGATAAACTTAACACATATGAAATAATTAAAAGGCACATAAGTGCTAAGCTGTCTGGCACTAACTAGAAGTTCAGTATCAGCATCAATCTCATTTATCAATATACGTAAAATTACCTATCATCTTCGACAGTCTAAGAGCTATATTGTGCAATATCATACAGATAAAGACAGATGAGAAAGGGGTCTCTTAAAATATATTCTTAAAATAAGCTACTTAAATTTTTAAAAGTGGCAATATGACCCTAAAAGCTCAAAGGTATATGGGATCTATTAAAGTTTAATCCCTTTCTGAGACAGAAAATTAAGGGGAAATAAGTTCCCAAAATAAGTGCTCTGAGATTCCCCCACAACTGGCACAAGAGAAAAATCATTTCTCATCATTTGCTCCAATCTTTTATACATTTCCATCTTACCCCACCCACTAAACCAAAAAGCAAATTGCATTCTAACGTGTGCTGGCCAGAAATTGTAAAGAATAAACTGCAAGCACAGTGTATTTCACCTAATCCATTTATACCCCGCTCCTTCCCCGTCTGGGTTTCCCTTAGCACATTCTGCTTCTTAATCTGTCTCCTGGCTTCCTCTGGCTCTCTTAACCACCCCATCTGCTTTCAGTTTCTCTCCTTCCTTCCCCTCAAGCATCAAGGGATAATCATCCCTCAGCCTAGCTCATGTTCTCTTTGCACATCATCACTGTTCTTGTCATTGCTCACAGCACCAACAGCATCTTGAAACAAATTAGGACTACACAATTAAAATTGGGGCCAAAGCAAAAAGACAGACTGGTAATAAATCATGTTACAAAAATTAGTGATTTGCAAACAAACTGTAGAATTGCAAGGGGATTTCTGGTAACACTCTTTGCCAAACAAGGAAAGAAAGAAAAAAAGATGGGTTCATTATTTTGCATGAACAAACCATAGATAAGCCAAAATGAAGAGTTTTTCACAGTGGGGGGGAAAATAGGAAAGATAAGGGTGGGCAATGCTTGAACCTTACTCTCACTGGAATTGGCTCATAGAGGTAATAATATACATTCTCAGTGCAGTATAGAAAATCATTTTATCCTATAGGGAAGCAGGAAAAGAAAAGGATAAGGTAAGAGAGGAGGATTGATAGAAGGGAGGGCAGATTAAGAAAGGTAGAGGTCAGAAGCAAAACACAGTTGAGGAGGGATAAGGTAAAAATAGAGAGAAAGAAGGATAAACAGGAGAGAAAAATACGATGGAAGGAAATACACAATTAGTAATCATAATTGTTAATGTGAATGGGATGAATTCACCCATAACACAGAAGTAGATACAGAATAGATTAAAAAACAGAATCTGACAACATTTTATTCACAAAAAACACACTTGAAACATAAAGACACACACGAGTAAAAATAAAGGGCAGGAGCAGAATCTATTATGCTTTAGCTGAAGTAAAAAAAAAAAGCAAGGGGAGCAATCATGATCTCAGACAAAGCAAAAGCAAAACTAGATCTAATTAAAAGAGATGAGCAAGGAAACTACATCATATTAAAAAAGGTATCATAGTACTATCAATACTAAACATATATGTACCAGATGGCATAGCATCCAAATTCTTAAAGGAAATAGTTAAACTATACCAGTGTGGAGCCCCACTTCCCTCTCTCAGATCTAGATAATTCTAGCCAAAAAATAAATAAATAAACAAGAGAGAAGTTAAGGAGATGAATAGAATTTTAGAAAAGGTAGATATGATAGACCCCTGAAGAAAACTGAATAGGAATAGAAAGAAGTATAATTTTTTTTCAGCTGTACATAGCACCTTCACAAAAACTGACCATGAATTAGGGCAGAAAAACCTCATGATCAAATTCAGAAAAGCCAAAATATAATTCATCCCTTTTAAATCATAATGTAATAAAAATTACATTTAATAATGGGCCATAGAAACATAGGTTAAAAATTAATTAGAGGCTAACTAGTCTAAACCTAAAGAACAAGTAGGTCAAGGAACAAAGACATAGAAATAATAAATAATTTTACTAAAGAGAATGAAAACAATGAAACAACATGCAAAAATTTGTGGTATGAAGCCAAACCATAAAGGAAATTTCATATCTCTAAATGCTTACATACATAAGATAAAGAAAGAGCAAATCAATGAATTGAGTGTGCAATTAAAAAAAATTTTAAAGAACAAATTCAAAATCACCAATTAAACACAAAATTGAAAGTTGTAGAAATCAAAAGAGAAATTAATAAAATTAAAATTAAGAAAAACACTGAACTAATAAAGAAAACTTGGAGGTGGTTTTATATTTAAAAAAAAAACAATAAAATAGATAAAACATTGGTTGATTTTATTTTTTGGAAAAAAAAAAAGAAAACCATATTGCCAGTATCAAAAATGAAAACAAATAAATTTACCACCAATGAAGATGAAATTAAACTATTATTAGGAGTTATCTTACCCAGTTACATGCCAATTAATCTACCAATTTAAGTGAAATGGGTGAATAGTTACAAAAATGTAAATGCCCCAGATTAACAGAAAATAGAATACTTAATCCCATGTTAGAAAAAGGAATTGAACAAGTCATCAATGAACTCACTAACACCAGAAGAATTCAAAAGTGAATTCTTACCAAAAATTTAAATCACAATTAATTCCAATACTTATAAACTATTTTGGGAAATAGCTAAAGAAGGAACCTTATTTCCTTTTGTGACAGAAATATAGTGTTAATGACTAAACAAGAAATAACAAAAACAGAAAACTATAAAACAATTTCCCTAATAAATATTGATGTAAAAGACTTTTTAAATAAAATAATAGCAAGAAGATTTTAAACCGTCACAAATATTATAAGCGATGACCAGGTAAGATTTATACCAGGAATACAGACCTGGTTCAATATTTGGAAAACCATCAGCTTAATTAACCATATCAATAACAAAAAGAACAATAATCATATGATTATCTAAATAGATGCAGAAAAAGCTTTTGATAAAATACAATACTAATTCCTAGGGTAGGGTGGAAGGGAGAGAA
>CM053587.1:28829097-28843898 GCA_028646515.1 Pseudochirops corinnae
TAAAAAGAAGAAAAACAAAAGTTGAAGGTGTGAATTAGTTAAGTAATGCTTATCAAGGAGGACAAGTGTATTGCTTTTCTAATCCAGAAAATATACAAAGCTGGAAATAGCAATGCTCAAAGGAAAAAATGGAATATAATTACTACAAAAAGAATTCCAACTGAATCTGCTTTTTAAATAAATTATTTATACCATGAATGAATTAATTTTTAAATTTAAAAAATCACTTCAAAATTGCAAAAGTTAAATTAGAAATTAATGGGATGCCCATCAATTGGGGAATGGCTAAGCAAGTTGTGGTATATGAATGTAATGGAATACTATTGTGCTATAAGAAATGAGGAGCAAATGGCCTTCATATTTACCTGGAGAGTCTTATACAAACAGATGCTAAGTGAGAAAGGCAGAACCAGGAGAAATTTGTACACAATGACAGACACAATGTATGTGTGATGACCAACTTTGATCAACTGGACTCTTCTCAGCAATGCAAGGTTATAAGACAACTCTAAAAGACTCAGGATGGAAGGAAATGTCTACATTCAGAGAAAGATAGAGAAAAGAAGAGAGTTTATATGCAGACTGAAGCAATCTACATGCTCCCTTTCTTTTCCATGTTTGGTTTTGTTTCCTCTTTTCATTCCATCGGTTACAACCCTTCTTTACAACCTGACCAATATGAAAGTATTTGCAGATCCTATACTCGATTGCACGCTGCCATGGGGGGAGGGGGAGAGGGAGGGAAGAAAATTTGAAATCCAGGGGATTGTGGAACTGAATTTTATAAACTAAAAGTAAACATACAAATCAATTTTTAAAAAAAAAAATTAAATAACATTCCCTAGGCAAAAAAATCACATAAGTTTTCCAGTAGAAAGGTTACTTCCTAGAAAACACTGTATTCAACTTTAAGGAAGTATGGTGTATTGTATACAAATGTGTAGCAATTATCTTTTTATTTAAATAAAATTTCATTGCAGTAAATAAGGCACGGAAAGAAGTCCAGGAAGAAGCTCCTGATTAGGGATAAATCCTTCCCTTTCCTTATAAAAGATAGAAGAGGATAGATGCCTAGTGGACTCACCTGTGTTAGCCAGGGAGCCTGGCTAACCAGAAAAGAGATGTTCTTGTTTCTCAAATCTATGGATTTAGAGTTGGAAATGACCCTAAAGGTATCATAGTCTCACTCAACTTTTTAAAGGTAAAAAAATTGAGGCCCAGAGGATTTAAGTGATTTGTTCAAGGTCATATTTGTAGTAAGTGGCAAAAATGGAATTTGAATCTGTGCAATCTAACTGCAGATGTTAAAATTGGTCAGAGAATTGTCCAGTGCTATTAAATTCTTCTTTGCTATATGCGATATAATCTGGAGTTAATCTGGTTCTTTTATTCTTTTGATTATTCTATGGAATCAGCCAGGTGAAGGGTATTTTTTTCCATTGAATCATTTGAAATTAATCAATGATTCAGCAGTAAAAGCCTGCTATGAAAATAGGATATGTGATGAAGATTAGAAATATATTCATCAGCATGAATTTTTGTTGCAATATTATTTGTAGTAAATAAATGTCACTTATGACATCCATAAACTCTGGTATTATTAAGTGTACTTTGTATGCATTGAATATTTCCTATATCTGCAATTAAAGGCTTAGACTGACTTACCTTTTCCCTTTTTGTTTTCTTTTTTAAAAATATGATAATAAACATTCTAGTTACAAGACTGCAAAACATCTGTAATTTATGGCCTGTAAAATCTCATGTACAGTGGTTAATAAAACCAAATCAATTCAAAGACATTTGGGGATTTTTTTTTCCCTTTGGAGTCTGTTTAAAGGATTCACAATAGCATCGATAGAGCTCAGCTGCCATCCAGTGGCAGGCAGTCAAATTTCCACATCAACAATGCCAGTAGATCTAACAGAACACTAGTGGAGGAAGCATAAATACGTAAGAATATATGCTCTAGGGGAGACTGATTCATATCTCTGTGATACATCAAGAACTTTTCAGAGGTTTGCATAAAATCTATACTTTCCAACTTCTACATAAAATCTATGCTACCCTACTTTTGTAGGGATACTCACAGGCAGCATGACATGGGTGATGAGCCATTATAAGTGACTGAAGAAATGGTTAGACAGGTAGGAAGAGAATCAGGAGAAAGTATTGTCATGAAGTAAATCCCAGAGAGAAGAGACTATTCAGAAGGATAAATGAATCAAGAGAATCAGATGTTGTAAAGAAATTAAGGAGGATAAGGATTTTTTAAAAAAGAGATTTGGTCAGTAAGAAATCATTGGTAACTCTGGAGAGAACAGCTCGAGTTGAATGATGAGATCAGAAGGCAGAGGGCAAGGGATTTGTAAGTGAGAGGAAAGGAAGTGAAAGCCTGATACTAGGGTGGTTTTTGTTTACTTCCTTGTTTATTTTGCTTTGTTTTATATATTTTACTGAGGAAGGGATAAACCATATAGAATGGTAGCTAAAGAGGAAGGTAGAGTCTTATAAAGATTTTTTTAGAATAGGGAAGAATTTGGAACTAGTACATAGGGAGTTGAAGATTAGAGGAGACAGTCTACTGAAAAATATAGGAAAGATATAAAAAAGCTAGCCTTGGTGAAGAAAAGGATCACGTTTTCATCGGAGACTGGAGTATAGGAAACAAATTGGGGGATGATGCCAAGGAGTTTTTATATGAAGAAAAGGGGAGAAGAGAGATCTCATAGTGAATGTCTCCTGTTTTCCTTAATATTAGAATCTTTTCTTTATTGGTGGGTTTTCTCCCTTACCCAAACAGTCCCCCTTCTTCCTTTTCCAGAATCTAGTCAATGTAGAAATCTATAAGTCAAGGCCAATGGTCCTTTGTCTTCTTACTTGATACTACATTCTGAATCTAAGCAATTTAGAAAGAGAAGGAACTCTTTAGGGCAGTGGTTCTCAACGTGTGGGTTATGTTCAATTTAAATACATCCTGCATATCAGATATTTACATTACGATTCACAACAGTAGCAAAATTACAGTTATGAAGTAGCAACAAAAATAATTTTATTGTTGGAGGTCACTACAACGTGAGGAACTGTATTAAAGGGTTGTGTCGTTAGGAAGGTTGAGAACCACTGCTTTAGGGATTTTTTTGCCTATTCCAATTGTTTGTTCTCCATACATTATAATATTCATTTCCCCCTATAGTTATTTTTGTGGTGGTGTTTTTTAATTGGGAGGGAACAACATGATTTATACTTCTTAAATAGTTTAGGTCATTCTCAGTCTCCATAATTCCTATGTCATAAATAATTGCACACCCAGGTACAACTTGTCAATAGACCTTGAAGAAAGATTGAGAAAATGAACATTTAAATCCTAGTTTATGCTACTGATTCCATTGACCCAATCACAACACTTAAAGATCTCAAAGTCTAGATTGGAGATATGAGGTAACAGATAATACATTTCTATAACAATCACTGTCCTAGATTCTCCAAAAACAGAGAAATTAAAGGAGCTCCCTTAACACAGATCAGAAATAGAGCCTATAGTGTATTAAAAAAAAAAAAACATCACAGGGAAGCCTATTCAGAACTGTTGTTCTCTCTACCTTCCTATTTCCCTTTCCAAAACAAAAAAAAACCTTAATTATGCAGATTTAAAGATTTACAGCATACCCTCTTTCCAGTCCTTCTTAAGCTTCAGTCTGCTGTAAAAAAGAAACATCCTTCCATAAATCTCATTTGGATAAGTTTTGCACATGTAATCTTTCTCTTTCCTTTCTTAGTAGGAACACCGATTTACCACAAAATCACTCATTTGGAAAGATTTGCTACCCAACATAGAGATTAATATGGAAAGGAAAAATTGATCATTTCTACTTTCTAATTTGGAGTGGGGGGGGGAGAGAGAAAGAGTCCTGGAAACTAAGAAAAATAGCACTAATTCAGACTTCTATTCAATAAAACTTCTATTCTGCTCTTATCAGTCCCCTATCTCATTAGCCACAGGAACTATTCCAAATTTCTCTCTTCTAGCCTCTTCTCCAATTTCCATTAAGTGCTTCACATTTCAATTCGGAAGTTATAACCATCAAGCCTGGGCTTCATCAATTTGTTCTTTCATTCCTTAAAAATTCCCAGCTTCCTCATTCACTCTTCCTCTTTCCATTTGTTCACCAAAAAAAAAAAAAAAAAAGTCTCTTCATTAAGGCCAATCCCTTTAACCCTGTCCTTGATACCATTCAGTCCTGCCCACTCTAAAATCTTACTGCAACTATCATTCCGTCTTTAGTGAATTTTTAATCTTTTCCTTTCCTAGGCAACTACAAACATGCCCACATTTCCCCATTGCTAAGAAAGCTTTCTTCTTATGGCACTACCCCATGGAAGTGCTCTCCCACTGAGCTGTAGTGAGAATAAGTTTAATGCCTCAACATAATTGCCTGTTTTGTCTTAAGCTTCCATTTTGTGACCGAGCAGTTCTTATGTAGCTATGGGGCAGGCAGGCGATGAAGATGATAAGAGTGCTGGTTCTGGAGACAGGAAGACCTGCATTCAAAGCCAGCCTCAGACAATTACTAGCTATGTTACCCTGGGCAAGTCACTCAACCCCTGTTTGCCTAAAAAGCTCCTCCTTTATCACTGCCTTGTCGTGGCAGACTGCCTTGCATTGGAAACAGTGAGCTATACCTGCAGGATTACCCAAGATGGGCAGATCCTAGTAGAAGGCTCTGACCAAAAAAAAGTGATTCACTGGAAAGGAAATAACAAACTGCTTCAGTATCTTTACCAAGAAAACTCCAAATAGGGTCGCAAAGAGTGAGACACAACTGAACAACAGTAACAGTTATTATAAAAGTTGTTTCTCTGTACTAAGATAAGGACTTGAGTGGTATAGTTTGGCAATGACATATGTCCCTCAAACTTGATAAACCAATAATGACATGCATATGTTTCTCAACTTTGGTGAATAGCCCCAAATCTGGCAAACAGCTGAATAAACACTTGCTAATGACAGTAGCTGTAATTGATATTTTCTTCTCATCATAAGTTTAGGTAATCAATCACCAATCAGAATTTGGGTATAACCCTCTAACACCCATAACTAGAACTACAAGAAACCCACAAAAATGTCCAGGCTTCAGTCTGATCTTGGGTTATAAGTGAGGTTGGCTCCTACATTCCTACATTTGAAACTCAAGCACCCCTACATTCTCTAGGAGACGGCACTAATTAATTGATGAAAGCTCACTAAGTATCACCTTGGATAGGGACACATGGACTCCTGATTAGGCAGAGAAGCAACCTTATCATTGAGTACCGGTAAGGGATATGTTTACTGAGATACCCGAGGAAATCAGGATAGTGGGTTATTCCTGGTGGGGTTAATGTATGTATTGTCTAAGAGATAATATAAAGTCATGTTTACATACATTGGATTGTTTGACTCCTCGCATTGAAAAGTGTAAGTGTAGTCAGTGTTTCCATCATACTAGTTAGCACAAATAATGGTAAATTGGTTTTGCACTGGTACCCTTTGTTACATGGAAAAAAAATCTACAGGCATACCTTGTTTTATTACACTTCACTTTAATGGGCTTTGCAGATACTGGTTTGG
This sequence comes from Pseudochirops corinnae, assembly GCA_028646515.1. NCBI lineage: Eukaryota > Metazoa > Chordata > Mammalia > Diprotodontia > Pseudocheiridae > Pseudochirops > Pseudochirops corinnae. The sequence goes on from CM053587.1 coordinate 28,834,706, forward strand.
TTTTTTTTTTTCACAAACTGAAGGTTTGAAGCAACCCTTTATTGAGCAAGTCTATAAGCACTATTTCTCCAACAGCATGTGCTTACATCATGTTTTTGTGTCACATTTTGTTAATTCTCACAATGTTTCAAAGTTTTTCATTATTATTGTATCTGCTATTGTGACCTTTGATCAGTGATCTTTGATTTAACTATCATAATTGTTTTGTGGTACCATGAACCAAGCTTATATAAGAAGTGGAACTTAATAAATGGAGTATGTGTTCTAACTGCTCCCCCAGCCTGCTATTCTCCATCTATCTCCCTTTCCTCCTGTCTCCCTATTCCCTGAGACACAACAATATTGAAATTAAGCCAATTAAGTAACTCTACAATGGTCTTTAAATGCTCAAGTGAAAGAGTCAATCAAAGTCCCAACTTCATTGTTGTCTTATTTTAAGAAATTGCCATGACTACCCCAACCTACAGCAACTACCATCCTGATCAGTAAGCAGCCAGCAACATCAAGGCAAGACCCTCTACCAAAAATGGTTACAAATCATTGAAGGCTCAAGTGATCCTTAGCATTTTTAGTAATAATTTTTTTAAATTAAGGCCTATACATTGGGGGTTTTTTTAGATATAACACACTTAATAAACTATAGTATAGTTTAAAAATAATTTTTATATACACTGGGAAAACAAAAAAATCTTGTGACCCACTTTATTATGATATTTGTTTTATAATAGGAGTCTGGAACCAAATCCACAATATCTCTGAGGTATGCCTATATATCAGAAACCTCCATTTCCTTAATGTCATCTCTCTCCTTAATCCTGTATAGGATGATTTTGGTGCAAACACACACACACACACACACACACACACACACACAGAAGCACACTATATTAATTTATCTTTCAAAGGTCACCAACTTCTAAACCTAAATGTTCTATTATATGTTCTTTGACAAATTTACTGCATTTAAACCCTTTTTGACAATTTTACTGCATTTAAAACCGTTAACCACCCCCTCTGTCTCAAAAATCTCATCACTCTTGGCTTCAACTATACAATTCTGACGGTATTCTCCTTTATTTTTGACTGCTCTTCAGTCTCTTCACTAGTTTCCTCTCCTATTTCTGACTACTTAGGAAAAATATTCTTCCAAAGATCTGTCCTTAACTTTGTTTAATTCTCACATTCTCTCCTTTGACAATTTCATTCATTCTCACAGCTCCAACTACTTCTGCTGGGCAAATCAATCATACAAGTATAAAAGTGGAGCTATACCTCCAATTAAATGTCAAAAGTCCTAGACACAGTTGACCTATTCAATCAAACAAATATGTAAACTAGGTGTGAATGAATCTTAATTAATCTTAAGGTTATTATACTTGATTCATCTTATGAAAGCAGGTGATTCCATATAGGAAATACCTTGTGATTGGCTCAAAGAATCACACACATCTGGGCCTATGCCCAATCATAACCAAAGTAAAGTAGTAAACTAGCCTGGTAGATAAGTTCTATTTTAAGGGTTTCTGTTATTTTGAGCAGCAGTTCTCAACCTGTGGGTCGCTACCCCTTTGGGGGTTGAACAACCCTTTCACAGGGGTCACAGGAGTCACCTAAGACCATGGGAAAACACATATTTCCCATGGTCTTAGGAACTGAGACACAGCTCTTCTATCCCTCTCCAGGCGGGTCTGCCCACGTGCAGATATGCCCATATACGAGTATTAAAGGATCATGGCATTAGGAAGGTTGAGAACCACTAATTTTGAGGGTTAGAACCAAGATCCTGAGAGAGGACCACCCTCATGGGAATAAGGGGATGGAGAGAGTAAAAAGAAAATAGCATCAATAAAATGTTTTTTAAAAATAATATACACTTTGCATAACACTCTATAAATTTAGAGCAGATATTAATGTTTATTCCAAAAAGAAAAAAAAATATGTCTTAAAAAGTGACATATACATTGAATCTCAGCAAATTAAACCAAATTTTGCCAAGACTTACATTGTAGTTTCAAGCACATGTAACTAACTACCCGGAAAAATTACTCCAATAAATCATGAAAAACCAGATTTTGAAGGCATATATTTAAGAGAAAGGTAATAACTTTCTAATAAAACAATGCAAAGATTTGGAGTCAGATAATCTAATGAAAATATATTTGAAACACTACCAGGAACTAAGATGCTGAAGGTAAGAGGTAAAAAGAAAAAACAAACAAAAAAAGCTAGCATTTTGGAAAAAATTTGCATTCAAAACTAGCTACCCTAAAAAAGTCTTATTTCCTGCCAATCATTTTACAAGCTTCTTTCCCAAAGATATTTAATATATAAGTTGATGAAAATATATAGGAGAAAGAGAGAGGTGTGTGTGTGTGTGTGTGTGTGTAATGGAAATATCCTGTGAATGAATAATCCTACATCAGGGTGATTCTCCCTAAAATGGCAAATTAAGTGGATGAACATCCAAGCTCTCTCCCAATTACTCCAGCACAGATTTTTTTTTCAGAGCCTCAGATTGAGAAATGATCAAGAAATCCAAAGTGAAATTACAATAAGTACATTTTGGTGTAATGGTAATGGGATTTGAAGATCTTCCATGCCCCTTGTATTGGCAGGCTGGCAGGTACTTAGCACTTAGTTTCAGGCTCACAATTGTGTCAGATGTTGAGACCCAGAACTTGTGAATCCCCCAATGGGATGAACTTGCTGAATGGTAGGAAGGGCTGGGGCAGAGAGGAGCTGGAAATGAGTAGGGGCTGGGCTGGATGATAGGAAGTGGCTGGCAGTGGCAAGAACTTCTTCTGAGAGTCATCCAGAACTTCTGCTGAAGACTTCTGCTGAGGACTGCTGGGAACAAGAACTGCTGGGAGCTGTACCTGCTTGGGGTGAGCAGTGTGGAGGGTCAGCAGCTGCTGTGAGTGAGGAGGATCTTTGCCTGAGGGAGCCTGTTTTGTTTAAAAGGCTTGGGAATGTGGGTGTTCACTGCATTAACTATGCGCACCAACTTCATGGCTACTGTAATGACTTTGACTTTCTGGTTTGGGAACTCAACTTTCTGGTATTTGAATAAATGCTTTGGCTCTGTCCTCCATGTAGAGAGCCTGTTACATGTTGTGATTCACAACTACACCAGCATATTTATAGTCACTGTAGGCATTGAGAATACTGCATTGTTGTTACATTTGATAGCTGGAATTCAGACAAAAAGACAAATATAAGCCATGGTCACTCAGGGATCCAGACAGAAAATCTCACATAAGAAGTATATCTCACAGGAGCATTCCAAACTGATGACCAAGTAACCAGGAAAACCTAGAGCCTGAAGATGCATAACAGGATACAGGGAAAAAGGAACCCAGAATAGGGTCTAGCCAAGGACATGTAAAGGCTACAGCTATGTTGCTCTGGCTCCAGTTTCATAACAATGCTCATAAACCTGAACCTCTAAATACTGAAGAAAAAAATCACAAAACATCACCTCTCAAAAACAATGTGGAAAACTAGTCAAGAAAAAAAGAATCTAAAAATGATTAGACTACCTGAAACACTCACCTATAGAAAAAGTCTGTGTACTATATTTCAAAAAATAAGGAATGAAAACTGCTGATATCTACTAGAACCTGAGGATGAAATGAAAGTAGAAGGAATCCAGGTCATCTGATAAAAATAAATAAATAAATAAAGCTTCCAGAAATATCATAGCCAAAATCCAGAGCTTCTAAGTCAATAAAAAATGCTGAAAGCAGCCAGAAAGAATAAGTTGAAGTATAAAGGAACCAAAGTCAGAATCAATACACCTGGCACTCACTACCACGGAGAGGAGAGCTTGGAAAATGATATTCCAGAAGATAAAAGATAAACAATTACAACCAAGAACAACTTTTCTGGGAAATCTTTCCCAACTCCTCTTAATTCTAGTGCCTTTCATCTGTTAATTATTTCCTATTCATCATGTATATAGCTCACTTTGTATATATTTGTTTGCACACTAACTCCCCTGTTAAATTGTAAGCTATTTGTCTTTTGACTCTTTTTATATTTCCAGCACTTAGCACATAATAGACACTAATAATTTTTTTTTTTTAATCTGAGTAAAGTATTATGGGGGGAAGTACGGACTTTTAATGAAATAGAGGACATGCAGGTATTTCTGGTGATGAGACTAGAACTGAGTAAATACCTTGAATTGCAAATATGGGAATCAAGAGAAACATAGAAAGGTAAACAAATTTGAATAATTGTAAAGGACCATACAATAATGATGTATTTATATTATAATGGGGGAGAAAAAATAATTACCCCCTCAAAACTCTACTGGCTTTAAAGGTGACACAGAGACTAAATTAAAGAGACACTGGTAGCACTTGACAATCTGAAAAGAAAAAAGAAAATGGATGGAAAAAAGGAATAAACTAATATTTGACATAATTGAGGATTGTGAGAAAAAGGGCAATGGAACAGAACCAGATTGAATCAAATATAGATAACTAATCCTGAACACCCCTTTTCTTTCAACACCCTCTTCTTCTTTGTAGTTTTAGCAAAAATAGGGGAAAATATAAAAGGATGGAATTCATAGAAACACACAATTATAACCATAACTGTGAAAGTGAATGGGATGAAATCACCCATAAAATGGAGGAAGGTAGAAAAATGGATTATGAAGAAGAGTATAATACCACTTTTTTTTAAAGAAACACATTTGAAATAAAGATTCACACAGAATTAAAACAAGGAGTTGAAGAAAAGTCTATTATGTTTAAGTTGAATTCAAAAAAATTGGGAAAGCAATCATGATCTCAGATAAGGTAACAATAAAAATAAATTTGACTATAATAGATAAAATAGGGCAGCTAATGGCACAATTTGTAGAGCCCTGGGCCTTCAGTCCAGAAAACCTGAGTTCAAATTCAGTCACAGAAGGCTGTGTGACCATGAACACAGGGTCACATATATATGTTAGTTATTATTATTTACTGATCACAAAATAATAAAAACAATATTCAATAAAGGACTTTTGACAAGATTCAAATTTCATTGCAGGCTAAATAACTTAATCCTAAAGAACTTTTGAGTCAAAGAAAATATACAGATTATTTTATGTTTTATCCTGAAGGTAAACATGACCCACTTGAAGTTATTAAGAAAAGGAGTGACCTGTGCATAAAAAAGACCACACTGGATGAGTGGAGGATGGATAGAAACAAGAAGACCAACCAGAAGGTTATTGCAATAGTACAACATGAGGTGATGAAGGTCTTCATGAGAGTTTGTGAATGGAGAGGAGAAGACTTATATGAAAGATATTGTGATGATAGAAATTTGAAGATTTGATAACAGGATAGATGTATGGCATAAATGACAGTAATGTCATTGACACAGAGGTTGAGAGAATAGTTGAGAGACTCCATTTACTTGGTGTACCCTTGATTCATTGCTATGCCAGATCAGCATTTCTTAAATGGAACTGAACGACTGTGGAGATGTGCTGGTTAGCAGTGCCTCATGTTGTATGAATTAAAAGCTGGTGCTCTACTATCTGAAGGCAAATGAAGACATAGTCTGTAATTACCAGGTGATTGGGCTGTAGCAGCAAGCACTCTACCATACCCAGGATGGCTGCTAGCACAGTTTCTTAGATCTGGAAAGCAACTCAAAATGGGTTAACAATCCTCCTTTAATCAAACATATCATTTACCTAGTTCAGGAGAAAAAGTCAGCACCCTGAACTTCAGAGAATATAAACAGAGATTACAAGCAGACAAAAAAAAACCCAGACAGAGAAATAGATCAGCAGACAAGGCTTCCAGCTGTCTGACCATTACATCCATACCTAGTCAGTTACCAGAGAGAGAAGCATCAATATGTGGGTTTTCAAAGCCAGGGGGCTCAATGGCTACCCAGAGTCTCATCTGGCCAAATCACACAACTCTTCCCAAAGTGAGCCCAAACCTCAAACCTCACATCAGGATATATATAGCCCTCTCCTGGGTCAGAGAATGTCACAACCCTCTTGACCCACTATCCAATCACAAAGTAACAAAGTATGGGCATTCCTGAAAAACAAGCCTCCTGTCACAAGCTGCATGTGACCACATTCAGCCTCTTGGGGGGACAGAGTATATTTTCAAATCAGGGAAGGTTCTCAGATTCACTTAATCCTATCCAGGGGCCAAGGAGCAATGAAGATCTTCAGATTCCCATTACATGGGCTGATGGTGGTACCATTGACAAACAATAGTACTTGGGTCAGTTATGTTATAAAATTTTAAATTCAGGTAGTGCTTATACTAAATGACCACTAAGATTCTATGATTCTATAAACCCTCCCCACCACTTGTAACAGGGCTCCACATGCAGTATATACTCATTCGAACATCAGTGACAGGCCCCAACAAACCAACACACCATTTCAAAATACCTCAGAATTTTCAACCAATTTATTTGCCTCTCTAACATGCTTTTTCACAAATTTTAACCAGTTTTTTTACTCATTGTTGCCTTTTTCTTATCACATTTAAGAACCTTTAAACAGCAGAGGTAACCATGGGTTTATAACAAACATGGTATCCAACTCTGAACAAGTATTATAGGTCATAACCTTCCCACATTCATAAACGTCTTTGAGAAGTAATTTGAGTAATTAACATTTTAAGACATGAAAAATGAGTATGTACTTCATTGGGGAAGTAACCTACTAGTGACACCATGATATAATTGTATCCTCTAACACCTACTTTGACAATGTTTTTTGTTGGTGGTGGTGTCCCCAATTATGATTTCATTGGCTTAGAGAATTTATGAACAATAAACTCTACCAATGCAGATGGACAACTTATAGTCTTAAAGAGTTACTGGAACACTGAGAGTTTAAATGATTTGCCCAAGGTATAGCCAGTATGTATGGTGGGTCCATGAAGCCACTAAAATGATTTTTCTGAAGCTCAGATCTAACCATGTTACCCACTATTCAATAAATTCCAGTGGGTCCCTATCACCTCCAAGTTAAAATACAAAATGCTATGTTTGACATTCAGAACCTTTCTCAATCTAGCCACTTCCTCCCTTTCTAGTTTTCTTGCACCTGACTCTCTACCATGTACCCTTAGTGACACCATACTCCTGGCTGTTTCACATACTAGATACTACATCCCTTGGCTCCAGGCATTTCCTCTGGCTGTCCTGCATGCCTGGAATTCTCTACCTGCTCAAATCCACCTACTGATTTCTCTGGCTTTCTTTAAGTCCCAACTAAAATTCCATCTTTTATAGGAAGGCTTTCCCAACACCTCTTAATTTTAGCGCCTTCCTTCTGTTTATTTTTTCCTATTTATCCTGTATATAACTTGCTTACTATGAGATCCTTAATAACCCAGAGCTTCCCTGCACATTGGCTAAAATGGCTTTTGATGAGGCTATTGCAGAACTTGATACACTGAATGAAGATTCCTACAAAGACAGTACTCTTGTGATGCAGTTGCTTAGAAACAACCTAACATTATGGACATCAAACAGTGCAGGAGAAGAATGTGACTGCAGAAGGTGCAGAAAATTAAAAGTCATACAGGGTGTCATCTTTCTTTCTTTCAAGAAACCTTTTTACACATCTTCATTCCTTATAGCTCCACCTGGATTTCCTATAGCAAAGAGAACCCATCCATGTGTATGGAAATCAATCATTTATAGTCTTATTTATTTGGATGTTATCTTCCCAATTAGATTATAAGTTCCTTGAAGGTAGGAATTGTCTTTTCCTTCTGTTTGCATCACTAGCACTTAGAATAATTCTTAGTACATAGTAAGTGCTTGATAAATGTTTATTAATTGATTGATCAGAGGCAGAATTTGAACTTGAATATTTAGGTGTATTAAGATATAATTGAGAGAGACAGAGACAGAAAGAAACAGAGAGACATACACAGAGAGAGACAGAGACAGATAAACAGAGTCAGTGAAATAGCTATGGAAAGAAGAAAAAGAAATGAGGAAGAGAGATGAGAGAGTAGAAGAGAGGAGGGGAAAAGAGGGGGAGTTGGTCTAAATTCGCCATTTTTAGAACACGTCAACAGTATTCTTGAAGAAAGTTGTGATGTACAAGCATAAGGTTCTTGAGTTATCCACAAGCTTTTGATTTGTCTTTTTTTAAATTCTGACTCATTTTCCAATAATTTTCATTAGGGGTGGAGCCAAGATGGTGGCATAAAAATAGGAACTTGCTTCAGCTCCCACACCAACCAAAACCTCCAATACCTGTAAAAAAAAATTACTCTAAACAAATTTTAGAGCTACAGAACCTACACAGTGACAGAGAGAAACAAATCTCCCACTGAAGGGAGCCTGGCAGGCCAACAGGAAGGGTCTATCACACTGGACTCTGAGCTGAGGTCAGCCCCACAGCCCACCAGGCCCAGACCTGGGGCGGCCCTGACAAGCGGCACAGACCCACTAGAGAAGATCTCAGGAGAGTGAATCACTGGGAGCTGTGGCAGTTTCCAGACTTCTCAACCCATAAATGCCAAAGAGAAAGTAAGAAGTCAGTAGGGAACTCTGTTGGAACTGGGGGAGAAAAGAGCATGGTCTGGCCCCAGCCCCCATGGCAAAAGAGGTGGCAGAGGCATAGCAGCTTCAACTGCTTCTGCATGGCTGCCTCCAGAGCTTGTGGCCTGCAGATAGTAGGGGGACCAAGCAACCATTCAGAGGGTAATTACTCTTGCTTTGACCTGCTTGGATCTGGGTCACAGTCTTGGGTGGTGGCCCTGGGGTCAGGAACACCAGTGTGCCATAGCTTGTGGTGACTGTAGAGAGGGCACCCTCCTCATAGCTCTGACAATAGCTCCAACAACTAGGAAAACCCCAGCAATTTGGGACACAGCTCTCTGCACTCTGGAAGCAGAGTTCTACAGTGGCAAAGAGCTCAAAAGTCAAATAATTGACTGGCAAGATGGGCAAACAGAGGAAGCACAATCAGACCATAGAATCTTTTTGGGGGGACAAAAAGGATCAGAACATGGAACCAGAAGAAGACAAAAAAGTCAAAACTCCTGGATCTAAAGCTTCCAAGAAAAATATGAACTGGTTGCAGGCCATGGAGGAGCTCAAGAAGGATTTTGAAAATCAAGTAAGAAAAGTGGAGGAAAAATTGGGAAGAGAAACGAGAATGATGCAAGAAAATCATGAAAAGCAAGTCAACAGC
>CM053587.1:28844398-28884131 GCA_028646515.1 Pseudochirops corinnae
CATCCTGCCCTACCAAAAAGTGACATAGGAGAGAATAGACTGGGGGAGGGGGGATACACTGGGATGGCTGTTTTGGGGCAGTGGGTGGGGGAAAGAGGGGGAGAAAATATGTAACTCAAAATCTTGTTGAAATGAATGATGCAAACTCTAATAAAATTTAAAAAAATAAAAAATTAAAAAAAAAAAGATTTGTTCTGTGAAGTTTGGATTCAGTCAAAGGGCTGCACTTGAGAACCTACAGGGGCACATGTGGCCTCGAGGCTGCAGGTTCCCCATCCCTGTAGTTATTTTGATTCAATAATTACCAACAATGAGAATAACTTTCAGTAGAAGTGCTCACACACCTACTACATTTCATGTCTATTTGTTTTCTTTCTAGTTTGATCTGTAAATGATCTTGGAATGACTTGGCTTAGCTCTCACATAACATTTTCCATGAGTTCATGTGTCCTCCCTTCCATTGTCCTGCCACATATCTTTTTTCATCTTAAAAAAAAGAGACAGTATTTCTAATCTTCCATCTTATTGCATAATTTTTTTGAAATAAATTTATATTCGATATTGGTTTTACCCTTTTATGCCATGTCTCCTTCATGTCTTTGGTAAGTATATATCAGCTGAGGTAATTTATGGGTTATTTTGGGCTCTTAGTTGTATAGTTTATTTTATATGAGTTAAACTTCTCCAAAAAATGGTTATAATTTGAGTCAATAGACTTAATTAATTTCCCATTTTGTAGAGTTAAAAGCTTGTTCAAATAGTTGTATTTGGAGCTTCTTGTACTTCAACCAGTGTCATCCTTTTTTGTAATTTCATTTTGGTTTTAACTGCTGCTCAATTTAGCTGAAAGTTGGTTCATGAAAGAAATAGATAAAAATATAAAATTATTATCCTCTTATTATAATATGACCTTTTTCTATACTTATGGTTCTTTGCAACCAACTCAATATGTGACCTTTGTTCTAGAGTCATAACGCTATGACTATAACTTTAGATTTTCTGTAAGTGGAAAGTAAATTTTTATTAATATAAGATATAATTCTATAATTGAAAGACTTGAAGAAGTAGGTTAACTAAATTGAAAATTCAATTCATAGAGTTCATATTTTATTTAGCAAGAGATTGTGCCTGATATTTAAAGTGAAATGACCTTTAAAGGTAAACTATGGTAGAAAACAAAATATTTCTCATAAATATTACCCATGTCAACAACTTGGCAATTTTTGTTTGAGGGTGACTTAGAGCATGATTAAGAATGATCATGGGATGGAGTCAAGATAGTGAAGAAAAGCCAGGAAGTTGCCTGGGCTCTCCCTAGTTTCCTTTGGAAACAACATTAAATCAAGTCTCCAAATGGATACTGGAATGACAGAACCTACAAAAAGACAGAGTGAAAAAATTTTCTAGCTTAAAATTATTTAGATGAACTACAGGAAAGGTCTGTCTCACTTGGGTGAAAAGGGAGTACAGTCCAGTGAAGACAGTATCTGGGCAATCCAGCTGAAGGCTCGTAACTGTAGCAGAGATCAGCAGCTGAGGCCCCAGGGTCCGGGCTCAGCAGTCCATTGGCATAGCAGGTCAGCTGTGAGGCCTCTAGCCCCAGTGCAGAAGGCAAACTGCCAGCCCTGGAATCCCAGCACAAAATGCATTATTAGGCTGGGCTACCACAGTGTGGTGGCAAACCACCAGCACCTGAGACCCTAGTGCTGAAAGCCAGTGACCAGATCCCTGGCTTCCAGTGAAAGAAACTTGAGACAGTGTCCCCTATGCCCCAGGAGCAGAGTTCAACTTTTTAAAAGTCACAAAATATACTAAAAAGGAGTAAAAAACAGAAAAGAGCCCTAACATAGAAAGCTACTATGGAGACAGGAAAGATCGAAACACAAACTCAGAAGAGGACAACATTGTCAAAATGCTTACATGTGAAGTGTCAAAGGGGAACATAAATTGGTCTCAAGTTCAAAAGCCCTTCTTGGAAGAGCTCAAGAATGATTTTTAAAAAATCAGAGAGGTAGAAGAAAAAAATGGAAAAAGAAATGAGAGTTATGCAAGAGAGTCAACAGCTCAGAAAAGGAAGGACAAAAACTGGCTGAAGAAAACAATTCCTTAAAAAAATACCAGTGGTCAAATAGAAAAAAAATCCACTGAGGAAAACAACTCCTTAAAATTTTTAATTGACCAAATGGAAAAGGAGGTACAAAACCTAGCTAAGGAAAATAATTCCTTAAAAATTGGAATTGACAAGTGGAAGCTAATGACTTATGAGACTTCAAGAATCAGACAAAACGAAAAGAGTGAAAAAATAAAAGAAAATCTAAAATATCTCATTGGAAAAACAGCTGATGTGGAAAATAGGTCTGGGAGACATAATTTATAAATTATTGGCCTACCTGAAAATCATGATAAAAAAAAAGAATTTTCACTGGAAAGAGCATCTTTCAAGAAATTATCAAGGAAAACTTCCCTGATACCCAAGAAACAGGGGGTAAAGTAGTCATTGAAAGAATACACTGATAAACTCCTGAAAGAGATCCCAAAATGGAAAGTCCAAGGAATATTATAGCCTAATTCCAGAATTATCAGGTTAGGGAGAAAATACTGCAAGCAGCCAAGAAGAAACAACTTAAATATCAAGGAGTCACAGCCAGAATTACACAGGACTGAGCAGCTTTTACATTAAAAGATCAGGGCTTGGAATATGATATTCTGGAAGGCAATGGAGTTTGGATTACAACAAAGAATCAACTACACAGCAAAACTGAGCATAATTTTTCAGATGAGGAGATGGACACACTCAATGAAATAGGAGACTTTTCAACTTTCCTGATGAAAAGACCAGAACTGACTAGAAAATTTAATCTTCAAACACAAGACTCAAGAAAAGCACAAAAAATGAAAACAGGAAATAAAAAACAAGCAAATTATTCAATAAGATTAAACTGTTTACATTCCTACATCAGAAGATGATACTTGTAACTCTTGAGAATTGTATCTCTATTAGGGCAGTTAGAAGGAGTATACGTAGAGTATGGGTATAAGTTGGCTTTGATGTGAAGAGATAAAAAATAAATGGGTAAAAAAAGGATTTTACTGGGAGAGGAGGAAAGGGAGAGGGAGAATAGCCTGAATTCTATCACATGAAGAGACATAAACAACCTATTACAATACAGGGAAAGAAAGGAGAGGGAGAATTTGAATCTAACTTTCATCAATTTGGCTCAAAGACAGAATAACATACACATTCTGCTGGGCATAGAAATGTATCTTACTCTATAGGAGGGGAAAAATGAAAGAATAAAAAGAGGGAAAGACTGAGGGAAGGGTAGAAGGGAGGGCAGAAGTAGGAGGGGGAAGGGGAAAGAAAAGGGAGTGGACTGATAGAAGGGAGGGCAGATTGAGGGAGTCAATGATCAGAAGCAAAACACTGGTGAGGAGAGACAGGATGAAAGGAGAGAGAAAATTGTAAATGGGGGAAAATAAGTTGGAGGGAAATACATAGTTAGTAATCATAACTGTGAATGGAATGGACTCTCCCATAAAAGGGAAATGGATAGTAGAGTGGATTAAAAACCAGAATCCTACAATGTATTGTTTACAAGAAACACAACTGAGGCAGAGAGATACACACAGAGTAAAGGTAAAAAGCTAGAGCAGAATATATTATGCTTCATCTGAAGTGAAAAAAATAAAGCAGGGGTTGCAATCCTTATCTCACAAAAAACAAAAGCAAAAATAGGAAATTATGTCTAGCTAAAAGGTACCAGAGACAAGAAAGTAATATCAATGCTAAACATATATGCACCAAGTGGTATAGTATCCAAATTCTTAGAAGAGAAGTTAAGTGAGTTGTAGGAAGAAATAGACAGCAAAACTATACTAATGGAATTCATCAGTCTCCCCCCTCAGAATTAGATAAATCTAACCACAAAATCATAAGAAAGAAGTTAAGTAGATGAACAGAATTTTAGAAAAGTTAGATATTACAGACCTCTGGAGAAAATTGAATGGAGACAGAAAGAAATATACTTTTTTCTCAGTGGTAAGTGGCACCTACACAAAATTGATCATGTTTAGGGCATTAAAAACCTCACAATCAAATTCAGAAAGCAGAAATATGAAATACATCCTTTTTAGATCACGATGCAATAAAATAAGTATGACAGAAGGTTATAGAAAGTTAGATTTAAAAATTAATTGGAAACTAAATAATCCTAAAGAATGAGTAGGTCAAACAACAAATCATAGAAACAATTAATAATTTCATCAAAGAGAATGGCAATATTGAGACAACATGCCAAAATTTATGTGATGTAGACAAAGCAGTTCTTGGGGGAAAATTTATATCTCTAAATGCTTAAATGAGTATAATAGAGAAAAAAGAGATCATTGAATTGGGCATGCAACTAAAAAGGCTGGAAAAAGAACAAATTAAGAATCTCCAATTAAATATCAAATTGGAAAATTTGAAAATGAAAAGAGAGATTAATGAAATTAAAAGTAAGAAAACTATTAAACTAAGAAATAAAACTAAGAACTGATTTTACAGAAAAAAAACCCAATAAAATAGTTAAGCCATTGGTTAATTTGATTAAAAAAAAACAAGAAAACTGGATTACCAGTATAAAAAAATGAAAAGGGTGAATTCACCACCAATGAAATAGAAATTAAACCAATAATGAGAAACTATTTTGCCCAACTGCATGACAATATATTTGACCATTTTAGTGAAGTGGATGAGTATTTATAAAAAAATGAATTTACCAGATTAACAGAAGAGCAAATAAAATATGTAATAATGGCATTTTAGAAACAGAAATTGAACAACTATCAATACTCTCCAAAACAAAGTCTCCAGGGCCAGATGAATTTAGAAGTGAATTTTATCAAATATTTGAAGAACAATTAATTCCCATACTATGTAAATTATTTGGAAAAATAGGTAAAGAAGGAGTCATAACAAATTCCTTTTCATGACACAAATATAGGGCTGATACTTAAACCCAGGAAAGCCAAAACAGAGAAAGAAAATTACAAACCAATTTCCCAAGTGAATATTGATGCAAAGATTTTAAATAAAACATTAGCAAAGACACTTATTATTTATCATGAGGATAATACACTATACCACTTCTAGGTCTGTATCCCAAAGAGATCATAAAAATGGGAAAAAGACCCACATGTACAAAAATATTTATAACAGATCTTTTTGTGGTGGCAAAGTTTTGGAAACTGAAGGGATGCCCATCAGTGGAGAAATGGTTGAATAAGTTTTGGTATATGAATGCAATGGAATATTATTGTGGTATAAGAAATGTTGAGTAGGTGTATTTTAAAAATCCTGGAAAGACTTACATGAACTGATGCTGAGTGAAGTGAGCAAACCAGGAGAACACAGTACATATTGTACACAGTAACATTCTGCAACGATCAACTACGATAGACTTAGCTCTTCTCAGCAATACGGTGATCCAAAACAATTCTAAAAGACTTGTGATGTAAAATGCTATCCACATCCAGAGACAGAACCATGGAGTCTGAATGCATATCAAAATGCTATTTTCATTTTTTCTGTTTTTTTCTTTCTCATTGTTTTTTTTCCTTTTTATTTTGATTCTTTTTTCACAACTTGACTAATGTGGAAATATGTTTAACATGATTGTACATGTTTAACCTATATCAAGCTGCTTCCTGTCTTGGGAAAGGGGCAGGGATAGAGGAAGAAAAATTTGGAACTCAAAATCTTATAAAAATGAATGTTGAAAACAATCTTTACATGTAATTGTAAAAAAATAAAATACTGTTAAGTGAGAAAACAAAACAGAATGATTACAAAGAATTACAATTCATTATTCAGAGCAAACAAAACTTCTGAGAACAGTATTCTTGATGAAAGGAGTTACCTAATTCATACTTTCATTTGCACAAACTACAGCTGTGCAGGAACAAAGGGAGATCATGAATCTTAAGAACTCTTCATGTGATAGATTATAGTTTTGAATTTTATTCAAGACATTTGAAGCTTTGAAGACTGTTTCATCCTTAGTTGTTATTTGGCTTTTTGGGGGGGCCATCTTTTCTCTTGTGAAATTGTGAATCTTTTTCAAATACTGTTTGCATTCAAGGATTTTTTTAAAGACTGCATGTAGATTGTTTTTTTCATGCTGAATTTTACTTTCATAATTATTTTCACATGGTACTTAAAAATCAGTTTAAAATAAGTCACCTTCCTACTGATACAGTTTAAATTTTCTTTTATAATTAAAAAATTAATATAAATTTTACAAGGTTTAAGAATGATCTTCATGCACACTAAAACAGTTATCTTTGTCCAAAGCTCTATGTGAAACAGTAGTATAGTAGTGTTTTAAAAGTAGCATACGACTATTTGTATAATAATATGGCCCCAAGCATAATGTTAAGAGGGAAACTTTGAGCTGATTTGTAAAATATTAATTCTTTTTCTACATTTAAAGACTATCTCTTTTTAAAGTATGTTTCACTGTAACTTTAACATTGCTTTATTTCTTTTTTAAAAAATATTTTAGAGCATCATTGCCACCATTAAGAAAAAAGAATATAATTTCTTAGACCATCGGAAAACTGATTTTGATCAGGATTATGAAGAGTTCTGCAAGGAGACTAATGACCTTCATGTAGGTTGTATGATGAAATCCTTATTGCCATTCTAATGTTTATTTTTTTCTCTTCTGTATAATACTGCTAATCATTAGGGATTCAGAAGGGAGAGGTGTCTTCATTATAGAGGTGAATGATATCAACCTCTGTCTGTGCTTTTTGATTTCGTATTAATAATTGAGTGCTCTTTCTCATGGATTAAAGGGTCATAAATATAGCTTTGGATAATGATTTGTAATAACACTATTGCAGCACAGGAAGAGAGAATCTCTCTTCTCTAAGTTAGTCTAAAAAGTTTAACTTTCAGCCTCTCTGTTGAAGTTAATAATGTGCACAAGTTTATTCTATTTATTGAATCAAAAAGCTGCAGTAATGAGCCACATTCTACCTTCTGCCTTCAGTGATGGTACAATCAATACATATTTTAGATGGGAGAGGGCAGAACCATTTTCTCTGCCTTCCTCCAGGAATTACTGACTTGAATTAAATTTTCTCAGTTCAAGAGGAGAATCATTTCATTCCCTTGGAAGTCAGAAGCTGATGAAGCATAGGGGGCATAAGGAAATGTTTTGTACTACAAGAAAGGAAGTTCCTAGTATCTACTTTAGAAGTTCCTTCTGTCTACTTTGGCAGCTACTTCTCCTCTATGTGCTATTTCATTCACATGTGCTGATCCATATGCCTCTGAGGGAAAGTAGATGCAACAGCAGATCCTATCTCCTTACCTTAGAATCAATATTCATTGGGTCATAGGATCATAGATCACAGTGCCATAAAACTAAGGCTGGATGGGACCTCAGAGGCCATCTCTTGTCTATTTCCCTCTAAAACATATAGGGAAATTCAAGCCCAGAGTTAACATGACTTACCCAAGGTCACACAGAGGGTAAGCATCAAAAATGAAATTTGAACTGAAATCTTCTGACTCCAGAGTCAGTGATCTTTCTACAGTTTTCCCTTCATTCTTTTTATGCTTGTATTGTGAGGAGCAGCATAGTCTAGTGGATGGAGACTCACTTTGGAATTAGAAAGACCTGGGTTCAAGTCTCATATTTCATATAAACTGTATATGGACAAGTCATTTATCCCCTCAGCACCATAGGAAACTCTCTAAGACTATAAATTGAAGAGGTAGATGCCATCTGCATTGGTAAAGGGAATTATTTTCTCACTGGGAACTCTTTACAACAATGAAATGATGGATTTGGCTGCAGAGAAACATTTTTATGGCTTATTCAATAGGATAAAAAGCATGCTTCCATATATTGGTTAGTACCTTGACAGACCCTTAAAAAGTTTTTTTTTTCATTTAAAAAAAAGTTGCTTTTTGGAGGGCAATTGGGGTTAAGTAACTTGCCCAAAGTCACACAGCTAGTAAGTGTGTCAAGTGTCTGAGACTGGATTTGAACTCCAGTCCTCCTGACCCCAGGACCAGTGCTCTATTCACTGTACCACTTAGCCACCCTAAAAAGTTTATTATCAATCAATCAGTTCCAATTACATTGTTTAGGTGAAGGTATAAGATGCATTCAAGGAAGACTAGTATTTGTGGTGTGAGGGCTGCCAATCTATTTTAAGGGCTGCTTTCCACCTTTGGGATCTATCAAACTCTCACCTGTAGTTCCAAGAAGCTGTAGCATGTGCAGTGGCCACACCACAATAAAGTGTTTTGGCAGATGGGCTAAATTTGGATGAGGGCGACGGAGGGGTCTCAAACCCATTGGTGGGTTAGGGGATATCAACCCCCAAGCATGTGAATATTTCCCTTGCTGGGATGGGCAGATGAAAACAATTTGTTTCAATGACCATGAAGGCTGCTGAAGCAGGTGCTATGGAGCACTTAGAGCTTGGTTAGACATTGAAGACACCGAGGTCATTCACTGCATCTTGAGCCACCATCAGTTATCTTGACTTTGTCCTGCCACTGGACTGTGACAACTAAGGAAGTTGTTGTGTTTGTCCTTCATTTTCAAAGAGGACCATGGCATGAGGGAAATGATGACATGACTTGCAGTTGACTTCATGCAACTCTGCTTCACTTAAATCCAATTAATGTACCAATCAAAAGACATAATCCATATCATTTTACCACTGTTAGATATCTCAAAGTCTTGTGGCAACAGGCAAGTAATGAAGCAACAAGAGCAGATACACTGGGAGTTATAGTCACATTTCTGCACACTGGTAGCTCAGGCCGTAGAGTCATCTTCTCATTGGAAGCAGCTGTAGGATTCCAGCAGCATCCTTGGTTTCTGAGCAGCACTTTAAGGACAGCATTGCTCACTGCTTGATGTGAGGAAGGGGTTAGAAAAGGTGCCCTAAAAATTGTCTGCTTTCCCAACCCTGGCCTATTTGCTGTGATAGGTGGGAATCCCACTGTGCAGTCAAAACACAAAAAAGAAGGTACAAAAAGTTATGCAAAGATGATTCCATTCACCATCATTACGTGGAATGTGTGCACACTTACAGATAACACAAAATCCAGTAGACCTAAAAGATGAACAGTTCTTGTTGCAAGAGAACTCAGCAGGTATCACATCCAAATAGCAGCCCTGAGTGAAACCAGGCTGGCAAATGAACGCCAACTTACTGAAATCAGAGCTGGATATGGGTTTTCCCAGAGTAGGTGCAGTGGAAGGGAGTGCCATGAAACTTGTGGAGGGATTGCAATCAAAACTAATTTAGTCAGCAAACTCGTTTAGCCTACCAAAAGGAGTGAATGGCAGGTTTATGACAATGTAATTGCTACTTAGAGGAAAACTCCATGCCACCATCATCAGTGCTTATGCTCCCACCATGACAAACTATGATGAGGTCAAAGAAAAATTTTATGAAGACCTGGAGACCCTTATCATCAATGTGCCAAAGGAGGACAACTATGGGTGACTTTAATGCTAAAGTAGGCTCAGACATGGCAGGGAGTCCTTGGGAGGAATGGAGTTGGAAACAGCAACAGAAATGAGCACTTACTACTGAAGACTTTTGTATCTCATGACCTTCTCATCCCCAACACTGTTTTCCATTTATATAAGGGCAATAAAACTTCATGAGTGCAGCCTTGTAGCAACATTGGTATTTAATAGACTATGTGATTGTAAGGAGAAGAGACAGACAGGATGTGAGAGTGATGAAGGCAATGTGTGGTGCAGAGCACTGGACTTATCATAGATTTATCCTCTCCAAGCTAAATATTCACAATAAACAAAAGTGATGGCCTTAAGACAAAATGTCTACCGGAAGACTTCATTTCAACAGGTTAGACTGCTTCTCTGAGCAGGGACAGTTTATTGCTAACTTGGAAAGAAAGTTGTGCCAGCACACAATTGGCAACAGTGGAGCAGAAAAGGAGTGAGCGTCTTTTAGAGATCTGGCATATAACATTGCATTTGCTCATCTAGGTCAGTACGCTTGCAGACATCAGCACTGGCTGGATGAAAATGATGGGGAAATTCAGAAGCCTGTAAATGAAAAACAAGAATCACTTCCATTTGGATTGTCTTAGAAAGATTCTGAAGATCATCTGGTAGGATAAGGTACCAGACACTGAGGTCCTTTCTTTAGCTAATCTGTCAAGCATTCAAACTCTGTTGCAGAGAGTGCAGCTCCAATGGACTGGCCACGTTATTTGAATGCTAAACATACACTTGCCTAAAAGACTTTTATGGAGAGCTCACACAAGGCAAGTGCTGTCATGGTAATCAGAAAAAGCAATACAAGGACACCCTCAAGGTCTGTCTTAAGGATTTTGCAATTCATTTCCTGACATGGCAGACGTTGGCACGGGACCACTTAGCATTGCATGCCCTCATCAGAGAAGGAGCTGTGTTCTATAAGCAAAGCAGAATTGAAGTAGCTCAAAAGAAATGTGAGATGTGCAAATTAAGAGAATCCACTCCAGATGTTCATATGCATTATTTGAGCCTGACCTGTGGTAGAGCTTTCCAAAATTACATTGTTCTGATTGGCCACAGTTGGACATACTATAACTTGATTCTAATGTAGTGATGTCATTTTGGTCCTCTTTGAAAACAAAAGATGACAACAAGGTGAAAAAAATATTCAAAATACTCAAAGTAGGGATATGCTTTGCTTATGTTTTTTTTTTTAAACCCTGGGTATTTTAGGTCTAAATGATAGATAAATTAGGGTAGAAGCTGAAGTAACTATTTTTTTTGTTGTTGTTGCTGAATTTAAAGTCTTCATCCAGAATATTACCTAAACTAGGTGGGGGTGGCAGCTCATGCTTGTAGGCCCTCCTGCTTGGGGAGACTCATGCTGGAGGATTGCTTGAATTTAGGAGCTCTGAGCTGAAATAGAGCTAAAGCAGATACAAGTATAGAACTCATATGGTAAGCCCTCAGAACTGGAGGCACCCTGGATGGAGTAAACTGGCCTGAGTCAGAGAAATAAAGCATATTAAAGATTATGTGTGGATCAGGATTGGGAATAGGCCTATATATGGCCACTGCATTCACAGCCTGAGTAAGACAGGGAGTTCAGCTCTCAGAAAAATACCCACCACCTCCCAAAGTAAATTCATATTCTCCAAGAATTCTTTATGAGAAGTTATTATATTATCATCATCTCATAATATGCATTTTATGAGAATTAGAAATAAAATGATTTAATATTTATTAAGCTAGAATCTTTTTTAACCAATATAATTTTAATCATTAGGAAACTCTATCTGTCCTCAATCCCCATAGCATCTCTATAATATTTGATAATATTGATTCTTTCTTCCTTAAAACTCTTTCCTTTTTAAAAAAATCATACCTGACAGTAAACTATCTGGATTCTTTCCACCTCTCTGTTTCTTATTTGTCTTTTTCTCTGACTTTTCTCATGTCCTAGTTGTGAACATTCCCTAAAGCTTATTTTTTGCTTTGTTTTAGAGAATTTATTCATTCTTATAGCTTTACATATCACCTTTATCTTGTCTCTGGAGAAAATGCCCCCTTCCCTCAATTATGGATTTTTTGGGTTAGGATCAGGTCTAAGACAATAGGCTATGATGAATGTTGGGGAGCCAGACATAGAAGAGGGACAAGTACAAGTATATATAGCAAGGCCTGAAACACAAAGTAGTGGGTAGATGTTGAAGTGAACTTATTGGGGTTATATATCCACAAGTTAGCAGTCAGAGGAACTGCAGAGGAACAGCAGACTAAGCACATACCAATATGATAGGTCAGGAAAACACAGTGGGTAAAAACCAGATAGACACAAATAATTCAGCTCCTGAAGAACAAATCAAACCAATAAGAATTTATTAAGTGCTTTTTGTGTGCCAGGTACTATGAAAGCAAAGACTAGACTGATGATTGAGCAAGCAGTCAGGAGAAGATAACAGATAAGGGAAAGCAAAGAGGTAGGCTTGGTTCAAGGAAGCTAAGATGTTGAGTTGGCCTCAGCATCTCAAAAATCTGGCTTCAAGTCTTTCCTCTGCTACCTGCTGTGGGAGCTGGGTGGCTATGGGCAAGGTGACTGTCTCAGAAATCTCTTGAAGACTCTAAGCCCAGACAATGTCTATACATGGATCAGTAGAGAAAGTACTCTCTGGGAGCTCCCTGTACTGATAAAATCATAGGTTTGTTTAAGAAAATTATCTATGTGTCTATCTTTCTAAACAGATGCGTATTTTGGTGTGTGTTTAATATGGAATATATTAAGAGAAAGACTAGATGGAATACTTTATTAGCAGAATACAAGAAACAATAGCTGAACTGGGTGTTAGTTGTTAAGAGATCAAAGGCAGGCATGTGTGTGTGTATGTGTGTGTGTGTGTGTGTGTGTATGTGTGTGTGTGTGTGTATGTGTGAGTGTGCACATGTATGGGTTCAGAATCTAGGGCTCAGACAAATAAGGTTTTTACTTGGAGTAAAGATTAACTGTGCACTTGGATGAGGTATGCTGTGCCCCATTGGATCCATCAGGAGAGGGTACAGATAGAAAAAGGCCTACCCTGTAGCTGAGGTCTTTGGAAGAAAAAATAACTTACATTGTAGCAGTAGAAAATTATCCCAGGTAAATTGATGCAGTAACTGGGCTAGAGAGCTTTCCATTTAGAACCTTCTCTGAAGATATCTCATTTATTTCCCCCCCCCCCCCATAAACGCCTTTAGTCTTTTCTTATACTGATTTAAATTCAACATATTTTAATTATTTACTCTTCATGTATCAGACATTGGGCTAGATGTTCAAGAGACAAAGATTAAAACATCAAATAGTCCTTGCTTCCAAGGTTCTTACATTTTATTGGGGTGATATAAGAGATATAACTCAGACTCAAATAGGCATAGGATCAAGAAGACTGAGAGAAGATTCGAACTGAGAGAGATCAAGGAAAGGTTTCATGGAAGAAGTATCACCCTTTGAGTCTTGAAAGAATAAAGGTTCCAGAGGATGAGATGAGGAAATAGTGTATAGTAGTCATAGGATATGGTTATGTAAATAAATGGAAGCTGGAGATAGAATTTTGAGGTTTTGGGAATGACTAACTGAACAGTTTGGTTAGAATATAGGATTTTTAAAAAGGGACAAGTATTACTCTGGAATGGTAGGTGGGAGTCAGGCTATGGAGAGATTCAAATGCAAAGGCTAGGCTAAGGAATACATGTTTTATCCTATGGGCAATGGGGAGCCATTGTAGACTTTTGAGCAGGCTATTGACTGTTGTCTGATCTGTGCTTTAGAAGTATTATTTCAGCAGTTGAGTGGAGGAGGAATTGGAGAGGGACTGGAGTTCAGGATATAGGTAAAGGATGATAAATTATCTGCTTAGTGATAATATCATATCAGAGCCTCTAGGAGCTGATAATATCTTCAAGAGAGAGAGAGAAGAAAGCCTACAGTGGTTCTCAACCTTCCTAATGCTGCCACCCTTTAATACAGTTCCTCATGTTGTGGGGACCCCCAACCATAAAATTGTTTTTGTTGCTATTTTATAAATGTAATTTTGCTACTGTTATGAATCATAATGTAAATATCTGATATGCAGGATGTATTTTCATTGTTACAAACTGAACATAACCCACAGGTTGAGAATTGCTGGCCTAGAACAAAGTCCTAGAGAACATTTATGCTAAGTATCATCTGATGAATATAGCAAAGGAAACTGAAGAGTTGGTTAAACAGAGGGGGGGAGAACCAGAAGAGAGCAATATTATTAAAGTCAAGGAAGGAGAGTATTTCCAATTGCCAACTAGATACATCCATTTGGAAATGACTTAAAGTCAACTCTTTTATTTCTCTCTCAGACTCATGACATCTGTACTCAACTATGCTTCTCACATAAATGTTCTCCCCTACTAAATTGGCTTACCTTCAAAATCCAAAGGCACATTATTCTAGTCATTTAGACTCAAACCCCTGTGAAGTTCAGTATTTCCAAAACTGAACTTAAAATCTCTTTCTCTCTTTTTCTCCCTCACCTATTAAATTGGACTTCATGAACTCCTTAGCATTTTGTCCACACCCTTTTCTCTTCCCAATTTCTCTTTTGCTGTCAATGGCACCACTATTCCCCTAGTCACCTACACTCTCCATCTCAGAGTCACCCTCTGCTCTTTACTTTTATGCATCCATTATATCTTCCTATATGTTACAAATCTTTCCATTTATACCATCACAACTTTTCTCATATTTGTCCTCTTCTCAAATCATACAATTGGAGCCCTAGCATAGGCCCTTATCATTTCTCACCTGAATGCTTGCAATGGCCTTCTAACTTCTAACCAGTCTCAAGTCTCTCCCCATTCCAATTCATTCTCTATTTAGTTGCCAATGTGATTATTTTCTAAAGTGTGTGTTCACTTTCCCTCTTCTTCCCCTTCCATCTATAATTTCCAGTAGTTGTCTGTTTTCCCAAAGATCAAATATTATATATTTTTGCATTTCATGTTCTTCATAATCCTTCCAGGCTTTCCAGTCTTCCCACATTTTATGTTTCTCCACACACTCTTGGTTCTAGCAACACTGATCTACTTGCAGTTCCTTGAACAGGACACTTCATTTCTTTTCTCTGTATCTTTGTACCCCTCTTTCACCCCTAGAATATTCTGCTCCCTCACCTGTGCCTTTTAATTTTCTTGGCTTCCTTCAAAATTTGGCTCAAATTCTACTTACTCTAGGAATTCATTTTGGATCTCCCCAGGGGACAATATGCTTTCTTTCTTAGAGTGACTTACATCTTCTCCATATATCTTGTCTCTCCCTACTTACCTCCCCCATTAGAATGTAAGCTCCTTGAGGGCAGGGCCATGTTGGGTAAGACTGAAATCCAGATCTTCTTGTTTCTAAGGCCAACTCTCCCTCTCTCTATTCTATTCTGTGGCACAGAATAAGTAAAATAGATATAGCCCAATTATTTGATTCAACCATAGGTTATTTTTGGTTAATCTCTTTGTGTCTGTGTGTCTGTCTCTGTCTTTGTGTTTATCTGTCTCTGTTTCATTCTCTTTGTTTTCTATTCTGCCAACTCCCTCTACTTTTCTTATAAATGATATGAGTAAATGAGAGAAGATATGGTTCAGGGTGGCAGATATGACATTTCTTTACAAGACCTTCACAGAAACAACTCACGAGGAAAAGTGTCTTTCTGCATAATGTGATAGTCTGATTGAGAGTCTGGGCTTTTTTGATTCCAAAGTTCACTCCAACAGAGCTTTTCTAACTCTAAGTAATTACCTTCTCCCAGCTGTTACCTTGTTCTGTACCAGTGCCCAGTGGCCCATTAGGTAACAGGGCATGGCATCAAGAACAAAATGATCTCAGTGTTCAGGAGTATTTGCTATAATCTAGTTTAAAGAATTTTGGCCAAAACTGTGATTGGCATGGTTGATTAGTAGTTATTTTGTACTTAAAATTGAGACCATGACTCTCTGAAATACATTATCAGCTTGTGACTGTTTAATTAATATGAAATTTCCAAAGCTTTGCATGTTCATGATCACTTTTTCTTTTCTTTTAGAATCAGTTACAGGTATTCATGGATATCACATTTGAAAATATTAAAAACACAGAGCGAGGACTAATGATGTTGAAGAAATTTGAAAGGTAAAAAGAAATTTGAAATAATTTTCTGTTACAGTCTTTAGGATCATGATAACATTAATATTAAACAGGTTAACACAATTTCTTGTTTCCTTTTCTAATTAGAAAGAAAAAAAAGAACCTTGACAAATTTGGTTCCTCCTGTTCCTCCCCACTCCAATCCTGACTTCAGACTCTTAGATGAGTGTAGTGGGAAGCCAGCTCAGGATCCCATGAGTTTTCATATTCAATATTCAATATAAATATTCAATATATTCAAAATAAAAATCTTCAGTATTCAGTATAAATTCAATATATTCAATAGAAAAATATTCAATAGAAAAAATTGTGAGCAAGTAATCATGCTGCCCAAGCAGCAAAGTATAGAGGCTAATAAAAGCATGTTTAAAACATAGGTTTACTATTTTAATGAGATAAAACATAGCAAAATTAAGTTAATATATAGTGATTTGCATATTAGATATGTGTGGTAAATGATGAACAGCACATATAAATATCATTAGTTAAAAATTAGCTTAGCTGATAATATTTTTATTTTCACTTTTTTAACTTTGTAATATCCACAATCAGGGGATAATGTCAACAGTTTTCCCTGATAGCACAGTGCTAAAATGCAAAGACTGCTGGACAAAGAGCTACATAATCTGAATTCAAGTCCTCATAGGGTTACTTCCTACCTCAGTGACTTGGGTTTTGTGAACTAGCTTCCTCATGTATAAAATGGGGATAATTATGTTTGAATGACATACATCACTGGGTTGTGGTGAGGGAGGTGTTTTTTAATTTAGAAAGTGCTACGTGAATGTGAATTGCTATAGCTATCATCTTCACACACATATATACACATGCTCATGAATTGGACAAGATGATGTCTGAGGTCCTTTTTAAATGCTGGATTTTATGATTTTAGATTCTGGATCTTACTTTCCAACAAATAAATTTATCTTTTTCCTGGTCTCTTTTTCTTGGATCAAGATTAAGATTCCCAGTGCTTCACTCATATGCTCTTTTGAAGAATCCAGCCCCTGTTTTCAATGCAGAACTCAAACAATTCTACAGGTTCCCAGAACTGTCTTCTGCTAGGGCAATCCCTAGTCCAAGGCCTTGGAAAATTATTCTCTCTAGATCTGGATCTCCATATCCAAACCTTACCTAGCACCACCTATTGCATCCCATCCTTTTCTCTTACTATAGCTGACCCTCTTTAGAAAGGATATTTACTTATAAGAGACATCAAGAATAGTGCTACAGGTGATTAAAAGTACATGTAAAATGTATACTACCCATAGAAATCTATGTAGCTCCTAGCTTACTAGTCTATCCATCTTTCTAAATGACAATTTTCCTTTCATTGTTGCAATCAGTCTTTAAATGATATAGTCTGTGAACTACAGTGTCTCTTCTGTCATATTTCCCCATACCATTTGTTTAGAGTTTTAAAGTTTCCATCACCTCAGATCACTGTTACAAGTTGAAAGGTATTGATAACATTGACTTAGCAGTTTGTCACCTGATTGATCTGTGGTAGAGCCTTGTGAGCTTGTATTTGTCTGATCAGCCACAGTCGGACACAATTACCTTGACCCTAACATAGTGATGTCATTTTGGTCCTCTTTGAGCACAAAGACAATCATCAACTGGCCAACCAGCAGTTCGTCAACTTAAGAAGAGTAACTGGACACAGAGGTATTGTTATGAATGTAACATTATGTTGGCTTTATTATTAAATCAATGAGAAGTAATATTTCTCAACAGCAGTTACAAAGTTGTAAGAAAGCTAATTATTTACTGTTATGTATTTATGTACTCAATGTGATCTCTTTGGTTTGAGTTTTCTGACATGATTTCATGGACTTATCTGAGGCTCTTGTGATATAGTGACATGCCCAGAGCTCTCACTCAGATGTGCAATCTGTGTTTTTTCAGTAGTCCTTGCTAACATATCTTTTCTCCCAGACAAAAGCCTATATTAGCCTACCTGACTTAGAAATGAATTTTTTGTGACTAAATTTGGTCTGACCAGGGCAAGGATATCCCCTCTCTTACTTTCTCTTGGTGGAATCTGACAGATTATTTTCCACAAATTGCAAATCAGAGGTACTTGTAATAGCTTTTTTTTTTTGTATTATATCCAATATTGTCAGTTAAATGAAATATAAGCTAAAGATTAATATTAAAATGTAGATAACATGAGTTTTATCATTGATTACTTGAGTTTCAGGTTTGGTGTAGGCAATGAATGGAATCCCAGTGATGTGTCACAACCAGCCATTTCTCTCATGATTATTCATATCACAGTGAGTTAGTGAAGCTAAAGGGACTCTTTGCTTCAGTCATATGACCACTTTCTTGTTTCAGTAATCTGTTTTTGCAAACTTTGGGAGAGATGCATTTTCTTTCAAATCTTTCTCCCATCTGTGGAACCAGATTAATCATTTTCCATAGATGTCACCAAGAAAATCTTGCAAATATTGATTTTTTCTTTAAGTCAACAAGCATTTATTAAGCTCTTATTATATGTTAGGCACTGTCCTAAACTCTGGGCATATGAAGAAAGTCAAAAACAATTCCTGCCTTCTAGGAGCTCACAATTTAATGGGGGAGACAACATACAAACAGTGATGAACAAATTGGATATGGACAGAATAAATTAGAGATTATTCCCTTTTCTTTTACCTTATTCTTCACCAAGTGTTAGAAGTTCACATAGTAAAGCACATGTTAAGATTAGAGGATTGAATGCAGGTTCTTCTTTTAAAGATAAACTGACTTTTGCATTTGATCTTATTAAAGATATACTGACATCAAAGAGAGAAGGTTTTACCAGTGATGACTACTGTATCTGGGACGCAAATATTGAGTTATTTATTTTTCTTTTAGTTATATATTTTAATCAAATATCTAATCAATTTTATAATAATGAAAATGAGATACAACAAATGAACAGTCCAAGTATTATACTGTCAGATAGGGCATATTAAATGAGAGGAAGTTCTACAGCAGCGGTTCTCAACCTGTGGGTCGTGACCCCTGTGCGGGTCAAATGACCCTTTCACAGGGATTGCCTAAGACCATCGGAAGACACATATTTCCATTGGTCTTAGGAACCAAGACATGGCTCCTCTATCCGTCTCCAGGAGGGTCCGCCCACATGTAGATACGCCCACATCCGAGTATTAAAGGGTTGCGGCATTAGGAAGGTTGAGAACCAGTGTTCTACAGGGTATTGGTTCGCTTTTCTTTGGAAGATTCATGGAAAGACAGATGAATGAATGAATGAATGAATGAATGAATGAAGCATTTACTAAAAACTTACTAAGTACAAAGTACTTTGCTAACCTGGAGAATGTGGAGGAATACAAATAAAAAAGTAAAACCACTTCTACTCTGAGAAGCTCATATTTCTAATGGAGTAAGATAATAGATATATACAGTTTCAGTTCCAAGATGAGAATTTCACAGCATGAAAAGGCTGTATATGAACTGGTTTAGGGAATATCCATACCGATGAAATCAGAGAGGCATCAAAGTATCAAATTATGATAAAAAACCAAACCTCTGTGTCCAAACACAATTTCTTCAAAATTTAATTTACTTTAAAACTCTGATTGTTATGATTAAAGTACATATTAATTGAGAAAATTCAGTATGTCCTCAGGGCACTCAGTCTATTTCCACAAATATCCAGCATTCTGTGACTTCAGAGCCCTTTATATGTATCTCTAGAGTATTTCTGAACATTTACAATTTTAGGAAAAAAACAAAAACAGAACCTCATTACCATGATGATCGAGTTCTTCCTATAATTTCATTACTATTTTGAATTCTTTCAAACAGTATTGTGCAACTAATTTATCCTTCTTACATACAGAATAACCATATGAATCAAGTGATTTCAAAATCTTGAGACATTTGTAACCCCTTTCATTTATTCCAAAATATCTTTTCTATTATTAGGTTGAATATACCTAATCTTGGTATTGATGAAAAGTATCAGATGGTTCTTGAGAACTATGGAGCTGACATTGAGATGATCTCCAAATTGTACACTAAACAGAAAAACGACCCTCCTTTGGCCCGGGACCAACCCCCTATTGCTGGGAAGATCTTGTGGGCCCGGCACCTCTTTCACAGGATTCAGCAACCAATGCAAATTTTCCAGCAGCACCCAAATGTACTTAAGACAGCAAAAGCCAAGCACATAGTCCGGAAATATAACAAGATGGCAAAAATCCTCTTGGAATTTGAGGTTCTCTATCACAGGGCGTGGCTTCAACAAGTAAGACCAAACTTATTTTCTGCCTAGTTGGTGAAACAGTGAGACACAGAAAAGCATGGAATATACATGTATATGAACTTTTGTCTATATTTTGGGGAGAAGTTGTATTAAAATTTGATTTTTATTATTATTGCATATAAAATAGTAGGTGGCATAGTGGATAGATTGCAGGGCCTGGAGATAGGAAGATTCCTCTTCCCAAATCTGACCTTAGACACTTACTGACTGTATAACCCTGGGCAAGGCACTTTACCCATTTGCCTCAGTCTCCTTAGTTATGGTTGTCTGTAAAATGAGCTCGAGAAGGAAATAGCAAGCTGTTCCAGTACTTTTGTCGAGGAAATCCCAAATGATGTCACAAAGAGTCAGCCACAACTGAAATGGCTGAAAAACAAAAAAAAAGGCATCAGACAAAGACAACAATGAAACAGCCTCTGTCTTAAGGAGTTTGTGAGGGTAAAGAAGTTATGTATATATAAGCAAATGTGAAGTATTTCTTGTGGAGGGATGACAATTAATCCCATGGGAGTTTGTGAAGTCACCAAGTGAGAGTCTAGAGAGAGAAAGATGAGAAGAGGGCACAGGGCATAGCTTTTGGGTAAAGGTATAGGGTGAGGACAAGTCAGAAGAGGTCTCTTTAAGTAAGTGTCACTTGAATTGATCTTTGAAGGCACGTAGGGATTCCAGGGACATAGGTGAGGAAAAGAAGCTCTGCAGCTATGGGAGACAGCCTTTCCAAAGGGATGGTTTGGAGATGGAATATGGAATATAGAGAAATATCTAATAGGTCAGTTTGTCTGGAACATAGAGTGAATGAAGGGAAGTAATATGTAATAAATTAGGAAAGATTACCTTGAGCCAAGATTTGCCATTTTCCTATACATTCTTAGGGGGAGGGATATAGACGGCAATTCAGCAAGGGAAATAGGAGTGGTGAGATAGGTAGTTGGAGAACCAAGAAGGTGTCAAAGTTGAGAGGATAGTTGATAGTATTTTATATTGAAGGAAAGTCATGAAGCTCTTTGAAAGGAGGGATTATTTCCCTTTTGTCATTATAACCTCTTCACCTAGAGCAATACTTAGTATTTAGTCTACATTTAACAAATGCTTGCTGATTTATGGTTTGATGGTAGCAGAATGATAGAAAGGTGGGGTAGAGTGTGCTGAGGGGGGTTTTTGTGTCTTCAAAGTATGAACTTAGCTTTTGTCATTCTAAGAATAAAATCCATTTTCACTGGGTGATGACCAAACATACTCCTGGAGAGACTAAGTCATATTGACCTGGATATGTTTGCTATAAATGAAACCAGAAGACAAAAGGAAGTTGTAGCTAAATGGAAATATGCCTTGCATGTTCTTTGAGAAGCAAATTAAGGAGTTGGTGAAGTTGATTTTATCACGTGTCCAAGGGCAACAAAAAACATAATTTCGTAGGGTGTTAGGTGATTTCATATTGAGTGCTGGTGATAAGCATTTGAAAAAAATAAGTGTGAAATAATTTCATCTTATGGATGACTATCACAGAGGAAGAAGAAGTAAAGAAAATCTACCAAAAAAACCAACCCCTCAATAAGTCAGTTAAAATTCAGTAAACATATACTCTATTACTGGATGATGCTTGTGACTTTAAGACAAAGGTAGGTATAATTTAGTACAGTAAAAATATATTTTTGAATTCAAAACACTGTGTGTACTAGTATGGGTAAAATGATTATTAAGTATTTTGAAGTACTACCAAGTTGAACCATAATAGTGCAGTTTACTCTCAATTTCCCATCCTTAGAGTAGAATTCCTGGGGGATGGAGAATTGAGCATTATACATTACAGCCTAGACTTTAATGTAGGGAGCAATATTTTTGCATATTCATGATGAAGGAAAGAAAGCTAAAATATGTTACTTTAATATTTAGATTGAAATCGACTCTCCTTACTGTTTAGGATATGCATGGAAAATTGACCTGTGCAAGGGTCAATTCATACACACATATGAAAGAACCAAACCATAGATCTCTTAAATAACAATGCAAAGGAATTCATTGGAGAAATGGTTGAACTAAGCATACTGTCTGCACATTGCTCTGCTAGTTATTATTATTTTTTCTCTCTCCCACAGACTGAATTAACTAGGATTGGACTTGGGGCTTCCTTATTGGTAAGAGCTCCAGAAACAGGGGAGTTATTTGTGAATTTTGATTTTGAGTTATTAATATTATTTCGAGAAACAGAGTGCATGTCACAGATGGGTCTTGAAATCTCACCATTTGCACGTACTTTTTACCAGAAACGGGAAATTTACAAGAAGCATTTCAATCAAATAAAGGTATGGTGATTTTAGAGCTAGAAAACTAGCAGTTCATCTCTTTTAATTTTATCTTTTCTTCTTTATTGCTTTTCTATACATATTTAAAGACATGTTTTCAGTGACTAAGAAATGATAATTTCAATGCCTTATGGTACAATAGTTTTCAATTTCTTCACATACATAATCTCATTTAATCCACAGGCAAAGCAAAATATATTATATTTATTTTTCACTTGGAGAAACTGAGGCTTAAAGAGGTTAAATAATATGGTTAATAAGTGACAGAGCTAGTACTGAAATGCATATCTTCAAATATCTGGTTATTTCAGTGTTCTTTCTGCTGTAGAATCTGGACCAAGGGAGATTGTTTCCCCTTCAAACTTTCCTTAATTTCTTCCAGATTTTGCCAAATTTCTCCCCCACTCTATTTAATCTCTGATATATCTTTATTAATATAATACTCCTCCTGCATTCTCACCAAATCACCTCCATCACATCTACATTAAAAAAAAAAATTTGGCTCAAGTCCTTCTATCTTCTCCTGTTCCTTCTCTTATAACTTTATCCTATAGAAGCTGGAAGATAAAAAAGCTTCCATTTTAGTGGTGAACTCATCTAATTTACATTCACAATTATGCACATTTCATTCCATCCTATTTTCTTCTGTTCATACTTCTCTCTTTCTTTTTATTCTGTCATTCCTCCAAAATCTGTTTTGTTTCTGACTTCTTCTTCCCTTAATATGCCCTTCCTTTTATCATCCCTTCACTTCTGCTATCCCTTTCCTCTCCTATTTCCCTACTGGGTAAAATAGATTTCTATAACCTAACTAAGTGCATATGTATAGTCTTCCCTCTGAACCAATTCTGATGAGAGTGAGGTTTAAGTATTGCCTACCCCCTTCCATTTCTCCTCTATTATAAAAGCTCTTCCTTGAACACCTCTTTTATGTGAAAAAAAAAGTTCCCCATTCTACCTTTCCCTTTACCCCTTCTCCTTGAGCATTCCTCTTTCTCATCCATTCATTTTTTAAAAGATACCCCAACTTAGTTGATTCACACCCATGCCCAGTGTCTAGGTAAACTCCTTCTAACTGCCCTAATGATGATAAAATTCTTAGGAGTAACATTTATCATCCTCCCAAATAGGGATGAAAACAGTTTAACTTTATTAAGTCCCTTGTGATTATTCTTTCATGTTTACCTTTTATGCTTCTCTTGAGTCTTCTGTTTGCATGTCAAGATTTTCTATTTAGCTCTGGTCTTTTCATCAGCAATACTTGAAAGTTCTCTTTCTTTTCTATCCACTTTTTTTCCCTGAAAGAGAATATTTAGTTTTGCTGGGTAGGTTATTCTTGGGTGTAATCTTAGTTCCTTTGCCTTTCAGAATATCATATTCCTAGTTCTCTACTCCTTTAACCTGGAAAGTGTTAAATCTTATGTGATCTTGACTGTGACTCCATGGTATTTGAATTGTTCTTTCTGGCTCCTTGAAGTATTTTTTCCTTGACCTGGGAGCTCTGGAATTTGACTATAATATTCCTGGGAGTTTTCATTTTGGGATCTCTTTTAGGAGATGATTGGTGGAGATTCTTTCAATCTCTATTTTTCCCACTTGGTCTAAGATGTTGGGGTAATTTTCCTTGATAATCTCTCGAAATACAATGTCAAGGCTCTTTCATTTTTTGATCAAGGCTTTAAGGTAGTCCAATAATTCTTAAATTATCTTTCCTGGTCATGGATCTGTTGTCCTTGTCAGTTGTTTTTCCTGACAAGATATTTTAGTTTCTTTTATATTTTCATCCTTCTGAATTTGTTTTGTTTCTCAATGCTTCATGGAGTGATTAGCTTCCATTTGCCAAATTCTAATTTTTAAGGAATTATTTTCTTTAGTGAGCTTTTGTATCTTTTCCCATTGGTCAGTTCTGCTGTTTAGGAAGCTCTTTTCTTCAGTGAATTTTTGTGCCTTTTACCATTAAGCCAATTCTGTTTTATAAAGTATTATTTTCTTCCGTATTGTTTTGCGTCTCTTTTACCAAGTTGTTTCTCTTTTCGTATTTTCTTGAAGCTTTCTTGTTTCTCCCTCCCCACTGTAATTTCTCCTCTACCACTCAGCTCTTGAACTTTTCCAGGAAATTTTGCTGACCTTCGGTTCAATTAGCATTTTTTCTTCAAGGCTTTGCTTGTGGCTGTTTTCACATTGTTAATTTCTTCTAAGTTTATTTCATGGTCTTCCCTGTCACCATAGGTAATGGTAATGTAAATGGGAAGGTTTTTCCCATCCATTATAGTCCCATGTGACCTGCTTGAGTCACATGGAAGCCTGAGTTACATGAGTCTGTGGTGGGAGGAACTTGCTGAAGGGGTGGAGCAGAGCTGAGAGGAAGTTGGTCACAACAGTCAGAGCTGGGAGGGAGAGCAGTTAGAGCTGAGGGAGAGAGAGGAAGCAGACAGCAATCTGTGAGGGTTTGTTTGTGGGAAGACCCCAGCAGGGGGCAGACTTGGGGCTGGTGGTGCCCTCTGCATTGTCATTGTGTATAGATTTCTTTGTGCTATGGTGGATTTGACTTTCTGGTTTTGGGATTCTGCTTTCTGGTGTTTGAATAAATGTTTTAGTTCTGTCTTCCGTGTGGAGAATCTCTTATATTTTGCAATTCAGAATTATGCTGACATGCTCACAGCCACTGTAGGTGCTGTGAATGTCATGTTGGTGCTACATATAGTAGCTTTTTTATGGTCAAATCATTATTATGATGATGATGATCATTATTATTTTGTTGCTAATTTTTCCAGCCTATTTCTTGAGTTGGTACTTTATGTTAAAGTTGGGCTCTGCTCCCCTGGGAATAGGGAGGCATTATTCCAAACTTCATGCTTTTTGTGCTGATGTTTTCAGAGCTAATTTCTGGGGGTCTGCAAGTTTTTTGTGTTTTCAAGGTGGTGTGATCTGGAGAGAGGTTTTGTCACTGCTCTTCTGGTGCTCTGATGTTTACTGGTGAAGAACCTCTGCTCCTCTGCAGCAGCAAGTACTCGGGCTCCTTTTGGCCCGGGAGCTGAGCAGACTCCTTGCTCTTCTGTGGCTGCAAGCGTTAGTGCTCCTCGCTGCTCTGGAGCTTTGACCCAAACTGCTTATGGATAGAGTTGCTAATCAGCTCCAGCTGTCCCCAGTGCCAGCAGTGGGTCACCTGTAATTTCTTTCTGACAAATTGTCCGACCCTCACTGGCTCTGGCTGGAGCTGATGTTACTGACATGTCCACGGCTAAGTGTCTCCAAGGCCCTCTGCTTGTGGTATTACACTGTGCAATTCAGCATGGCTCTCATGCCAGTGTCACAGCCCACTCTTACCAATCTCCTAAATTTTCTTATTCTGGAAAAAGTCTCACTCTGACCTTTTGTGGGCTTTGCCACTCCAAAATTTGATTTGAGGAGTTATTTTAAAATTTTCAGATGGGTATATTGGAAGAGGTCAACGGGTGCATTGCTCCCTTATCTTGACTATGCCTCCCAGGGCTCATCCTTCTCAACCTCTGTTACGTTGGGTATTGCTGACCATTCCCTTTCTAGATATTCTCTCTTTCTTTAGTTTTTGTGACATTGCTTTGTCTCAGTTCTCTTCCTGTCTGAAAATGCTTCCAAGTCTCTTTTGAAGGTTCTTCATCTGTGTCCTACCCACAACTATATCTGTGTATTTCTAAGGTTCTCTCCTTGTCTCTCTTCTCTGTTCACTATATATAATCCAGGATGGTTTCATTATGTCCATTTTCTTCCTTTCCTTATCTATGTTCCACACAGTTGTCAAATCCATACTCCTTAAGAATAGTTCTCACAGTGTTGCTTCTCTGCTGAAGAAGTTCTTTGACTTTTAAATAACTCCAGAAAGAAATGAAACCATACAATAAATGTCCGCAGTTTGACATATATCACCTTTATAATCTGGCTCAAGGCTATCTTTCCAGGTTTATTATATATTATTCTGCTTCATTCACTCCATGTTCCAGACCAACAGTTCTATTAGATATTTTCCTGTATTCAACATTCCATCTCCAAACTCTATGCTTTTGCCAAAGCTGTCCTCCACACCTAGAATGTTCTTTCCCCTCACCTGTGTTCCTAAAATCCCTATGTGCCTTCATAGATTAGCTCAAGTGACACCTACTTAAAGAGATTTCACTTGATTTGCTCAGTTATAAGTGCTTCCCCCACCTGACGAAATAACTATTTATTTTAAATATGTTCCATATTTTCTCATTTGTGAACATATTGTGTCTCACTAGTACAAAGTGAGCTCTTTCAGGGCAGAGGTTGTTTTCTCTTTATCTTCATATTATTTCATTCAGCACAATGCTTGCTACTTAGTAGGCACTTAACATGCTTGTTGATTAATTGTTTGATGGGTGGCAGAGTGGTAGAAAAATGGGTATAGATTATTAAGAATAATTTGGTTTGTCATAACTTCTTAAACATTAACTCAACTGTTAGCATTCCAGTTATAAGGTCCATTTCCATTGGGTGATGAAAAGATATATCATTGGAATGATTAAATCGTAGTTACCTTGCTGTTTTTACTGTGAATGAAACCAGAAGATGAAAGGAAGTTGTGACTAAATTGCTTGCAAATTTTTTAAAATGTAGATTAAGGAGTTGATGATGTTGATTTTTGTCATGTGTCCAAGAGTAACAAAAAAATACATTTTCTCAGGACATTGGCTCATCTCATATTGTAGTGTTAGTAATAAGCATTTGGGAAAAAAATCACCATAAAAATAGTTGCGTCTTATGGATGAATCTATATCACAGAGAATGAGAAGGTAGAGACATATGAAAAACACAATATGCCTGTCCAAATTAAGTTAACATATATGCCATCTCATTTGGTCATCATAATGACGATATGATGCAGGTACTAGTATTATCTGCAATTTACAGATCACTAAATTGAGACATAGAAAGGCTAGATGACTTGCTTAAGGGGATATAGCTAGTAAGTTTCTGAGTCAGGACTTGAACTTAGGTCTTTCTGATTATAAGTCCCACACTATATCAACTGGGCCATCCAGCTGCCACAGAATATTACCTCACAAAACATCAAGAAACAGTGGATTGAAAAGAACCAGCTAAGCACAGTATTTCCACAGAATGTAAGGATGAAACTGGAAGGACAGCAAATACTCAGAAAATGGAAAAGGGTCTATAGAGCTTTTGGTAATCTCTTTCCATCACGAAAAATTGTGGAGGCCCTTTATCTCAGCTCTTAGGAAGTGGAAATAACATTGGAGAGAAAATGATGGAATGAGCTACTGGACTAGACCTAGTCTATGGGGAAGAGTTCTGTAATAGAGGTGACACAATTTTGATAGTTTTAAGGGACAAATTCACTTGATATATGATAGAGAGAACAATTTGGGACCTTGTTACTATTTTTAAAAAGCGACCAAAAGAAAATTAGGAAATCCTAACCCATGAACCTAATTTGCCATTTCTACAAAAGTTTTTTTATAAGAAAAACTATTACACACAAGGAGATTTAAGAAAGAAAGTGGCAGGCATTTACAAGAGAGGAGTCATTACATAGTAGAATAAAAGCTGGCCCCTGTAGTAAGGAAGATCAGGATTCAAGCCCTGTTTCTGATGTACTAGCTATGTGACTGTAGGCTCTAGGCATGTCAGTTAGCCTCTCAGTGCTTTAAGCAACTCTCCAAGAATATAAAATGCAGAGAATTGGCTGACCTGAATTGCTATATGGAATTCCTCCCCAGAAATATCTGACACCCATGAAATCACAGGTCTAGTCCCTATCTCTTCCTGTCTGTATCCTTGCGTTGCTATCCCTATCCCTTTCCCTATCCCTGTCACCATTCCTATATGTCTACATGAATTGCTAATAATTAATTAGACCATATTAATTAGACCAAGCCCACAACACTGTTAGAGGCAGAATGTGAAAATGTTAACATAAAGTGTCAGATACAGATTACCAGAACAGCTTAAAACAAGAGGTAGAAGTTAACCTGAACACCTGAGAAGAGTTTCTTGAAGAGTTGAAAAACCTTATACATAGTTTCTACTATATGCATCTGATGGTAAGAGAATGCTATGAGAGCGTATAACAAAAACAAGAGTTAAAGAACTTTAAGAGGTACTTTTAAGTGATTTGCTCGTTAAGAATTATGATAATTCTGTGAAATACCTAAGCATGTATTCAACAAATAAAAAAAAAAAACAACCAGAATGAAATAGTTTAATGACTCAGTTCCAGATTATAAATCAAATAAATTATAAGAGGAGGGAGTAGAATTCCCAAGTTCATGATCATAAATTCTGCAGGTAGTTCATAGAGATAAAGTCTTGCAGGATTAATTGCTGTTTCAAACTCTATTTCATTTCAGATGATGCTGGCAGAATTTAAGCGAGTGAAATCAAAAATCCCACCTGCCATTGAACAATTGATGGTTCCTCATTTGGCTAAAGTAAATGAAGCTATCCAACCTGGCATAATTTCACTGAACTGGACATCAATGAACATTGAAGGATATTTAGAAAACATATTTAGAGTGCTCAGTAAGTCTCCGTGGATTTATTCATTATTGCTTGATTTTTGAAATATTTTGTGCTCCAATATTTAGCAAAGGCATGTCTTTTTAAAAACTTTTTTATTATGGTGAACTTTATGAGCTTCAACCAAAATTTTCGTATATTAGGAATAGTAAATGGAACTATGTCTGAAACTATGAACATCTACTATGTACTTTGTTTGGATATAATACTAATTTAATATAGTAGTTTCAGTATTTTTTTGCTGGTCTCTATTCCTTTTTGATCTTCCTTCTACTTACTCTTGTTTATATATTCTAACAATTCATTATTACTCTTTTCTTTTTAATATCACTATAAATAATTCCCTCAGGTCCCACTTTGCAACAAACAAGTATAGTCATGGAAACTAAATCCACACATTGGTTGTGTATGAAAAATATGTCTCATTCTGCACCATTAATCTATGACTTTCCTACCAAGAGGAGGGAGGTTTGATTCATCATCATATTGTCTTATTGCAAGTTGTAGGAAAAGCAATGGTATCCCCAAGCAAAGAAGTTGCATATATGAGAAGTCATCTCCAAGACAGTTCAAGGATTTATTGACTCTCATGGATTCTGTTTTCTGGAATTAGACAAATCTATTCCTTTTATTAATTTTTTATTTTGCTTTAAAATAAGAATTTGGAGATGAAAAAGATTTTTATGTTTACTTTCACTTTCATTGTTAATATCCTTTTTTTCCTCAAGGATCTAATGCAATTTGGTTTCTATAATTTGAGAAATGTTGAAAAAAATTTGGAAAGGGCACAACATAAAATAACCACAAGAATAAAAAGTTCAGGAAATAATGCTTTGGGGGCATATTTTAAAATGGACTTTTTTCCTTCAACATTAAGAGACTATTTAGGCAGAGTTTTCAGATAGAGAAGATTTTTTTAAAAACTAGAAATGTTTTATTTATTACTCATGATATTTCATCAACTTGGAATTTCTTCCCTTGTGATCTCTATATAATTAGCCTGCCCATTTTTAGAATAAACTGAAATCAAATGATTTTCAAATTTTATTTCTTCTTTAAAGCATTCTCTGACCTCTCTAGCTCATCAGTACTCATCTCTTCCTTTCCTGATATTCATTTGTACTTATATGTAGTACTACATAGTTTATTATTTAATTATTTCTTTTGTTTTATCTCCTCAACTAGATGGTGAGGTCCTTAAGGACAAGGCTCATGTCTGTTACTTGCACATAGTAGGCAATCAACAAATTCTTCCTAAAAGCATTCTTAGCCTTTGATTCTTAAGATTTCTCTTATTGACCATACTCTGCAATCCACATTCTTCCTATCCATTCCAGATGTCCCTCTTAATACCATTTCTCTTTTATTACTCTCTTAGACTCAACTCTAAATTGGGTACTTACAATTATTAAAGCTGTGTCCAGTCTGTTTAATGACTTAGGAGACTCAGTCGATGTGGGAACCATGATAAGATCCCAGGATATTAGAGCTACAGCTTTAAGGTATCTGAGAGGCCATCTATTCTAACCCCTTTATTTTATAGAAAAGGAAACAGAAACCTAGAAAGGATAGGTTCTGGGGTATGCTGGAGCCAGAATATTGACTAGGAGAACTGACTGCTAAATTTTTAGTGTGAACATTTACATCTTGGAAAGGATAAAACACTGCAAATCATGGCTTGATTCATTGTTTTGTTGATGGCCTAGACTTAAGAAAATGATAGAGAAAATGTCAGTGATAAAGTTTAAAATAAAAAGTGTATTTGGAATATACTTTTTTCCTCAAGAGTCAGTTGTTAAACATTTACCTATATATGCCTGGTTAGGTACCAGGTGCTCAAAGTCACACATATATTAAGTGGTAGAAACCACTTAACTTATTTCTTCTGAATCTTAATCAAATGCTCTTTAGAGTATTCAATCTCCCACTCAACAGCATGATGCCGTTTTATGTCAAAGACAAAAAAATCTCAGGAGGCATAGACAAGATGGAAGAGAAAAGGTAAGGACTCACCAAAGCTATCCTCCACACCCCTCCAAATACCTTTAAATAATGTCTCCAAAGAAATTTGAGAGTGGCAGAGCTCATAAAAGAATGAAATGAAATAAGGTTCCAACCTAGGATAGCTTTGGTGCTTGTCTGGAAAGATCTGTTAGACCAAGGTGACAGTGGAGTGTACTCTCCCTAGATCATACCACCTTGGCATAACTGAAAACACAGGCAGTGTCAGCGTATACTGGATCCCAGTAAACCAGGAGTAGATCTTGGGAGTGTCTGAGTCAATGGTCCTCCTGACTCCAGGGCTGATGGTCTATTCACTGCTTCACCTAACTGCCCCAGTCTGAGTCAATGGTGACAGTGATAGTTTCTGACCTATTAGCCTACAGATAGTAAGGAGGTCAGACAACTGGTCAAGAGATTATAAGGTTCCCTTTGTTGGAATTGGGGACAAGACTCTTTTGTATCACCTGCACTTGGATCTTATTCATAGTCCTTGGTCTCAATCCCAGGGCAAGGAGGAGCACTAACACACTAGAACTTGTGGCTGCAGGGTAATGGGGACCTTAGTCACAGTTCCAGGGTGGAAAAGAGTACTTATGGTAACTCACAGGCCAGGAGAGTAGCAAACTCTGCCTAGATCATACCCTCTTGGAAGAACTGAAAACTTAATGGTCCCCAGAATTTCCTCTTAAGACAGCTGCATAAAAAAATCTGAAGCTTAGTATGGTGCCCCCTCCACTCCAAAAGGAGATCCCCACTTTAACAAAGAGTTGAAAATCAAGGGCTGAAAAATAAGCAAATAGCAGAAAAAGACCCTGAGTATAGAAAGTTACTATGGTGTCAGATAATATCAAAATATGAACTCAGAAGAAGACAACAAAGTAAAAATTCCCACATCCAAACCTCAAAGAAAAATATGAATTGTCTCCAGGCCATGGAAGAGCTCAAAAGGGATTTAAAAAATCAAGTGAGAGAGGTAGAGGAAAAATTGGGAAGAGAAATTAGAGTGATGCAAGAAAATCATGAAAAAAGAGTCAATAGCTTGGTAAAGGAGGCACAAAAAAATACTGAACGAAACAACACCTTAAAAAAATGGAATAGGCCAAATGGCAAAAGAGCAAAAATTCCAATGAAGAAAAGAAAGCCTTGAAAAGTGAAATTGGCTGAAAGGGAAAAAAAGATATACAAAAAATTGCTGATTAGAGGAATTCCTTAAAAAGTAGAATTGGCCAAATGGAAAAGGAGGTACAAAAGCTCACTGCAGAAAATAATTTCTTAAAAATCAGAATTGGGCAAGTGGAAGCTACTGACTCCATGAGACATCTAGAATGAATAAAACAAAATCAAAAGAATGAAAAAGTAGAAGGCAATGTCAAATATATCACCGAAAAAACAACTGACCTAGAAAATAGATTCAGGAGAGATAATTTAAGAATTATCAGACTACCTAAATGCCATGATTAAAAAAAGCCTAGATGTCATCTTTCAAGCAATTATCAAGGAAATCTACCCTGATATTCTAGGACCAGAGGGTAAAATAGAAATTGGAAGAATCCATCAATTATTTCCTGAAAGAAATTCCAGTATGAAAACTCTTACATTATAGGCAAGTTCCAGAGCTCCCAGGTCAAGGAGGAAATTTTGCAAACAGCCAAAAAGAAATAATTTAAATATTTTGGAGACATGGTCAGAATAGCACAAGATTTAGTAGTTCCTATATTAAAAGATCAAAGGGTTTGGTATATGATATTCCAGTTGGCAAAAGAGCTAGGATTGCAACCAAGAATCACCTATCCAGCAAAACTGAGTATAATCCTTCAGAAGAAAAATGTGGATACTTAATGAAATAGAGGAATTTCAAACATTCCTGAATGCAGATCAAAGATACATTTTCTTAATTTTTCATATTTTTTTATGTCTATGTTATCTTTCATAGAATGACTTACATAGAAGTATGTTTTGCATAACTACACATGTCAAATTGCTTGCCTTTTCAATTGGGGGTGTGAAAGGAGGGAGGGAGAAAATTTCAAATTCAAAATTTGAAAAAAATAACGTTAAAATTATTTTTAGATTTAATTGGAAAAAATAAAATATTAAATTAAAAAAGACAAAAAAATATACATTTACCTATTTTCCTACATAGTAAGTGTCCAGAAATCTTGGGAATATGCTGGGTGGAACTTTAATATGCTGGAATGAGCTTTGGTAGAGATCACCTATGAATTTGAGAATTTGGACTTATTA
The DNA here is from genome assembly GCA_028646515.1 of Pseudochirops corinnae. Classification (NCBI taxonomy): domain Eukaryota; kingdom Metazoa; phylum Chordata; class Mammalia; order Diprotodontia; family Pseudocheiridae; genus Pseudochirops; species Pseudochirops corinnae. The sequence continues at coordinate 28,877,474 of CM053587.1, forward strand.
GCATTAAATTATTATTAATTCCTATCCATAAATGAAATGATTTTTATACTTACCATAATATTACAGTATAAGTTGTAGTATTATAGAACTTTAGAGTTGAAAAGTGCTCTCAGAGGTCATTTAGTTCAGTCCGTTCAGATGACGAAAATGAAGTCCAAGGAATTTAAGTTAGTTCCCCAAGTATCACCCAAATATTTAGTGGCAGAATCAGGATTAGAATGAGGGTCTTATAGGAATAACATTGTAAATTTGGAGCTGGAAGTGACTTTATGATTTTCTAATGATTATCTAATATCTTTACTGTGATTTTTTTTTTTTACACTACTAGGCTCCCACAGTACACCACCTCTGGAATAAAACAAAAAGGAATGAATTAAAATTATAGATGGAGGAGTTTAGATTAACAAGAACATCACAACAGTGAGGGCTGTCATGACAATTCCAAAAGAGACTGTTAAGGGGGACTTTATTTTCCTTGGAAAATTTTGGTGCTATTTTAACACATTGTGGCAATTTTGGAAGAAATCCATTTTTATCTCTGTGTTTCTATTGTACCTTTTCTTATTCTAATTTAGTTTTGGAAAACAATGGTGGAATATCATTAGAAAATCTAATTCTTTTGCCACCTCAAAAAGAACTGATATCAGTTGTATGGCGAAGTATTATGAAAACATGTATACTGAGTATTCTCATATAAAAATATTTGAAACTGATGGAGTGTCGAGCTAGGGAGTGACTGAATAACTTTTGGTTTATGTTTGTATGTAGTACAGTCGATCCTTGTGTGGGGTCCTAGGTAAGATAAAAATATTATTAACTTCTATACTATCAGTCTTTGGGATTAGAACATGGAAATTCGATGAGAGAAATTATTTAAAGATCCACATACATAATTTTAATGCATCATGAGTATTTTACACTAATTTGCAACTTTTGATTTAAGCTTTCTCTCCTGTAGGAAAGTAATGTGAGCCAAGGGAGATATAGTGAAAGTTCAAAATTGTTTTTGTACTTCAAAGACTATATAGACTTTAACTACATAGCAGCTTTCACTGTGCTTTATTGTTTTTAATTGAAATAATAACTAAAAATATACTACAAATGACCTTTTATTCCATAGACTTTAGATATGCAGAATTTCATTGAAGTGATTATAAAGGAATTGTAATGGCAATAATTATTTATAACCACTCTTATAGATAACTCTAGTTTAAAAATTGGTTTTAGGGGAATCCAGGTGGCACAAAGAATTCATTAGCACTGAAGTCAGGAGGACCTGAGTTCAAATCTGTCCTCAGATGCTTGACATTTAACTAGCTGTATGACCTTGGGCAAGTCACTTAACCCCAATTGCCTTGCCTTTCCCCCTCCAAAAAATTAGTTTTAATACTGTTTTGATGATTATTTTTGCTTTCATTTTCGTAAATGCATTCTTCCACATTCTTCTTTGATGATTTTTTTTTCAAAAGGTGAGGTTTTCATTTTGGTAAATACATTCTTCAACATTCTTCTTTGATGATTTTTTTTCAAAAGGTGAAGTTTTCATTTTTGTAAATGCATTCTTCAACATTCTTCTTTGATGATTTTTTTTCAAGAGGTGAAGTTTTCATTTTTGTAAATGCATTCTTCAACATTCTTCTTTGATGATTTTTTTTTTTCAAAAGGTGAGGTGGAATTGCTTCTTGATCGGGTCAATGATCTGATGGAGTATCGTATTGATGCTGTTCTAGAAGAAATGAGTCACGTGCCTCTTTGCAAACTCCCTGAGGATGAACCACTTACCTGTGAAGAGTTTCTCCAAATGACAAAGGTTATATTAAGATGGGGTCCTCATTTAAAAATAGTTTTATGATTTGTTTTCTTAAAAGTAATGGTTACTCATGAAACATAACATGAATGCTGCGCCAGTCTAAACCAGTTCTGTGTTTTAGAGATGATTCACAGATGGGGTGATTGGAAAACGATGAGGAAAAGGTAGTGGAAAAATCACTCCCAGACAGTTATGAGACATCATTCTCATTGTTAACTGAAGCTGTTATAATGTGTACTTTGTCAATTCAGGAGGAAATATTTTGTGGAAGTTTTTTATTAAGAGACAAAAATATTTTTGTAGCACTTAGAAGAAGCTGAGTGTGATTAGTTGTGGTAATAGAGTTTAAAAAAGCTCCGTGAATAGGGTTTATAAATTTATTCTTTAAACACAGCTTAGGAGTCATGAAAACACATTTTAATGACTATAGTAATTACAGACACCTCTGTTGGAGACAGGATAGTATTAAATATTACTTTTAATAGTATAGTTTAGTGTTCATTCATTCACCAAACATTGAAGAGCTTGCTATGTAATGGACAGTGATAGCAAAGGGCACCTAACTGGTATAATGTGTAGAGCATTGGCCTTAGAATCTGGAAGACCTGAGTTCAAGTCCAGTCTCAGACACTTACTAGGTGCATTTCCCTGAGAAAGTCACTTAACCTCTGCCTGCATTAGTTTCTTCATCTATAAAATGGGAATAATAATAACACCTTCTTCCCAGTGTTGTTTTGAGAATTAAAAGAGATAATTTTTGTAAAGCTCTTTTAAAACTTTAAAGCATTATATAAATACTAGCTATGACTATTAGCCATTATTTTAGACAATAGGAGAGATACAAAGATCAAATGGGGTCTCTGCCCTCAAGGAGCTTACACAGAAAGTCAGTATGAGTTAGATAAAGTCCAGATGAGTTAGTCTAGATGACATGTACAAAGAAAAATATAATGTAAGTATAATATGATCAGTAGGAAGATTTTGGTGTGTATTGACTTAGATGTTGTCAGAGAGAATGAATGAATTCCAACTGAGAGATTAGGAGAAAGCTTCATAAACTGATAATATCTGAGCTGGGTCTTAAAGACAGGTCAGCAAGAAAGATATAACGTGTGTGTGTGTGTGTGTGTGTGTGTGTGTGATTCTAAATTTGAAGAATAGCTTGAGCAAAAGTGAATAGCTGGGAGAGCACAGAAGTATACAAAGGATGAGTTAGACCAGTTTGGCTGGACCCACATGTTAAGAATTACTATAGGATAAGAGTCGAGAGGTACCAGATTATGTAAGAGATCACTGAATGCTGGACTAAGGATGGCTAATGTGTTCAAATGAATAACCATGTCATCTACGTTTTTCATGATCATGTGATCAGAATGCAACCTCCATATACTGACAATCTTGTGACTGGCAATATTGTAATAATTTTTCTATTGGATGACATATGCTTATTTAATTATTATTCATAAATGTGCCTCTCTATTATGAATTGGAAAAGATTTAAAGCAATGATGTTAATACCCAAGGAGCTGATAATTAAAGAATGAAAGAATTTCAGTGATATGGGACATAGATTTAAAAAAATCTTCCCAAAATTTCCTTTCTTTTTTCCTCTTTTTCTTGTGATTTTATTAATTTCTTTGACTTAATGATTCTACTAGAGTGGGAGGTAAAGTAGGATGATGAAAAACTGGCAAAAGACAAAATTCATTAAAGAGGAGTGAAGAAGGCCATTTATAAGAAAGAGAGGAAAAAAAACATACAAAAAAAAGGAATGATTAGGGAAAGAGGAGGATAAATTACTATATTATAAGCTTCACGAGGGCAGGAACCACGCAATATTCATTTTTGTAGTGCTTAGCACATCCCTGTGGACATAATGGGAACTTAATTTTTGTTTAGTTTAATGTGAAAAAGAGACATAACTCCAATGATGAAGTTCCTCACAGAGCCACATCCTGCTAATGGCTTGATTCATTTCATGCTACTTTCCTTCACATGCTCTATATTCCAACCAAATTGGACTACATGCTGTTCCCTTCTCCTCACAATCCATTTCCTGATTTGGTACCTTTGCACAAGCTGTCCCTCCTGGGCTGGAATGAATGTCCTCCTTCTCTCCAGCTCTTAGAATACTTATTTTACTTCAAGATTTACTTTTTAAATGAAGCCTTTCCTTTTACTCCAAACTGTCTAACCACAAGTTATTCTGTATTGACTTTTTTGGGTCCGTGTTGTACTCAGTATGCTCTCACAGGGATCATTGTTTGTGGTTTAGTGGCCCCTGTTTCTATTTAAGTTTGATATCATTGCTTTAGGAAACTCAAAGACTAAAAATTGGCACTGACAGCTAGTTGATGTACGTGCTGGACAGAGAGCTGAGTCTGGAATCAGGATAACTGAAGTTCAAATTCAGCCTCAGATACCATCTATGCAACCCTGGACAAGTCACTTGGTCTCTGTTTGCCTTAGTTTCCTCGTTTGTAAAATGGGGATCATAATAGTACCTACCTGCCAGAGTTGTGAAGATCACATGAAATAATATCTGTAAAGCTCTTATCATAGTGCCTGGTACATAGTAAACTCTCTATAAATGTTTGTTGCCGTTGTTACTGTTTGCACAGAAGGTGCCATTCCCTACTAGTAGATGAAGTTTCCTTATCTGGGAGTTTCCCATACTAATAAAGCACGGGTCCAACAGCTATTCCTATTGCTCATCCCATTTGACAGGACAATGGTGCACAGTAGGGACTTAATAAATATATATTGAATTAAATTGAATTACTATTCTTTCGTCATGAAACTGTGTTTATCAATAGAGAAAAAGAAGACATTAAGAGACTGTAATTGATTGAATTACTGCTATCCCTTTGATAATTCATTGTTTTCTGAAGTAGTCATGATGCCCTAAGGGACAATGTTATAATGTTTACTAATGTGAATAATTGCAGTGTTGACCTTGATAACACTGGCTCCTCAAAAGCATCAGCATGATGCAGGCTTCATTGAATTTTATCAGAAGGAAAGCTCTGTCTGGGACTGACTGACCTTGGATCACGGTAGGTCTGTTCTCTGATGAAGAGCAAACTAGCTCAGAGCAGAAAGGCTCCTCATCCAGGTGGCCATTGAGTGATGGACTTTTGAGACATAGAAACTTCCAAAGACATTAACTAAATTGTAGGAGGACTGTAATCTGCATCATTGGAGGGAAGACTCTCACACCAATGAAATTATAGATGCCTAAAGAGAAGGAATTTAACGATATGTTTTCCCCCCATGGCACCATTTTATGAATAATGAATTAATTTAGATGTTTCCATTTGCTATTAAATTTTTATTTCCATTGATCTGTGATTTCACTGTATGAGAAACTCTCCATATCCATTCAGTTAAACAATTCTTCTCTAATTTATAAACTTAGTGTTTGAATTGCTAGGACACTGAGAGGTTAAATGACTTGTCCTATATCACATGACCTGTATGTATCAGAAATTGGACTTCAATCCTTGATCTTCCTGTCCTTATTTTCCATGTCATCAGATGAGATAAAAATTCTTAAGCAATGAGCACGTGTTTGACAGACAAGAGATGCTTCATAAATTTTTGTTTCCTTCCCTTTCCCCTTCCCATGCTGGCTTTTAAAAAGACTCAATTTTATTTAAAATGAATCAATTTAGGTATTTCCATTTGTTAACTAAATTTATGCTTCTTAAAGTATTTTAATAAAAATTGTTTTTTGATAGATGTAACCTGTTTAATTGTTTCTTAAAATTGAAAATCAAATCTTTCAGGAAAGATATTTGATCATGTGAGTTAGGAAGCTTTAAAGGAAATTCACACTAATACTGGCATACCTAGGTCCAGAGTTTTTCAGACTGGAAAACCGGCTAGATATGGTGGCATACACCTGTAGTATTTGATCCTGGGGAGGCTGAGAATGGTGGATCATTTATATTTTGGAGTTTTGAGGTACAATGATGCTAAAGCCTATTTAGAGTTTACAAGTCACACAAATATTGTGAGACTATGGGAACAGAGGACCAGGAGGCTGCCTAAGAAGGGTAAAATCGTTTGGTTTGGAAAAGCAGATCAGGTAAATCTTCTGCACTGATGAATATTGGAATTAGGCCCATGCGTGGCTATTGCACTTCCAGTCTTGGCAAAATAGGGAGAACAGTCTAGAAAAAGCAAGCAAATAAGTAAATAAATACATGTGCCAGAAAAAGAAGGAAAGAAAGAAAGGAAGAGACAGATAGAAAGAAAAAAAGTTTAGAAAACCACATTTTCTTTGTATAACATATATAATTTGTTCTTTCACTGAAAAATCATTATTCATATTTTTGCATACACATCACAATGTACTTGTCTCAGTGCAGGATGTAACAGCAATATAGGAGATGATATGTTTTCTCTGTTTCCAAAGTATGACTTCTCTTTCTTTTTCTATCCTCTGTTAGTGTTCCCTAAACTTTAGTCCTGAAGTCTCATCTCTCTGAAAATTCTTCCCTTTCGAGACAGTATTCATCCTCATGATTTCAAGCATAACTTTTAGACTGATGATTTCAAGATCTTTGTTTCCAGTTAAATCCTCTAATTTCAGTTATAATTTCATATCCAGCTTGAATTATATTTCTAATCAGATGACTCATTGTTAAAAAAAAAAACATATTGCTTATATTTCAAGAGGCCTAGGTACCCAGCTCCTATAAAAGCACTTGTTAACAAATATATATATATATAGATATAGATATAGATAGATATATATAGATATAGATAGATAGATAGATATAGATATAGATATAGATATAGATAGATAGATAGATAGATAGATATAGATATAGATATAGATAT
>CM053587.1:28884631-28917229 GCA_028646515.1 Pseudochirops corinnae
GATAGATATAGATATAGATATAGATAGATAGATAGATATAGGTATAGATATAAGCAGGTCTTTTTTTTTTTTTAGCATTTTGTAATGGTAATTTGAAGACCTTCCCTGCTCCTTAACAGACCTAAGTAAATTCGAAGACCTTCCCTGCCCTTAATATGTCAAATGTAATTGCATGGAGCCCACGGTGGGTGGAGCTTGCTGAAATGGTGGAAGAGGAAGAGTGGAGCAGGAAGGAGCTGGGGAGAACCAGAGTAGAACTGGAAACAGAAAGCCTGGAGGCAGAGCAGCCAGCATGAGTGAGAGAGGGGCATTTTCACTTAAGGAGGCCTGTTTTACTTTGAATGCCTGATAGAGATGAGGCTTGGGAATGATGGTGCTTGTTGCATTGGTTATGTGTACCAAGATCTTGGTCACTATGATGAATTTGGCTTTCTGGTGTTGGGATTTGTCTTTATGGTGTTTGAATAAATGTTTTGGTTCTGTCTTCCAGGTGGAAAGTCTGTTACAATTTGTGATTCACAACTACATTAGCTTATTCATAGCTGCCTTGAGCACTGTGAATATCACATTGGTGTCATAAATTTAAAGGACTGAAAATTTAGAAGTTACAGTAGCCCAGAAACAACTGAAAAAAATACACACATATACATATGTATGTATAGATAAATTGATATCTATCTATGTACACATACATTTGTTAATAAGTGCAAGTTAAAAGTTATGATTGAAATCAAGACCTTCGGCAAGTAACTTAATTTCTGTCTATCTCATTTTCCTCAACAATAAATTAGTGATAATATAATATTATAATAATATATTTTATTATTATTATTATTATTACTATAGTACCTACTCCCCAAGATTGTTATGAGAATCAAATGAAATAATACCTACAGAACACTTAGCATAGTGCTTGAGTTAGCAATTAATAAATGCTTATTCCCATTCCCAATCAAAGGACTCATAAGCTTCTCTGAGAAAGGGCCTGAATCTATGGTTGCCAGATAACATTCTGATATTCTGTGAATTCCTAGCTCTCCAACAGGGTCCTACCCAGTCCATATCAGTCTCATAGTATCACCTGTGGTTCAAATTCCCTCTGAAAGACAGACACACTTTGGGGCAGCTGTATAGGAAATTTCCTTCCTATCAGATTTATAATTTTTGAGTCACTCACAAAAATGGTGGTGAATAAAGTACAGGCCAGTGCTCCCACACTAGTGTCTTTAGTGTTTTGCTGCTCTCTGGATGCTGGGCCCACAATGGCAAACATCTTCTTTCTCTAAGAGACATGCCACTCAGGAACCTTTCCTTCCCGCCCCATTCCTCTCCACTTTTAGAACCCAGTTCCCTGAGCTCTTCAAATTGGTTTTAGTCTTAGTCTCAAGACAAACTTTCGAGGCCGATGCTGCCCAAGAAATGCCTCTTCTTATCTAGAAGGCTAAATACTGAGATTATATTGCTTAGAAAATTTTATTCTTTAATTATGAGATTGTATATATAACAGCTCCAATGCCAGTGTTCATGAACTCCCATCTCCTATCTAAGGCCATTTGAGCTTGTACGTATATCCTAGTGCTATGAATAATGAATTAATTTAGGTATTCCCATTAGATTATAAGGTCCTTGAGGGCAGGGATTGTATGTTGCCTCTTTTTCTATCCCAAGAGCTTAACATAATGCCTGGTACTTGATAAGGGCTTAACACATGTTTATTGATTGATTACTCTTAATGTTTTATTTTCACCTGATCTGTGATGCCACTTGTAAGAGAAACTCTCTGAATCTATGCAGGGCAGCAGCTGGTCTCTAATTTCTAATCTAATCTCGGTATCAGGGCACTGAGAAGTTAAGTGATTTCCCATAGTCAAATAGGCAAAATATGTTAGAAATGGAACCGAAAGAACACTTAGTATTTTTCTATTTGTTGTAATCTCTTTTTCTGAGAGACCCTGCTATTTGTCCGAATCCAAATGTGGACTCTAGTTTTCCTGACTCCAGGCTTCATGCTCTATCCACTATGCCACCTGCCTCCCTCTGGACTGGTGATAGTACTGTTAATTCTCTGTCCTGGTCAACCTCCATCTTCAGTATTATGTGCAGTTCTGCTCATCACATTCTAAGAAAGGCATTTTGATAAAGTGTAGAACAGCCAGTGAAAATGAAAGGTAATGGTGAAAGACCTCAAGATCATGTCATCTAGGAGTCAGGAAGCAAATCTCTGTAGCCTGAAATAAAGAGGAGTCAGGTATAACATGACATCTGTTTTCAAAGATTTGAAGGTATGTCACATGCGAGAAGAATTACATTTATTTGCCTTACTTCCAGAGAGCCAAAATAGAAGCATTGTGTAGAAATTGCAAAGAAGCAAATTTATGCTTAGGGACACGAAAAATTTCCTAACTATTAGATTTATCTAAATGTTCAGTGGATCAGTTTTCAGGCAAAGACCAAATGACCACTTGGGTACGTATTTTGAAGAGATTCTTCTTCCTATATGGTATGAACTGGAGGGCCTTAGAATTCACTTCCAACTTTGTGATATTGAGTTTGTGATATAGGGGAGAACATCCAGATATAAATGAGAAACAGGAGAGTGCTTGATTGTTGACTGATTGTAGAAGAGAAAGGAGTAGGGAGCTTCAAGAGGCTGGTGGTGATAGGGGTGACCTGTTTAGTATAAAATACATTAGAAAAGAGGATGAGGATCAAAGAAGGCATTGAATTTGGTGACCCAAACAACTGCCACCTGAAAAAAGCCCCTTTCTTCCTGAGAAACAAATATGGAGCTGTTACACTTTATGAAAATTTTGAATTTATTAAAATGAGAAAATTTTCTCTTTAAGTAGTTGCCTATGAACATTGTAAACTTTAAATTAGGCATTTTGTACAGTAGAAGTTGGGGGAAAGGGGAGATCGGTATAGATATCATGATGAGAGGAAGGTCTTGAGACTTGAATTGGGGCTTGAAGAAAATGAGAGGAAAATGTTAGAGGCATCAGCTAGATCAGCCTGAAGAGGATGATTCCTGTAATTTTTTTTTTTTATCAGAAGATGTTGTTGCTCCTTGAAAATACATGAGAAACCTAGACTTTGAGTAAAGTTTTCCAGGGGTGGTGGTAGGTATTGTTCCTCATTTTCTCTTTGATTCTCTTGCAACTTAGTTTTGGTTTTGTAGACAATATTGACTTATAAGCATGGAATAAAAAAAGGAGGTAACTGACAACCATGGAGGTAGAATACATTGATCTGGGTTACATTAATATGTTGTATTAGAAATTAGGCTAGCAGCAATATATGACAATTTTGCTTATTCTTACAGGATCTCTGTGCTAATGGTGCTCAGATATTACATTTAAAGAGTTCATTAGTGGAGGAAGCAGCCAATGAACTAATAAATATGTTGTTGGATTGGGAAGTGCGATCTAGAGGAGAAAAAGTTTCATATGGCAAACAGGCTGATTCAGGGAGTGAAAGTACAGGTAAAAGGATTGTTAATATTAGTACTTCGCTCTTCTAGTTTAGTCACTCTATTCAAACCTTAATATTAGGTATATTATTAGGTATATATGTGTGTGTGTGTGTGTGTGTGTGTGTGTGTATACACATATATATGTATGTATGCACACACACATATGATGTCACAAGTTTTTCTCAGTCTTTTTGAAGCACTCTTCGTGATTTATAAAGATTTTTTTTCTCAGAAAACATTTATGGAAACAAAAATATCATGTTAATCAATGTGATAACAAAATCTTTAATCTTTAATGACTACAATTTGGAGGTTTAAGTTTATATGAAAGAGTTTTTTTTTGTGCCAATACATGAACTATTGTATTTAAAATATTTTGTAATTGTATAACAAACACAATTGCTTAGAGTATATAAATAATAATATGCTATTAAGAAATTAATTTAGGTTTCACTGACTCAAGTCTAATACTTTATATACTTTTCCCTTACCCCATTTATAGTCTATCTTTCATTACGTGTAATTTTTTCAGTAATTCAACTATATTCTGTCACTTTTCTTTCTCTATTCCTCCTTAAAATGTTAGGTCTCTATGTTGTTATTTATTTTCCATGGCTTTGTTGCAGCAGGTGAAGAACAGGGAAAATCAGAAAGTCTGATCTCTTCTCTTAATGCCAGTCAGACCAGAGTTGGGCTTCCTCCTGCAATAGTCAGGAGAAAGAAGAAAGAGAACGAAATTTTAGAGGAAGAAGCTTGTGAATTGCTTTCTCATTTCAACCACCAAAACATTGATGCTCTTCTGAAGGTTACTCGCAATGCCCTAGAGGCCATTCGTAAACGGACTTATTCTTCCAACACAATTAACTTCAGAGGTAATAATCTCACACAGTTTCCTTATTGGCTAATTTGCTTTTTAAGCCAATGACCAAGCTTCCTTATGCTGATGGCACCATTTCATGTTCATATGGGACATATTCTACAATCTGAGCCAGTATCTTTTATGATTTGTTTGCAAATGATGAGTAGTTTTCAAGTCTAGGAAAAGGTCTAACGGACAGATCCTGCCCTTTATGGTACCAGTCAGTTCATTTCTTTGGAGAGAGAGCTGTATGGGAAATATCCCAACATGGACATTGATGGGTCTTTAAAAAAACAGCAATAGTAAAATGATTAACATTGGCTTTTTTGTTCCAAAATTTTAGTGAGTTTTTAAAAAAATGTATCTTGATATTTATCTGTATGTTTAACAGTTTGCTTATTTATCAACTCTTCTAAGTGATTATTAAAGGTTTACTACATAATTTATATTTTAGAATCCTTTCTTTATGAGAGTGGTCTCTGTTAAGCACCAGTAAAATGATAATTGACACAACTATTCCAAAATATGTTTGATTTTCAGGGAGTGGGTTTCCTTTAACAGGAATATATTTAGGGCATAATATTTAGAATTCAATTTTAAAAACTTAAGTACCTACTGCATACAAAACAATCTTTACTTGCAGAGGGAAGCAAAGATTAATTAAACATGATCCAAACCTCAAGGATCTTATTGTCTAATAGTGTGAAAAAGGATGTTAATAGTAATAATGAAAATTAGAAGATTAGATAAAAGAGAAAGAAAGGGACATAATGACAATTGAAGTCCGAGTTAATTCTTGAAAAAATAACATGGGATTCAGCTTAATCATCAAGTCACCATGAGTGAGATTAATATTTGTGTTCCTTTTCCTTAGTTATGTCAGTGAAAAAAATGAAATTAACTATATATTTGTAATGTTAAGTCTTCGCCATGTTTTATGTTGACGCAGACAATGAACACCCACCCAAGCCAAAGCAGATCAGCCTCCCTATTTTTAGGGCAAACATCATTTTGTCGATCCCAAACATCTCAATGGTTCCAGTTCTGGATGATGTACAGCAGACTCTTAACAGAGCAGTAGAGTGTATTATCAGCGTCATGAAGGGAGTTGGACAGTGGAGTAAAGAACGATTGTCCACAGTGAGTTTGGAATGGAATCAATCCATTTACATTAGAGCTTTTGAAATCAGTTATTTTGGAGATATGAAAATGATGCTTTTTTTTTTTGGTAGAATAAACTGCTTGAAAGAACAATTGTCACCCTGAGGAACAACAACAAAGATAGTGATTCAGAGGATGACATAAGTGAGACTGGGACTCAAGGTAAGTACGTTTTTGTTTCTTTTGGAAATAAGAAATGAGAGGCAAGATCAATACTGCCCTTTAAATTCCAAAATTTCGTAGACCATTCCAAATATTATTTATTTTATTACTAGTTGTTTGAAGCATCATTTTCATTTATTATAGTGATGAAAACAAACTCTGATCAAGATTGTTGTTTTTATTGGTTCAGTCATTCAGTCATGTGCAACTCTTCATGGTCCATAGCATACCACTCCCTTCTGTCTTCTAATATCTCCCTAAGTCTGTCCGAACTCATATACTTTGTTTCCATGATACAATCAATCTCATCATCTGCCATCCCCTTCTTTTTTTTACCTTCAATCTTTCTCACCATCAAAGTCTTTTTCGATGTGTCTTATCTTTTCATTATGTGACCAAATTATTTAAGCTTTGACTTCAGTATTTGTTCTTCCAGTGAGTAGTCTGAATTAAATTTTTAAGTATTGATTAACTTGATCTTCTTGCTGTCCAAAGGACTTTCAAAAATCAAGTCCAGAAGCACAATTCAAAAGTATCAATACTTGGGTTCTCAGATTTCCTTATAATTCAACTTTCACAGTCATACAGTACTGCTGGAAAAGCCAGAGACTCTATCAACCTTTTTTTTGGCAAGGTGATATCCGAGTTTTTATTATGCTGTCCAAATTTGCCATGCTTTTCTTTCTAAGGAGCAAGTATCTTTTAATTATGTGGTCACAATCACTGTCTTCAGTGATCTTTGAGTCCAAGAATATAAAATTTGACACTACTTCCATTTCTTCTTCCTCTATTAGCCAGGAAGTAATGGAACCAGATAGCATGATCTTAGTTTTTTTTTTTTTAATGTTAAACTTCAAGCCAGCTTTTATACTCTCGTCTTTTATCCTCATCAAAAGGCTTGTTAATTCTTCTTTATTTTTTGCCATCAGAATGATATCATCTGCAGATCTGAGATTTTTGAAATTTCTCCTGATAATCTTAACTTTGGCTTTTGATTTGTCCAGCATGGCATTTTGCATGATGTACTCTACATATAAGTTAAAAAATAAGGTGACAATATACAGCCTTGTTATGCTCCTTTTCCAATCTTGAATTAATCAATTCCATATTTGGTTCTAACTGTTGCTTCTTGATATGCATACCAGTTCCTTACTAGCAAGTAAGATGATTTGGTACTCCCATCTCTTTGAAGACTTGTCACAATTTGTTGTCATCCACACTGTCAAAGGTTTAATGTAATCAGTAAGCAAAGATAGATGTTTTTCTGGAACTCCCTTGCTTTTTCTGTAGTCTAGTGAATATTAGCAATTTGGTTTCTAGTTCTTCTGCTTCTTTGAAAACCAGCCTATGCTTCTAATAATTCATGGTTCATGTATTGCTGAAGTCTAGCTTGCAAAATCTTCAGGATAGCCTTATTAGTGTGTGAACTGAGCACAATTGTTTGGTAGTTTGAATATTCCTTTTTATTACATTAATATATGTTTATGGAACAAAACAAGCATTTCCATAATGTAGTACAATAAAAAAGATGATTGTACACAAAACTGCAAATCTACTATTCACAACTTGCTATTCCGTTTAAATATACCACAAAATTATCATGTAAATTTCTTTTTTCTTTTTTTTTCTTTCTTTCTTTTCTTTTTTCTTCCCTCCCATCCAACCCTAGTGATGGCCACCATTGGACACAAATCTCTCTCTCTCTCTCTCTTTCTTTCTCTCTCTCTCTCTCTTCAAAAAAAGATAGTGTCTTTCTTTATATTTCCTTTATAACTTAATTTGGGTACTTAAAATTTGGGTACTTAACTTGGGTACTTAAAATAGTCAAAATACAGACAGCTATTCTTAAAACAATATGATGTTACTGTTTATAATATTCTCTTGATTCTGCTCACTTCATTTTTCATTATTTCATGCAAGTCTTTTCCTGTTGTTCTAGAATCATTGGGCTCAGTGTTTCTTATAGCATAGTAGTATCACAGTAATACCACAAATTGTTCAGTTATTCTCCAATTGATGGGCATCCCTGCAATTTCCAGTTTTTTTGAGGGGGGAAGGGAAGGTAATTGGGGTTCAGTGACTTGCACAAGGTCATACAGCTAGTTAAGTGTCAAGTGTCTGAGGCCAAATTTGAACTCAGGTCCTCCTAACTTCAGGGCTGGTGCTCTGTTCACTGTACCACCTAGCTGCCCCAATTTCCAGTTCTTTGTCACCACAAAGAGAACTGCTATAAACATTTTTAGAACATATAGGTTCTTTGCTTTTCCCCCTGATTTTCTTTGGAATAGACCACATTGTGGTATTCCTGGGTATTCCTTCGATAGTTTAATAGTTCTTAGGGCATAAGTTCAGATTGCTCTCCAGAATGGTTGGATTAGTTCACAGTTCCACCAACAATCAATTAATGTCTTAATTTTTCCATATCCCCTCCAACATTTGTCACTTTCCCCTTACCTCTTTTTAGTCAGTCTGGTAGGTGGAAAATGATATCTCAAGGTTGTTTTAATTTGCATTTCTCTAACCAACAATTATTTAGAACATTTTTTCATATGACTATAAGTTGTTTTGATTTCTTCACTGGAAAACTGCGTGTTCATATCCTTTGATCATTTATCAGTTGGGGAATGACTTGTATTCTTTCAGATTTAACAGAATTCTTTATATATTTTAGATATGAAACCTTTATCTGATAAATTGTCTACAAAAATTCCTCCGCCCCCTCCAATTTTGTGCTTTCCTTCTGATCTTGGCTACATTTGTTTTATTTATACAAAAATATTTTAATGTAATATAATTGAAATTATCCATTTTAACCTCACTTTGCTTTCTTTCTCTTGTTTATTTATAAATTATATACCTATCCATAAGTCTGCTAAGTGATGTTTTCCATGTTCTTCTGATTTTCTTCATTTAATATTTTTTAGAATATCTTTTGGTATTGTCCTTCTTAGGATCTTGATGTAAACTCACTTTTGGCTTTTCCAAATATATTGGCATATTGAGGACAGCACTTTAATAGCATCATCCTTTAGGATTTTAAATATTTCAGCTAGAATGCCTCTGATTGATGTTATAAGTATCTAATTTGCATTCATGGATTGAGAGAGGTGTTGGTGCTATGTTGTGTACTAAGAAATTCCTTCCTACTCCTTAATATCTTCTGTGGAACTTGAATTTGGAATTATAACTCAGTGCTCAGAGTTTCATACTGTAGTCGAGATTGTGCTACCCAGGTCCCAGCAGAGATAGGCCATTATTCATCTCCATCCTTCCATATAATACTTCTTCATACTTTCAGTTTATTGCAGAGTTCTCCTTCCATCTTGTGAGTTATCCATCAATACTCTGACCTTTAATTAGTGACTTGATGAGGAGTTCAGGCAGGTAGAGGTCATTAAATTTCCTTATTTCAACCTGCATACGACTTCCAAACTATTTTGTTGCAGTGGAATTTTGTTATGATAACTACAGTGCTAAAAATCATGTTCCTATTCAGCAAAACTTTGGAAAAGTTGGCACTTATGAACCGAGCCTCTCTGTTAACTGTGACCAATTAACAAGTGAAAAGGAGTGCTGTGAATATAAGAAAGGAAAGAATACACTACACAAGTCCAAAGCATGATTTTTTTTCTTTCTAGCTTTCCCGTATTTTTGTCTCAGATCTTGTTTTGAAACTGTTTGACTTTTTGTGGAGGTGGAAGAAACTTGAAGTGCTTTCTTGTTGGCAAGACAAAATCATTATAAATAACTCAGTTCTCTTTCTCACCCACCCACCCATCTACCAAGCTATATCCGTATTATCTGTGTACCTATAACTCCCACCTACGCACATACAACATGTTATCAAGTTTTTTCCCCATATAAAAAGAAATATATGTTATAGGGACAAGAGAAAGTACACACTATATAATGTGTGGTATAGTGAAAACAGCATGGAATTTAGAGTTGGGAGACATGGATTCAGACCCTGTATGTATTTCTTTACTCGTTACGTGACCTTGGACAAATTATTTGGTCTATCTAGGGCTCAGCATTTTCTGCTGAGTTAGATTTGATAAAAGTTCTCGTGTTGTTTTTGTAGAATAAATGGACAGATAAGGCTTAGATAGCTCTGGAATTGATTATATGACTGGACCCAAAGAAAGGTTCATTCATGGACAGAACAGTGATTCATTGTCAACTTGTAATGAAGTCTTCAATACAATTTTTCCTGTTTTATTACTTCTTCTATTTAAATTTGTGTATTATGTTTTTTTATATTTTTGTTTTGTATTATATCTTCTATTTACTTACCTGTGAACATGTGGTTTTCTCCCAGTAAAGTATAAACTACATGAAGGCAGACACTGTCTATTTTGTCTCTTAACTCCCAGTGCTTATCACATAGTATCTGGCATATACTATCCTCCCATAGTTTGAGTCATGTCTAACTCTTTGTGACCTCAGTTGAGGTTTTCTTGGCAAAGAACTGGAGTGGGTTGCCATTTCCATCTCCAGCTAGGTTTACAGATGAGAAAACTGAGACAAACAGGGATGAGTGACTTTCCCAGAGTCACACATCTAGTAAGAAATTGAGGGAAGATTTGAACTCAGGAACATGAGTTCAGGCTTGATACTCATTCATTGAGTCACCAAGTTGCCCATCTGGCATATAGAATGTGTATAATAAATGTTCTTTTGTTTTAATTGAGCAGCCTTAGGACCTGTATTTGATTCTGTGCTGTATGCATTTTTTCCCAATGATGCAGAAAAGCATGCTTAGTAAATCTTCAAATGACTTAAAATTGGTTAGAACATTGGGCCAAGTCTACTAAGATAAAATTTAATGAGGACAAACTTAAAGTCTTATACTTGCGTGCAAAAAAAATAAATTTCTCAAATATAAAAAGTGGAAGTAATGTCCAGATAGCAGTTTCCAATAATCTCTGGAGTTAATTGTACTGCAAACTCCATAAGAGACAACAGAGCAATATGGCAGCTAAGCAGACTTTTACAGTGTTAGGCAGCATCATAAGAAGTATAAGGAAGTCATAATACTAGTGTGCTCTGTCTTGTTCTTTCCAAGAGATGGGTGGTGAAGCAGTGGATAGAGTGATAGACTGGTAGTCATGAAGACCTGAGTTCAAATCTGGCCTCAGACATTTACTTGCTGTGTGAACTTCGTCAAGCTACTTAATTTCTGCCCTCCTCAGTTTCCTCAGTTGTTAAATGGGGATTATAATAGCACCTACCTTGCAGGGTATAACTGGAACATGGTAGGTGTTATATTAATGCATATTCCTTTCTCCTTTCCTTCCTCTTGTTCTCACTAAATCAGTAGTGCTGTGATCAGTTCTGGGCTCTTCAGCTTGGGAAGGACATTGATAACCTGGAGAGTAAGTAGAAGAAACCAGCTAGAATAGTTGAAGACTTCTAGATCATGACACCTGAAAGAGATGCATTTGAAATTGTTATCCTGCAGGAAAAAAGACTTAGAAGGAGATGTGTCTTCAAAGTATTTAAGGAGCAGTCACATGATAGAGGAATTAGGCTTATTGTATTTGTCCTCAGAGGGCAGATCTAGGAGGAGGAGTTGGAAGCTGTAAAAAGTCAGATGTAGGCTTGAGGTAATGAAAAGCTTCCTAACAATTAGAGTTCTGTAAAAGTGGAATATACTGCTTTTGGGAGATAGTCGTTCTTGCCTAATTGGAGGTCTTCAAGTTAAGATCGGTATAGCACTAGTCACCTATAGAAGAGGATATTTTACAGGTATGGATTGGATTGTGTGGCCTCTAAAGTTCCTTTTAATTTGGAAATATTGGTGATTCTGTGATTTCTAAGTTCTTTTGGCTGCACATCCTGTGATCCTGTGACTCTTATTTCAAGCTTCGTTTGAAATGAAAATCAGAGGATTGAACTATTAGCCAGTTTTTAATTTGACTAAATGTCAAGGTCCATATATATTAAAGATCCTAAATATCACACTATATTTTCTGGTTTTATTGTCTGGTAATTAGTAATCAATAATACAGACAGATTGACCTGCCCAAGGTCACACAGGTAGCTAATTAGTTGGCAACTCTGGAAATAGAACTCAAGTTTATTACTGTAGCTATGCAGAATAGCTCTACCCCCAACTTCTGCCAAAGATCTAGGCTCTATTTTGAATTTTCATTTAGTCCTCTGAAACTTAAAATGTAACCAATCTAAAACTTTCACCATAAAGCTGCTTTTGGACTAAATTCTTTCTATTAATATTAATTCTTAGCACTCAGGTTTGTAATTTTGGAGTCCTGCAATTCAATCCATTTCAATTCTGCTCCACAAGCATTTATTAAGTATATGCCAGATACTGTGCTAGGTGATAGGGATACAAAGACAAAAAAATAGCCTCTTCCCTCGCAGAGCTTCCATTTTTACTTATAGATACAGCATGTGTATGGATAGTTAAAGACAGTAATTGAGGAGGGATGGATCATTAGCAACTGGGGATTTGGAACTGGGGAAGGAAAAAGAACTGGATTTGAAAAGAATGTTGCCCTTATAGCAGCACTCCCCTCTTACCCACAGGGCCTCCCATAGGGTGCTTTAGGCACAAGGTGTTCTGGAGATCCACATTCACTCCAAATCAGAGTGAAGAACCTCATTTTCTCTCAATTAGTATCAAATATGGGCAAGAAGAAGAATATTTCAGACATAGGGGGAAAAATTGTGAGTGCTGAGGTGGGGGATAGAATGTGAAGTTTGTGGGGTAGCTAGTAGTCTAGTATGGCTGTAATGCATAAAATATAAGTGCAGTAATATGTGATGATACTGGAAAAGTAGACTGGATCTAGGTTGTGCATAGCCTCCAGTGGAGGGCTGAGAAATTTGCATTTTAGCCTAGAAGTGATTAGGAGCCACTGACATTGTTTTTAGCAGAAAAGTTTCATGGTTAGATCTGTGCTTTAATATGTCAATTTGGGCAGCCATACAGAGGATGGATTAGAGAGGCCACTGGAAACAGAGGAGTCAGTCAGAAGGCTATTGCAACATCCCAGGGGTGGGGGATGTTATAAGGACCTGAAAGAGCTTGATGATTTGTGGTGATCATGTGAGCAGAGAGAAGGCAACAGATGAGAGAGAAATTATGGAGGGAGAACTGGAAGGATTTGGCTGCTCATTAGATATGTAAGTGAAGGAGAGCGAAGAGTTAAGGGATGACCCAACTATTTAAATCTGAGTGACTTATCTACAATATTAATAGGGAAATTTGGAGTTTGGGTTTAATAAAATAAATATTAGTGAATATTGGGTTTAAATTGCCATTGTGATATCCATATGTCTGGTAGGCAATTAGTTGATAAGTTCAAGAGATAAATTTTACTCACACACACAAACACACACACATGCACATATTCTTAGGTATATATTGAGGAGTCATAGTATAGAGGTAATAATTCAACTGATAGGATCTGATAAAATCACTGAGAGAATATAGAGAGAAGAAAAGACCCAAGACAGAGCCTTATATGTTACCCATGCATAGTGGAAAGGAGAGAGATAATCTACCACTAAGGACTGAGCAACAGTAGTAAGACAGGCAAAATATGTAGGAAGAGAGCCAGGAAAGAGTATTGTCTTTCTTAAAAGTCAAGAGGAGAGAATATACAGGAGGTGGTGGGGCAGCTAGATTGCACAGTGGATAGAGTGATGAGTCTGGATTCAGGAAGAGTCATCTTATTAGCTTACTTATTTATATCAGTTATTAGATAAGTGACCCTGGTAAAGTCACTTAACCCTGTTTGCCTCAGTCTCCTCATTTATAAAATGAACTGGAAATGGAAATAACAAACTACTCCAGCAACTTTGCCAAGAAAACCCCAGCAGGAGTTATGAAGGGTCAGACATGACTGAAAAATGACTGAACTGAACACAGGAGATGGTTGATAGTGTCACAAACTGTAGGGATGGCAAGGAGGAAGAGGATTGAGAAAAGGCAATTAGATTCAGTGTTTAAGAGACCAGTCTCAGAAAAGTGCTGGGGTCAGAAGGTAGCTTACAAAAAGGTTGAGAAACGAGTGGGAGGCGAGGAGCTTGGCAGTGAAGAGGATGATTACCCAAAAGCATTGCAAGGTCAAGACGAGGTTTTTCTCTTTAAGGATGAGATATTCTTGGCCATGTTCGTATGGAGAAATTGAAGATGCCCGGGAAGGAATGATCAACAAAACGTTCTTATAAAGTACGTGGGTGAAGAGCAGCATCAAGGACCTAAGCATCAGGATAAGACTTAAGGAAGAGAATGATCGCGTCCTCCTCAGTCACTGGAACGAAGGAGGAGACGACTTGATTTTATCTGGGAGTGGTTAGGTCTGTCATGGGGAAAGAGACAGCTCATGGTGGATGGCCTTGACTGCTTTAGGTCATTTGTGAATGAGGGTCACAGTGAAAGAGAAAGAAGAAAGGTTTTTGAACAGCTTCTAGGGGCCAATCAGTAGAAAACCAGCCAGGGAAAAATAGAATGATGATAGTGCAGCAGTGAAGACTCAGAGACAAATTAGCTTGCATTTATTTCAGAAATAGGCAACCTAATTGCATGATATTCTTCAGTGGCATTCAACGGCACAGGAGTAGGAGAGAAAGGGAAGATGGTTGAGGTCATCCAGGACTGAGGATGAGCAAAATGTGAATGATGATAGAACAAGGAGTAAAATGAATTCAAGGTAGAGGACAACACATAGTTGAACTTGGCAATTAGAGATACAAGATAATGTAGTGAGGTGAGTGCCAGGTCACAAGGTGGGTGAGAGGACAAGGAAAAATAGAGAAGACTGGATATTTTGGAAAGGCATAGGTTTAGGAATGAGACAGAGAGAGAGATAGAACAATTTTGGTGACAGGAGAATTCTAGAGTTCAAGAATATGGAGGTGGGTTTGGGATACTAGGGCAATTAATATATAATCTTATCTTCCTTGCTAACACACAAACACACATAGATGGAGTAAAGTTCAATGTAATGGCAGTTGAAGAGATTGATAATGGGGGTTGAGGTAAAGAGGAAAATCCTTGAGAAAGGAGGGAGAATGACTTGGAAGTTGGTTATAGATTATAGGAGCAAAGACCTGGAAAAGATGAGGTACACTGATGGAATAAAACTCAAAGGAGGGGAGGTTAGAGAATGATGGTGGTAGAAGGAAGACTTAGAAATGGTAGTAGAAAGCAAGGAGTTTGACGACTGCTCCTCCTGTCCTGGTGTGTGTGTTTGCATGCACACATATATGTATGCATGCATGTGCATGCGTTCTTGCATACATGCACATAAGTGTGGTGTCACCAGATGGAGACAATAGGTAGGTGATTGGAGAAGAGGTATCTGGGGTTTCGTTTTTTTTTTTTTTTTTTTTGCTTTTTGGAGGGGGAAAGGCAGGGCAATTAGGGTTAAGTGATTTGCCCAAGGTCACGCAGTTAAGTATTAAGTGTCTGAGGCTGGATTTGAACTCGGGTCCTCGTGACTCCAGGGTTGATGCTCTGTACACTATGCCACCTAGCTGCCCCAAGAAGAGGTGTCTTTATGATAAACCAGGTTACTGTGAAAAAGAGGATGATGGAGTTTGATAAGAAGTGATTTAGGATGAGGGGAATTTGGTAATTATAGAGCTGGGTTTTCAGATGACTTTCTTTACAGCTTCAGTTTCCATTATGTATTTTTTCTTCAAACATTGGGTAAATGGGGAATGGTGAAGAGTTCATACCACACACTTGGATCAAGTAGTATCTGGTGATTGGTTGTCTAGAGGTCAGAATAGAGTCACATAGCACTGATTCCATGGTTTTTGGAGTTTCATGGGATGGACAGAATAATAACAGAACTTCTGTCAATGTTAATTGTAGAGTTGGAAGGAAAAATATTCTAAAAAAGCTAAAATGCAAATGACTGCATGTAAGGATCTCTGCAGCCACAGTTACTTGAAAAACTGCATATTAAGATCATCTCTATTTTAGTGTGTATTTACTTATTTTATTAAATAAGTAATCTAGTTCCTGAGGCACCTGGGGAGGGACTCCTATGTGACACCTCTGCTCTTCCCTTGTTTTTGTTGTTCGGTTGTTTTAGTCATGACCAGCTCTTTGTGGGGCTTTTCTTGGCAAAGGTGTGGGAGTGGTTTGCCATTTCCTTCTCCAGCTCATTTCATAGATGAAGAGCTGAGGCAAACAGGGTTGAGTGACTTGGCCAGGGTCACACAGCTAATAAGTATCTGAGGCCAGATTTGAACTCAGGAAGAGGAGTCTTCCTGACTCTGGGTCCTGTGCTAGATCCACTGCACCATCTTGCTGTCCGTGCTCTATGCTACTGGCCACATATTCTCCTTTAAAGCAAAAATGCCACTGTTCACTGAGTAAAGTTTAAATTCCTAAGCCCTCTTCCTATGATCTGCTTTGCTGCCAAAGTGGTCTGCTCTTTGTATGGCTGTTTCATTTTGCTCTTTTCTTTTCTAATGGGCTCCCTCATGTTTGGAATAAATTTACTTCTACTTCCTCTCCCTCCACCTCCCCTCCCCTCTTCCACACACCCCCATCTTTGATGGTCTTTCATGAAATCTCCTCTGTCTCTCTAGGTGAAAGTGGTCTATCTTTCCTCAGGTCTGGCGCAGCATTTTTCCCTATCATACTCTACCTCATATAAAATTTATGTATGTCTTATATCTTCTCTATTATAGTGCAAGCTCCTTGAAGGTAGAAAGAATATTATTTTTCATTTTTGTAGCCTCAGTGTCTAGCAAGGTATTTTGCATAAATACATTGGAAATACAAATGTAAATACAGGAAAATTAAAAACATTTGTTGCTTTTGTTGAATTGTTGAAATGACCTTTTAATTACTTTAATTTCCCTTGATTTATACTTTCTTAATATTTCAACAATGTGAAAATTGTGAAAGACAGGTTTTTACTATATTTATGAATTCCTGGAATTCAGTCATAATTATAGAGAGAAAGAAGATTATTTGTGAAGTATTATTCCCATAAAGACTATTATTTTAGTTATGACCCAAAGAGGCACTTATATCTGATTTTCACTGGGGCTTTATCTTATTGTAACTGTGAACTTTTCCTTTTTAGATACCATTGAAATGGCATCCATCAATTTACCAATTCCTGTGCAAAGTAAGAACTATTACAAGAGTATTTCTGACAACAAAGAGATTGTTAAATTGGTTTCTGTGCTTAGCACAATCATCAACTCTACCAAAAAGGTAAGTCAATAGTATACACCCTCTGAGATTTCCTCTAGCCACACGGCTCTTTGGTGACTGATGGTTGAACCTTTCAATCAACTAACACTTATCAAACACCCCTTGTGTGCCAGGAGCCATGCTAGGTCCTGGATAAATATATAAATACAAAAATGAGACAGACCAAAAGCCTGAAAGGACTTGTGGTGGGACAGGATGTGGAGAGGAGAGAGAGCTTGGAAAGTCACATTCCCAAGAAAGCAAGTAAAGGTGTATCCGAAACAAACACCAAGTAATTTTGAAAGGGGCCTTTAGCAAGTGAAGAAATCAAGGAAAGGCCTCCTGAAAGTGGAAGAATTTGAGCTGAGGCTTGAAGGAAACTGATTAGACATTTCAGGAGGCAGAGGAGGGGAGAGAAAAGACCGTAAGCTGCTTGAGAGCAATGGCGCTTTTCCCCTTTCCTTTGTATCCACAGTGCTTAGCGCAGAGCCAGGCACGTGGCAGGTGTTTAGTAAGTGCTCCTTGACTGAATAAACTCATTTCAATACTCAATCCAAAGAGGTTATGGTATTATTAATATATTGACTTCTGAACTATAATCCTTAAGAGTGTAGATATGAAAAAAATAGCACAAAACATGTACTATTTTAAATAACTCTGCTATACCAAAAATTTGAGCCTGCGAAATCATATTCATAAAATCATGTTTCACTTTACAAAATTATTATTCTTCTAACAGTCATCTCTCTTTCTAAATTTGAAATAGGATTTAATTTATACACAGTATCATAAGAATAAGAACTTGCCACCCCCAGTCTCCTGCACGTAAGTTTTGCATACACTGGTCTCCTTGAGAGAAACTAGCAATAATTCCATGGAAGATGGCCTTCAGTTGTAATAGAAAATGTCATTGATGCTTAGGTGCTAACAGAGAGGAAAGAAGGAGCTTCTCCCACTCTGTAGCCGTCTCTACTTTCTGATAAGTGGTTTATGTTTCCTAACAGAGGTAGATAGAGGGGAGGAATCCCCCAAAGGCATCCCTTTCTCCTTCTTAATCCAGGGCACATTAAAATCTGCCAAGAAAAGTTTATTATTATTATTATTATTATTATTATTTTTTTTTTTTTTTTTTTTGCTTGTAAAATGAGGACGTTGGAGTAGAAGGTTCCTGAGGTCCCGTCCAAATCTAGAACTATGATACTATGGCCTTCTTTAAGTCCAGGAAATTGTTGATTTACTTCAGGTTAAAAATCTTTTCTTTGTTTACTACTTTGGCATATCACCTTCAACTGGCCAAGGAATACTCTAGTATTAGTAGCCTCGCAAGATTTGGGATTTTCACTCCATGGGGATCATTAGTACTCTTTTGCATCTCTGCTCTTTGTTTGAAAGACTGATTGTGTCCCCAATTTTCCAAGATAGTTCTTCCCAAACTTTTACTGCCACAACTATAAGCAAATAGGATGTTTTATGTAAGAATCTTTTATGTAAGGAAGGTGGAGATAGCATCACAATGAAAGAAGAGTGAAAGGGTGGACGCTAAAACTAGATGCTTCTAACTACAGAAGCAGGAATGCTTTCCCTTCTTTGAATCTTCCTTCTTTGGAATCTTGCCTTGTGGGAAGGATGACTAGTGATTTCTGAGCAGATACTCAGTTACTGAGGACTATCCTTTCTGACTTGGTGGCAGGGGATATGGGGGAGGGGGATGGTGGAGAAGAAAAAGGTATCAAGATTTTTGTGAGCTGCTTCCTGGAAACTTCTTCAACTTTTCCCATAATGAGTCATTTCTTAAAACAGTGAAAAATAGCTAATAAAAATCAATTGATGCCCTATGACAATTTCTGATGGTGTATGCAAAAGTCTTTACCCCTTGTTCCTTCTCCCTTCCTTGAAGAAGGAGGTATCGTTATAGTTATTCATAGTCTCACTTCCTTTTGTGATTCTTTTTATTTGCATTGCTGTAGTCTTTGGGTATGTAATTTTCTTTGTTCTGCTTGTTCAGCTCTCCATCACTTCATGTAAGTTTTCCTTAATTTCCCTGAATTCCAATGCTTATTATTTCTTACTGCAAAATCATATTCCCTGAAAGCCATATACCACAGTTTTTCAGCTATTACACAATAGATGGGCACCCATTTAATTTATTTGTTACCACAAGAAGCACTGCAATAAATCCTTTGGCACATATCTTTCAACGCAAGTTAAATAGCCAGAGAAATATGGTTAAGACTGTGGAAGCATTAGAAGGGATCTCCACTATTGAGGAACTTAGAATTTAGTTAGAGAGAAAAGATGACCCCGTGACATGATCAAACAATGTTTATGGAAGACTGGTTTGGCACAGGTACCCAGAACAGGTTGGAGGAGGTGACATCAGATCTTCCTCCCTACACTTGACCTCTTTTGTTTATGTGCCTAGTAGTCTGATTGAATCAAAGGATACAAGTTACTTAGTCATTTTTGTTGTGTAGTTCCAAATCATTTCCTAGAATTGTTTAACTGCTTCATAGCCCCATTAGTAGAATGTTAGCTTGCCTTTCTTTTCTCTTCTCCTCTCAAAAGCCAAGCCGTATCTGCTCTTGATTTCCTTCTTTCTCAGGTATTATGTGCTTTCCGCAAAGTAACATTAATGAGGAGAACTTGTTTTAAATGCAACTTTAACTACTGACAAGAACTTTCCTAATAACTCTATGAAGTAGGTATTATAAGTATTATTATCACCATTTTGCAGATGAGGAAACTGAGGCTCAGAGAAGTTAAGTGACCTGCCCAGGGTCTCAAATCTAATGTATCTGAGATGGGTGCTCAGCCTGCTTCCTAAATAGCTGATTGGCAATGACGACGCATAATTTCAATGTTCATTCCTTACTTTTTAACTTTCAAAGTACAGACTCTACAGTTTAAAAATGAAGAAATGAGTGAATTTAGTGCTTACCATTAGCTAAGCAGGGGAGGGATTTGATCAAATTTCATTGCCGGTGGATAATGTCTGTGTAGTACAAAAGCCTATGCATCCCATAGATTCATGTATGTCTGATACCTCATCAGACAAATCAACTATTTTTAAAGGGTAGAAAAACTCAATGAGAGTCAGTTTGAGGTAAATAACATTGGACCAGGCCTTAGAAAACCTGAATTTCATTTGGCTCTATACACTTACTATGTGTGCAGTGAGAGATTAATTTCAATCTATGTAAAATGGGGTTGCCATTAGTATTGCTTACTTCACAGGGTTGTTGTGAGTTCAGTTCTTTATCAAATTTAAAATTGTATATCAATATGAACTTTTATCATTGCTACGATCATCATCATCACCACTACCTAGTGAATGCCGAAGAACATCTCTGCCTCCTTCAGAACGCTTGCAGTGGGAATACCAGACACACTAACACTTCAAGAAGACAATTTAAGTTTATTGTATTTGGTTCATTTTGAGAGTTATTGCTAATATTTTATTGGAAAGTTATTATTTGTTTGATATGTGGGAGATGAAGCTTTGCTACTTTCTCAAATTTTAAAAATTACATCTCAAAGCATTTTTCATCATGGATTTATTTTTTCTGAAATTATGCAAACAAATGAAAAAAGACTTGAACTTTATAAAAATAATTTTATCAACACATCTTCATGTAAATCTATTATTTAAGTGTATCATTCCTATACCTGATTGCATGCCGCCATGGAGGGGAGGGAGGGGAGAAAATTTGAAACTCAAGGGATTGTGGAACTGAATCTTGTAAACTAAAAGTAAATGAACAAGTCAATGAAAAATATTTAAGTGTATCATTATCTTAGTACAAGCTCATGACTACATCTGCTGAATTTTGAAAGTCAATAGACTCATAGTGTATTGGAGCTGGCACAGGCATTAGATGCAATGATGTTTTTCTCTCCTCTCCATGACTCCCCCTTTCTCCCAACCCCAACCTGAGGAAGCAGGCCTAATGCCAACCCTTTCCTAATTCTAGTTTGATGTAGGATGAAATGAGGCACTCAGTCATTAAAGAATCAACCAAAAAAAGAGATTTGTTTTGCCCTAACACAGTAAGGATATTCATTCAATAAGGATACAGTGGTGTTTATCTTCAGCATTGGTGATGGGGCCTCCATAGCCTCCTATTGGAAACATTAAGTTAGTATCAATTAATCAGCATTTATTAAGTGCCTTTTACATGATAGGCACTAAGTGCTGGAGATACAAAAAATTGCAAAAAAAAATAGTCCCTGTCCTCAAGGAGCTTACAGTCTGATGTTAACGTGATATTAGGGTACAACATGATGATTTGAGTGACTTCAGACATCCTCCTAGGCTGAGAGGTTCAGGATCTTTGTGACTGGGACTATTTAATGCCTTGGGGTCCATCTCTGGTCATCCTGATCTATTTCTTGCCACTGGACCCAGATGGCTCTGAAAGAGAAAGTGAGGCTGGTGACCTTGTATAGTGCTCCCTCACTTAAATCCAATTCATTTGCAAGTCATGGCATCATCTTCCTGATGTCTCAGTCTTCTTCAAGAACAAAGGACAAAAACAGCAACATTTAATACCTTAGGTGACGAATAAGCTGCTTCAAGGAAGCTAGAACTAATGGTTTTGTCTTCTTTTTAGGGAAAACTAATTCCTATTGTTAGATGACAGAAAACACAGCCTGGGCCTGTACCAACTAGAGGGTGGGTAGAAAGATGTGCTGGTAGGGAAATTCTCTTCAGGCTGAATGCCCTCCTTCTTTTGATGCCTCACTTGGGTGTCAGTCCTTCTTGAACACTCCCCATTCATGTTTCTCTTAGTACTTTGCCTGGACTATTTTTTTTTTTTGCTAAAACTATTATGTTCTCCTTTTATCAAAACTATTTGTTAAATTATGCTCCCCATTGTGAATTTTTAGGGTCTTTGAGAGCAGGTTCTATATTATTGCTGCCTTCCTGGTGTTTAACTGAATTAAATCCAATCTTGTAGAAGCCCCTAATTTTACAGTTGAGGATATTGGGTGCAAAGAGTTAAAATTAAAACCAGTGCTCTTGATTCCCAGTCTGATGTTCATTCTGTCATTGTTTGTTATTGCTCAGTTGTTTTAGTCCTGACTCTCTGTGATCTGATTTTGGGGTTTTCTTGGCAAAGATACTAGAGTGGTTTGCCATTTCCTTCTCCAGTTTATTTTATAGATGAGGAACTGAAGCAAGCAGGATTAAGTGACTTGCCCAGGGTCACAACGCTAGCCACTGTCTGAGACTAGATTTGAACTCAGGATGTAGCTGGTCCTTAATGTTCATTCTACCACACCACAAAACCCCCATTTTGGGGTTTTCTTGCCAAAGATATGCAACAGATGTTTTTCATTAGTCTGAAATTATGTTCATGTTTTGAATTAACTGAAAAATAAGCCAATAGTTACTAGCAGAAATATCAATTATATCTTCTTGTTCCTATTTCATACTATAATATGAAGGAAAACCCGAGTTCAAATTTAGCCTCAGACGTTGAAAAGTTGTATGACCCTGTGCAAGTCTCTTAACCTTCACTGTTTACCTCAGTTTCCTCATCTGTAAAATAGAGATAATAATAGCACATACTTCCCAGGGTCATTGTGGAAATCAAAGGAATTAAGAATTATAAAGCACTTAGCACAATACCTGGCACATAGTAAGTGCTATGTACATGTTAATTATTATTATTATTGTTATCCTCCTATAATATGAATTTATTATGACCACTGCTGCTTAGAGGCAATTAGGCTTAGAGCACTGGGCCTAAAATTTGGAAGACCTGAGTTCAAACCTTCCTTCAGACACTAGAGATAAACTTGTGTGTTTCACCACAGGGATTGCCTGACTATGAGCAAGTAACTTAACCTCTGTTAGCCTCAACTGTAAAATGGGGATTATAAAATTTACCTTCCAGCTATGTTATGAAGATCAAGCAAGGTAATATTTTAAGGTATTTAGTGCAGAACTTGGCACACAGTAGGCACTTAATAAATATGTGTTTCCTCTCTTTTTTTTCTTCCTATTGCAGGAAGTTATTTCATCTCTAGATTGTTTCAAACGTTACCATCATATATGGCAAAAGGAGAAAGAAGACACTATTATGGAATTTTTAAGCAAAAAGCCCTCACTTTTTGAATTTGAATCTCAGATCCTCTATTTCCGAGACTTAGAGCAGGAAATTAATGCTGAGCCTGAATATATCTGTGTAGGAGCTATCGCATTATACACAGGTAGGTAAACCTTCTTTTAGGTATTCATAGAAATTCAGCAAATATTTTTTATCTCTTCATCTTTAGATTACTATTTCTGAGAGCTTGGGTTTTCTTAAAGATTGACTTTCCTTTTATGAAACTCAAGCAACGGGTCTAGTTTGTAGGTTTTATTTATTCCTCTTATACACAATCAGCTATTTGAGAATATGTAGAGATATAATGAATGCTTTGCTGTTATGCACTGAAAATGAATGCTTATGTAGAGAAAGGGAGCACATCTGATGTATTTGGTATTAAAATCGGGCTGTTTGAAAAAATAAAGACATAAAAAACCTTGGAGGGCAGTGGATATTTGATGTGTAGTTTTCAGTATTTGACAATGTGCTTCAAGTTCTTATAAGGACAAGTATTATAAACATATATAAATGAATAATTTTAAGGAGGGAAATCTTTTTGTCTGAATTTCTGAGAGTAAGAGAACTAAAAGGTATAAACGTACTGTACTTCCATATATTTTGAGGGTATCAGTAGTTCACAGAAGAAAAAAAGGAGGAAAAAGGGAAAAGGAGAGAAGTTTTTATAAATGCCAAGTGTATGAGTGTAAATTAAATAGACTTTTGTAGTCATATTTGGCAGCTGCTGTTCCACCTTTTCCAAAATGTATTGTGAATCTTATATTTTATAGCTGATCTGAAGATGGCATTGACTGCAGAAACCAAGGCCTGGATGTTTGACATAGGCCGTCATTGTAACAAGAAATACAAAAGTGAGATGGAGAATGTTTTTACTTTGGTTGAAGAGCTCAATAAAAAATTAAATCGTCAGATTAAAGACTTGGATGATATCAGGATAGCAATGGCTGCACTTAAAGAAATCAGAGAGCAGCAAATTCGCATAGACTTTCAAGTTGGCCCTATTGAGGTAACTAACAAGAATAAGAGTACTTTTGTTATTAGCATATACACGGCAGCCATTTATTTATTTTTCAAGAGTTTTGTGCTAATTTGACCTGAAATAGATAGAAATTGCTCTTTTTTATACTTATGAAAAAAAGGGCATAAGACACATAAATAGATTAATTTATATACTTTTAAGTAATAAAAATAGATTTCTTTAAATTAGATGATAATTAAACCTTTAATTAAAATAGGCTTTATTCCAACAAATCTGATAGTTTATAATTTCCTCTACTAAAAGGTATTACTTTTCTATAGTTGTTTTTTAGGCACATGAAAATAATAACTATGGTTGCATGTATGTGTGTGTGTGTCTGTGTGTATGCCTTAAAAATTGCAAGTATTGTATAATTTAGTGACATTTGTGACAGTTGTGACAGTTGTCAGCTGCATTATTGAATTCCCCTAATGACCAGGATGGGTGCTATCTCACAATTCCTGAATTCTACTTTGGGGAAGTATCCTAAAGAGATTTCTGATTTTCCTTTTCCTCAGTTCCCTCAAACCCTGAAACAATCTATAGCATAAATTTCTAAAGTGGACTAGAGAATCTTGTAAGACGTGGCATGCCTTGGCATATGAGCTAACTGGCAAAAGATTTTTATTTTACAAACTCTAGATGGTGCTGTAGAAGGCAGAACTCGAAACTGTCTCTATGTTTGTTCTCTTCCCCCCCAGAAGTGGGGAAGGGCTGCTTTTCCTCAGACCACACATGTGCCTGAGTGTGGGGCTGGTTCAGGGATGAGACTTTCTTCTGTAGTCCTCATTTCTGCTCCCTAGCCATTCCTTGAACAGTGCAAACTGCCCAAACCACTCTAGGTCAAAGTAGATCAACCTTCTAGAGATCAGAGATAAACTTGTGTTTTTCACTATAGGCATTGCCTGAATCCACAGGGATGCCCCTGCAAATCTGTAGAGTTTAAAAAATTACCAATTCTTAATACTGGTTATTATAGGAATTTAATATCCTGAGTCTCCAGATCAGTGCAATTTCTGGTTACTAGAACAAATTTAACTCTTCTGATTGGATATTTCTTTATGCGCAGATTTCAGGTAGCCCCTGTGTTTTTCCTCCATTAATCCCACTTTGTGATCTACCACTGTATAATTAGGTCACACACAACATTTCATTAATCATCATAATTTTTGGTGCAGTGAAAGGAAACGGCATAAACAGCACATTAAAACATGGTCAAGAAATAAGCAACAGACACCAGGTGAGCCCAGTAGGAGAGAGAAAAAATTCTGGAGTTTTCCATAGTTCTAAAACAAATGGGCATTCACCAGGCTAAGCCCATGTTCTGGTTCTGTGATCCGTGGAGGTGAGGAGGCGGTAACCTGAGATTAGTCTGCTACATTAGGTATATTCAGCCCTGGAGGAAATACTGAGAGATATCCTTAGATACCTTATAAGCATAACACTCTCAGTAAGGTGTGCTTCAGCAGAATCTGCCTAGCTATATGCCTTCTCCATTATGTCTCAGCCCTTGAATCTCCAGCTGCTCTTTAAATCTCCCAATGTGTGGCCATGAAATTGAGCACCTGTGAATTCCAGTTTTCCCCAGGGCTTTGAACTGCAAATCCCAAAATGCTTAGCTTGTGCTTGGATGCTTCCTCCTTTTCCTGCAAAAATATCCCTCCCCCAGACATGTTATATTCACATACTTGCATCTTTTTCTTTTTTTTTTTTCCTGTTGACTTCGAATCTGGTAGCAAGAGAAGTACTTAGTTACATGTTTTGTCTGTTTCTGCTCTTAATGCTTAAGTGGTTTCAAGTTTACTGTTCCTTGGTATAATTTCTTATCATAATTTGATTAAGGAAATGTTTTTATGCTTGGACTTATGTACCAACTTGATACATTACTTTTTTGATCTGTAGGAATCCTATGCTCTACTTAACAAATATGGACTCTTGGTGGCAAAGGAGGAAATGGAAAAAGTTGATACTTTGCGTTATACTTGGGAGAAGATTTTGGCCCGATCAAGTGAAGTTCAGCATGAATTATTCACGTTGCAGCCAAATTTTAGGAGAGAACTTATTAGTACTGTAGAAGCCTTTGTTGAAGATTGTAATCAGTTCTATTCAGACTATGAGATGGTACTAAACTAATTTTCTATGTATGTATTTATAAGGAAAAGGAGATAATTTTTAAAAATGGATTACTGTTTTAAAATAATGAGTCTTAAAATCTATGCCATAAAGGATTCTTTTTGCCTTAAGGTCCTATAATTTTTTTTTTTTTTAGGATTAAACTTAATTAACATTCTTCCATAAATTTCATTTCTTTTTATTTTGACCTTAAGCAGTCTAAAGGGATTAAAAATCAGTTTTACTACAGAATTTCAACATACTGTCTGCTTTGTATCACTTAGGTCATGGAAGACATTGGAGAGTTGTTTTCCCAAAACTGTTTTCAGAATTTTTTTGGTAGCAGTGTTTCCTTTAATAAAATTGAATATTCTGTTCTAAATCAGTCCCTTCTTTCCCCATACCTTCAAGTACCAATGAATATGACTGTGGAGGAGAGTTTAATATTTCTGACTCCTGGTTGACGCTGGGCTAAATTACAGAGCTTATGAGTGATGTGTTGGGAAAAATGATGACTTTTTTAGGGCCATGGAGAAACAAGAGCCTGTGATGTTCTGTTGTCTTCATTTCTCAGTCCAAAACCATATTTGTCTTTTTTCTAAAAAAGAAAATAAAAAGAGTGTCTTTCCCCTCTCCCTTCCCATTTGTTTTGCAAAGATCATTTCCCAGAAAAGAGGCAGTATGTACCCCTTGAACCTTAAGCTTTCTCAGGTGATAATAACTTTATTCCTTTTACTTTAAGCATGATCCAAATCTTATATTCTTTAAAATAAAAATTGAAAGTATAGAAAAGTACTAAGTGATACCAAGACTCCTTCTAAAACTTGACATTTTCATATGTAAATAGCATACATTATTAGCTATTCATCTTAACTTTTGTTTCAGAATGGTCCCATGGCTGCTGGTCTAGAGCTCCAGGAAGCCACTGATAGACTTATTATATTTCAGGTAATATTTCTCATGTGTGTAGTGGTAGAAAAAAAAGAAACCTATTGTATCACAGCCTTTTCGGTTGTACTCTATTTTTTTAAACCAAGAAATAGAAGTAAAAGACTTTCTAATATTGCATGGGTATTAATCCATGTAATATTATACATACATCTTGTTATAATTTTATGTTGTCAGCGATTAGAAAACTAGAGATGATATTTTTATTGATAATATCGTGAATAAGCAAATATAAATGATCATATGTAAAGTTGTGTTTAAGTGTGATTTTGGGGGCAGTTAACAATTAAATGTAAAAATATATGTGACCAATGATGCATTTGTTAAATAATGTCTTATTTTAGGTATGCAATAAGTTTTTAAAAAAAATCCTCCTTGGAAATAATTTACACAGTTTTTTACTTATACTTTTGTCAGACCCGATTTGACAATATGTTTCGTAAATATATGACTTACACGGGTGGAGAAGAGCTTTTTGGGCTTCCAGTGACTCAGTATCCTCAGCTACTTGAGGTAAAGAAGCAGCTTAATCTCCTCCAGAAAATCTACAGCTTGTACAACAGTGTCATTAACACTATCAATGGATATTATGATATGCTTTGGTCAGAAGTGAATACTGAGAAAATAAACAGTGACTTTCTAGAATTCCAGAACAGGTGAGGAATTACAAAAGGTGTGCATGTAACATACCTGCAGTTTAACCCAGACTTCTTAAACTTTAATGCCTTTCCTCTCACATCATTTTTATCTTTGCTTCATGTTCTTTTAATCCCAGATTTTTGAGAAGCATTTTGTATTGCACTGTAGTCAAAACTATCATCAAATAGTATTTCTTTCATTGTCTCCACATGAATGATGATATATAAGCAAATCTTTTAAACTTGAATGAAATATGTCAATTATTTTTCAATGCTCTGTCTTCATTTAAATAAACTTCTCAAATATTAGAAATTCATGTAAAAAGATCTGTTAACACAGTAAGAATTTAAAGATTCTCCTGAATCTTTATAGAATGTTATAATAAGGATGGATGAATAGGCATTTGTTAAATGCTAACAATCAGTTAAGTAGTATACATGCAAAAAGTAGATATTTTCTACTAGTGGAGGACGCACCATATATAGACACACATATCTATATATATGTGTGTGTGTACATATATGCATATAAGTATATATTATATGTGTATACACACACACATATATAAATATAGATACATGCATACACACACAGATATACTTATATATGTTGAGGTGAACAATAGGGAAGTCAAGTGACGTCTTCCAGAGACGTTGGTACTGTTAATTTGATTAGTAATCAGAGCAAGAGAGGGAATGAAAATGGGGAGGCTTACAGTCAATAGTACTCTCAATATAAATCATGGCTAAAATCATAACTTAAAATCAATACCATAACCATAAAAGATTCTTCCTTGAGGCCCTTTCATTTCATAGAATTGAACTTAATTAATACTCCCCTTTAAATCTCATTACCTTTCATTTCGACCTTGAGCAATCTAAAGAGATTGAAGAGGTTTCAGTGTAGTATTTCAACATACTATCCACTTTTTATCACTCAAGTCATAGATAGAACAGGCAGTTATTAAGCCCCTTCTCTGTGCCGAGCACTGTGCTAAGAACTTTACAAAAATGAACTCACTTAAGCCTCACAACAATGCTAGGAGGTAGTTGCTATTATTATCTGCATTTTGCAGTTGAGGAAACAGAGGTAAACAGGCTAAATGACTTTTCCAGGGTCACACAGCAAGTATCTGAAGCCTGATTTGAATTCAGATCTCCTTAAATCCAGGCCTGTCACTTTGCCCATTGTACTACCTAACTCCCTATGTAAACTTAAAATTGCTAAGGCATGCTGTTAAGTAAACTTTACACTGTTCAAAGTATATAAAACAATTTCTTAACAACTACCCTGAGACATGGGAAGTGCAAATGTTAGACTTGGAAGGAGCGTCAGAGGTCATCCAATCCAGACCACACCCGAATAGGATCTCTTCTATGGCATCCCTAGCGAATAATCTCACCGAGTTTATTTTTGATACTTCTAATTGTTGGGAGTTTTCCCTTAAATTGAATTTGCATTTGCCTCTCTGTAATTTTCATCCATTGTTCCTAGTTCTTACTCCTGGATCTTAGTAGAACAAACGAAATCCCTAGTTCATATGAGAGAACTTCAGACAGTTGATGATAGTGATTATGTCTGCCCACTATTTCTTCCTGTTCTAAATGAATCTCCATTTTATAAATAAGGAATCTATGGCTCAGAGAGAGAGAGAGAGTAAGTGGCTCGCATAGGGGCATGTAAGTAGTAAGTATCAGAGCAAAGAATTGAACCCAAGTCATCTCATTCCAAGTTTAACATAGTTTAATTCTAACATACTACCTCATATGAACTTTGGGGTGGGATTGGGAGATAGTATCCATTTCATCCTACTTGGTATACTTGTGTGTACAAGGTACTAATATCTTTTTAAAATAATTCTTTGAAAAAAGTCATTCCAACCATTATCTGGGTTTCCTTCTATGAAGACTGGTCCTCTGTAGCATAAAATCTTGGTAATGTAATGCCCCATTTGTTACAATAGAGCCAAATTAGTGTATATGTTATACATATAAGGACTACCTAAAGTTATAATCTGTTCTTTGAATAGGCATTAGGTGAAACAAAGTGATTAGGACAGCTAATTCCATAGAAACAATATTCTAAAGGGGTAACTCACCAAATGATACACTACTTGGTTTTCTTGGGATTGAGTCTTTTGTATTAAGGTAATTTTTGTGAAATGGTCATGATGAGAAAAATATCACTCAGGGCCTACCTATAATAGATAATTGGGAATCTGGATTTAGTGTGGTTTTCTGTGCTAGATATAAAAAGATGAGATGGAAATAAAAACAGATCAGACCTGTTTAGTCTTCCCTGTTGGTTTCCTTTTACAGATGTCGTAAACTTCCACGTGCTTTGAAGGATTGGCAAGCTTTTCTGGACCTAAAGAAGACCATTGATGATTTCAATGAATGTTGTCCCCTTTTGGAACACATGTCAAATAGAGCCATGATGGACCGACACTGGAAAAGGATCGCAGCACTCACTGGCCATAATTTTGATGTAGAGAATGAAGCCTTTAAATTAAGAAACATCATGGATGCACCTCTTCTGAAATACAAAGAAGAAATAGAGGTATTTTTGGCAAGAAGTGATGGGAGTTTGGGTGGAAAAATAGAATGCCTTTACATTTTTCTCGAATATAAAGTGTTGCATTGGCAAATGTTGCTAGGGGAATGAAAAAGAGAATAGTTTTATTGGGCAAATAAACTTGTGTTTGCTTTCTCAATTTAATCTTTATTGCTAGTGATACTTTCTAAGCATTATTTTGAATTATTTCAACCAGAAACTTGCCACCTTCCACATACCATTACAGCAGTATGGTTTACTAGAGCAACTACTATATTTGTTTAGAATTATCTTCAGCCTTTTTTTAACTCTACCTTCCCCACCTCCATATTCTATTAGTTGCCAAATATTGCTGATTCTACCTCTACAATATCTCTCTTCTCTGAGTCTTTCTGTACACCTGTCTACTTCCTCTTCCACTCCCCACTTTAGATCTTTACCATCCCTTGCCTGTCATATTATGTTGATCTTCTGTCTGAATTTTATTCAAGTCTCTCCCATCTAATCTATCCTCCCCACAGATGACAAAGTGAAGTTGTTAATTTATGTCTGATTACTTCACTATTCAGAAACCTGTATTATTCTCCCTCTTGTCTCTAGAATCCAATAAAAACTTCTCTTCTAGTTACTTAAAGCCCTTCTCAATTTGTCTCCAGCCTACCTTTGCATACTTACATGTTATTCCCTTTCACACACTGTTTGGTTCAGATGAAGACACCTATCTGTTCTTTATTACACAAAATTTTCTATGTCCTGTTTTCTTGCATTTATGCAAACTGTCCCCCATGTCTGGGATGTATTCTTTCCTTATCTTTGACTCTCAGGATTCCAAGATTACTTCAAAGTCCAGCCCAAATTATTCTAGATTACATGAGTTTGATATAGTTATTTTATAAATGGAAATTTCACAAATCAGGCAAATATACAAAGTTAATTGCATCATGTTTTAGATTTAGAAGACTAAAGTGTTTTCTAACATCTATATGCAAAAAACAAGCAAGCAAAACATTATTGCCAGAATAAATAGGTGATTACTTTTGAAAATAATTTAGAGAGTTAATGTGGAAACATCATTCATGAACATCACAACCTCTATGTAACATAACAGAGGATCAATCAGTTGTTAAATACCTGCTATGTGCCAGATACTGTGCTAGATGCTAGGGATAAAAAGGGGAAAACAAAATGGTTCCTGCCTTCAAGGAGGCTATATTCCACCAGAAAACATATACATACAAATAAGCATATTATATATTATATAAATCTATATTTTATATAGACAATATATTCAACGTAACTTGAGAAGCAACACTTGTAGTTGGAGGGAGGAGGGAAATCAGGAAAGGCCTCATAGGGGATATATTGCTTGAGCTGAGTTTTAAGGGAAACTAGGGATCCTAAGAGGCAGAGGTGAAGGATCATATACTAGACAGACTGTGCAAAATCACTGAAACAGATGATGGAATTCTATGTGTGAATAATAGCAAGAAGTTCAGTTTGGTTGGATTGTAGAGTGCATGAATGTTCAGACCTGTGTTTTGTGAGTATCATCTTGCCAATTATGTAGAAGAGGACAGATTGGAGAAGGGAGAGGAATGTGACATGGAAACCAATTAGTCTATTGTCATCTTCTAGGAGAAAGATATAATCATCTGGACCTGAAGGGCAGACATCTGCCAGAGTTACTATTGCTGAAAGATTCATCACCATCTAGTCTGATGATATTTATTTTCAGTCATCTACATTTCATGGCTTCTAAATTCAGACCATCATCTCTAAATCCCACCTCCCCTCCAAACTTTAGTCTTTGCTCAGCAGTCATCCTGGGTTATGATTGGCAAGCTTCCACCTTATCTTTCTTTGATCTAAGCCTCTACCTCATTTTCCAGCCATCTTCATGCCTTGCTCCTGCTTCCTGTAACAATAATCAATGTATCAGATACTTAGCCTTAGATAACTTAGGGCTAAGTACCTCTTGAGAAGGTGCGAACTCTGTTTCCTGTGTGAAGCAGGAGGTATGAGCTCTGTCTCCTGTTGCTGACATGGCAGGAGGGGTTGGCTGAGATGGGAAGGCAGTGTGTGTATAGAAGAAGAATTCCAGAGACAGAGAATCAGAGTCAGGAATTTTCCTCCTGGTGGCTACTGGTGAAGGAAGCAGGATTGTCCCAGCATCTGAGAGCTGGGCTTGCTGGACTGAGAACTGAGTTGGAGTTTTCTATGAGACCAGAATCTGGTGAAGGCTGAAGTTGCCTGGAAGCTGAGTGAGCCTCCTGGAAGGCTGACTGGAAGGCTGAGATTCTTTCTGGGTCCTAGGGCCAGCTGAACTGCCAGAGGACTGAAGAAACATGACTGGAATGCTAAGATTTTATT
>CM053587.1:28917729-28953199 GCA_028646515.1 Pseudochirops corinnae
GTGAATTCTTTCAAGTTCTATTTTGCCCTCTAGTTCTAAAATATCTGGGCAATTTTCCTTTAAAATTTCTTGAAAGATGATTTCTAAGTTCTTTTTTTGATCATGGCTTTCTGTTAGTCCAATAGTTTTTAAATTGTCTCTCCTGGACCTATTTTCCAGGTCAGTGGTTTTTTCAAGGAGATATTCCACATTGCCTTCTATTTTTTCATTTGTTGGGTTCTGTTTGATAGTATCTTGATTTCTCATAAAGTCATTTGCTTCCATTCTCTAATTTTGAAGGAATTATTCTCTTCAGAAAGCTTTTGAGATTCTTTTTCCATCTGGCAAAGTCAACTTTTTAAGGCATTCTTCTCCTCATTGGCTTCTTGGGCCTCTTTTGCCATTTGAGTTAACCTATTTTTTAAGGTGTTAATTTCTTCAGTCAGGTTGTTGATTGTCTTTTTATGATTTTCTTGCATCATTCTTATTTCTCTTCCCAATTTTTCCTCCACTTCTCTCATTTGGTTTTCAAAATCCTTCTTAAGCTGATCTCTAGCTTTTGGGCAGTCTTCATGTTTCTTGGAAGCTTTTGGTGAGGGAGTTCTGACTGTGTTGTCTTCCTCCCATTCCATGCTTTGATCCTTCTTATCCCCAAAGAAGGAATATAGAGTTTGGTTGCTGTTCTTACTTTGCTTCCTCTGCCTGCTCATGGTTGGCCAAGTCAACGATTTTTTAGCTCTGTGGAACTCTGCTTCCAGAGGGGAAAGCTCTGTCCCAAATTGCTGGGGTTTTTCCAGCTGCTGGAGCTTTTAGGAGGCTGCTGCAGCCCCCACCAGCTTTGGCTCACTGAAAACGCACCCCAGGACCACCACCCAAGACCACGATCTGGATCCAGGCCTCTCAATGCAAGAGTACTTGGCCTCTGAACAATCACTTGGCCCCTCTGCAGTCTGCAGGCTGGGAGCTCTGAAGCAGCAATGTGGAGGCGGCTACAGGGCCTCCACTTCTGCACTTCCTTGCCCTGGAGTCAGTTTGGCCAGACCTGCTTTTCTCCCCCAGTTTTAGCCAAGTTCCACTGACCTTTCACTTA
This sequence comes from Pseudochirops corinnae, assembly GCA_028646515.1. Classification (NCBI taxonomy): domain Eukaryota; kingdom Metazoa; phylum Chordata; class Mammalia; order Diprotodontia; family Pseudocheiridae; genus Pseudochirops; species Pseudochirops corinnae. Next base: position 28,918,799 of record CM053587.1, read on the forward strand.
GTCCTTTTTTCTTATGGCTTGATAATTCTGGAAACTGCTACAGCTGCTGCTGATCCACTCTCCTGAAGCTGCAGCTTGGCTTGGCTTGTCAGGCCACCCCCAGGGCCATGCTGAGGTTTCAGGATGGGCTGGTTTTGGCTTCCAGCACTGAGATGGTCCCTTCAAGCTGAGCTGCCTTCAGCGGGAGGTATCTGTGTGCATTTTAGAGCCCTACAATTTGTTTAGAGTCATATTTTATGGGTATTTGATGTGAGAGCTGTCATACCTTGCTGCTTCTATGCTGCCATCTTTCCTCCGCCTCCCAATAACCGTGAACTTTCACAGTTTTTTTTTTTCTGTTTTTCATTTCTTATGGTGAAATAACATTCTATTACATTCTTGTACCACAGTTTATTCAGTATTCCCAGTAATTTTGATAATGACTATAATTGATTATTACTGAAAAAGGTATATGATTTCCAAGAGATCTTGGCTTCACTTATCATCTCAGTGATTACATAAAAAATTCCTTCCCTGGCAATGACTTCTCTATAGATATACTCTTTTCCTATTATCATCTGTAGGGGCAGTACTATTTCATGCTCATATTTTTGCCCTTGGTACCTAGTCTAATACCTGGCAAATAACAGGTACTTAATAAATTGTTTTTGTTCATTCATTGTGGATTTGATTATGTTTTGGGAGATTAATGCTCATCCATTTACATAATTTGGTAAGGCCATTCAGTCTTTATTATTGTGCCAGGGTCCAGCCAGAGCAAACATCTCACCAGTTTCCCTGTTTCTGTGCCCCTTCTTACTAAAATAAACAATCTCTTTCTGACATTCTAGACCAGGAATAGGGAACCTGTGGCCTCAAGTCCACATTTGGCTCTCTAGGTCCTCAAGTGTGGCCCTTTGAGTCAAAGGACTTGAGGACCAAGAGGGCCACATGTAGCCTGAAGGCCACAGATTTCCCACCCCTGTAATCTAGACTTTAATCTCCAGGGAGCATGACCCACCTCCCCCAGGGATAGGAGAATTAGTATACTTAGCTTCTGGACTTTGCCCAAGAACAAATCTATTCTTATTAGTGGGTTAGTGAAAACTCACTTAATCCACTGTATCTAGCAATCTCCATCCCATCTTTCAAATCCCATCCAGTCATCCATGAGGACACCAGGACCTGTCACCTGTCCAGCAAAAACTGTTTGTTATCTGCCTTGATCACACCCAGACCCCATTTCACTACTTGCTTTTGCTCAGCAAACAAAAATCCAAACATTATTATATTACTGTACCTAGAGAGGTCATGACAGTTTTCTTCATTATTGTTCCATTTACAATTCTTGTGACTGCTCAGAACAAAAGCTGCTGCTTCCCTAAATGTATTGTATCTCCTATTCAAATGTAATTACCTTGAGACATAGTCTATTTAGACCTAGCTTTCTTAATATTTCCTTATTTTTCTTGGGCATCAATTCTATATTAGCTGCTATATGATCATAATTAATGTGTTTTAAATGTATTACTCTAGTCTATTTCATGGTATTTTATTTAATTTTTGTCTATTTATATCCATTCCTTAATGATAGTTTTAAATAATTCTCTAACATATTTATTAACTTTGGGACTTTGGACCATATTAGTTCCATAGAAAGTTATATGGAGTTCTACCTTTCTACGTCTTGAAAGTAATTTGTAAAGTACATATGATATTTGTTTTTTCAAGTTTTGATAAAATTTGCTTGTGAATATGTCTGGTTCTAGTATAAATTTATACAGAAGCTCAATTAATGACTTCTTCAATTATTCTTGTTGATTCTAACTTATTTATTCCTAATTTTTGTTCAACAAAATATTTTATATTTGTAAAAATATTAAACTATTTTAAAATATTCACACTTTTGGACATATGATTACATGTTATAATCTCTGCTCATTTGTTTTTGCCTTATCAATTAATTTTCATTTGCCTTTTCCCAAGTTTATTTTGGGTAATGTATTCTTTTTTCTTGCTTTTTTTCTTATTGCATTTGTTAATGGTTTTTCAATTATTTTGATATTTCAGAATATCTTTTATTAATTCTATTCTTTTTATTTTGCAGCTAGATCATTCATTTTTAGTTTTGCTTATTTTCCATTGATGATGAATATTTTCTTTACATTTTAAGGGAATATTTATTTGTTCATTTACTAATTTTTAAACTATAAAAATTAATTAAATTTTCTTCACTTTTTGTAGTTATTATTATAAACATTCTTGAATAGAAATTTTCCACTGTACTGATTTGGCTTTGTCTCATATACTTTGACATTTTGTATTGATAGTGTCATTAACTTTAATATAATATTTTGTGTTATTATTTTTTTCAAATTTACAACTATGTTTTATTCAGGGTCCCCTTGTTTATTACTATTTTCAATGTATTGATCAATCAAGAAATCAAAAATTTAAGTGCTCACTCTATGAAAGAATCTCTTGAAACCCTTATATTCTGTCAGTGATATGTGTATAGGAAGGTAGGGTGCCATAACTACTTGTGTTGTATATAATTATATACAAACTACATCTAAAGAGAAGATAGTGTTATGGTGATGGTAGTAGCACCTCAGGATGAATAAAAGCTTTATAAGGAAGGTGGCTTTTGAGTTGAGACTTAATGGAAGTTAAAGATTCATAGTAGAGGTGAGGAGGGACTATAATCCAGGCACGGTGGCTAAAATATGGAGATGGTCCCATGGATGAGAAACACTAAGAAGGACAAGTTGACTGTACTGTGTAAAAGAGAGTAATGTCCAATAAGACTGGAAAGCTAGCTTGGGGCTGGCTTGTGAAGTGCTTTAAATGCCAAGCAGTGGACTTGCTATTTGATCCTAGAGGCAATAAGGAGACACTGTAGTTTATTCAGTAGCAGTGATATGGTCAGATTTGTACATTATGAAAATCACTTTCACAAATGGGTGACGGTAGATGCATGAGGATGGATGAGAATCAGGAAGCAAAGTGAGCAATAATCAAGAGTTAGTAGAGAATTTAAGATCTACTTTGTTATTGTTTCAGAAGAATTATTCAGGAGAATAAATTATTCTCCTGATATGGATTCAAACAAAGATAATGTTATTCAATCACCAGTGGGCAATGTTATGCTTCCCTTCACCTTCATGTAATGTCAGTAAGTCATTCAAAAACCTGTATTATGACGATAAATTGAAAAATCCCAAGAATTTTTAATTTTTTTGTTTGTGAGTATGTATTAAATCTGATTTTACAAATTCAAATCTTGCATTAAATTGGAATGACTTTGTTGTTTGGTTATGGTTTTAGGTTGAAGAAGCTGGTTTAATTAATCATCTTCCTTGGAAGCTGAAAGTTATTCAATTGTTTGAAACACAAAGGGTGAGGCATGGAATGATGACCTTGGGGCCTAGTGGGGCAGGGAAAACAACCTGCATCTACACCTTAATGAAATCAATGACAGGTATGGAAATATTTGAGTTGTGAGTTATCCTAAGTTGAAATAGTAGTCCTATGCTTTGTGAGGCCATTTGTGATATTCAATTCAGGTCCAATTTCTTAGATATATGGTTTCTTGAGGTACTTTGCATCTAGAGGGGAGGAGGGAATGAACTAGACAGGAAGGGAAGTAGGTAAAGATTCTGGTAACTGAGTAGCTCCCATGAATTCCTGTTTGGTAGTCCCTGTGCTTGGAGAGAGTCAGATGCAACAGGACAAAATCAAGGAAGGCTGTATTATATAGGTGGCATTTGTACTCAGTTTCCTCATGAGATTTGTATTCTTCAGATAGAGTTTCTGTTTTGATAGTAATGTCATTTGCAGGATCCCAGTCTCCCAGAGGACCTCCTTCTCTCTCTCTCCCATTTATCACTATGTTATTATATACTTTGCAGCCTTCCTTAGTCAGGTGTTACAGTAAAATTTGATATTTGTTGATTTTTCCCATTCTGGTCAATTGAAAAGCTGAATCTATTTTTGAAAGGTATGGTAACATAATTGTGAATGTCGGTAAGGTTTCTTGTGGTTAAAGACTACTGTCTGATCAAAATTTCTCTTCCAGTCCTGGGTGAATGGATATAATTTCAGTAGGAAGAGATGAAGTATTATGGAGGGTATTTCAGGTGTAGGGATCACCATGAGCAAAGATATGGTATTGGCTACAGAGAAGTTTACATTGGAGATAATAAAGAGCCTAGTTTAGCTGAAACCTAGTGAACATGGAGAAAAGATGTGTGATTTAAGGCTGGAAATCTAGGTTGGTATGAGATTAGAGTGGGCCTAGAGTACCACACTAAGCTTGTATTTGATAGGTAACAGGAAACCATTAGAAGATTTTGAGTGAGTATGAGGTAACATCAAATTTATCTATAAGGAAGATAAACCTAGCAGTACCGTACAGGAAGGATTATATGGTGGCAAAGATTGGAGATTGGAAGACCACCTTGGAGGAGGAATTTTGGGGAGAAGATAATTAGTTTAGCTTTGGAAATAGTGAATTTGAACTATAGAGGTTCCATTCACATATCATTTTGAGATGTAGTCCTGAAGTTGAAGAGAAAACTTAATGTTGAAAATACAGATTTGGGAAGTAATTAGGGATAATAGTCAAAATTATGGAGTCAATGAGGTTGATGAGGGAAAGTGAAAAGAAAAGAAAAGGAGATTTAGAGCAGGACCTAGGAAAATATTATCTCTAAAGAATCAGAATAATGCAGAAGAGTCAGTGAAGAGACAGATGAAGAGACAGGAAAAGTGACTATAAAGTTTTAAAGGTCAAGGAAGGTGTTTTCAGAAGGATGAAATAGTTAAGCTGGAAAGTTTACTGAATTCAAGGAAGATAAGGAGTGATGAAAAACTTTTGCCTTAAGAAATAAGGAGTCCAATGGTGACTTGTGACGAGAGGCATAATTAGCAGTTCTGGCACCTGGGACAAGTGTCACAAAACATAACTAGGGGAAACCCTGAAATCAACTTTTTAAGACAGATTTAATTGATTGGACATTAGAGTGGAGAAGAAACATAATGCAAGGTCTTTCAGACATAAGAGACCCAGGGTAGGGAGACAAAATCACCAGAACATTTCAAATGTGTTGCTGAGGAAGTTTCTACCAAGGAGTGGAGTAGATATAGGATGAGAAGAATTTTACTCATCTTAGGCATGGTATATGTGAGAAAGGGTAATCATATAGTAGCAAGGACAATTAATACAAGTAGGAAGCTGATGAGACACTAATTATAATTATTTCTTACTGTTTTAGAAATCTTATCAGTCTCCTAAGTTTTGGCATCCTGTTGTAAACGTCAGGCTATCCTATCTTAGTTATGGCACAGAAACTCAGAGTACAGGGGCCTGACTGCAGAGTTTAGCAAGTGGATAGTAAGGGAGGCTGCAGAAAAAAGAAAAAGTGGTTGGTTTAATAAAAACAGTCATTTTCTGTGGGGCTTAGATAAAGCAGCAATTCATTTCACAACCCAGCATTCCAACAGCAGGCCTAAATAGTGTTAGAACAACTCTAGCCAAGTTACACAGAGAGCATTTCTTGAGTATATTTTGGGGAAAGTTTCTGTCTCTTCCTTCTTGACTGGAGGATAATTTTGTGAACTCTGAAAGTTGGAAGATTCAGACTTTCCATCAGACTGATCACAATGTTCTCAGAACAGCAGTGGCTGATTAGAGTGTTAGACTGGGAGATGAGGACAAATTAGATACACTAAGGGCAGGTAGACCCAGGACTCTGTAAGAGCACCCACCCTGAAAACTTAGCAGAGAGCTATACATTCCTCAAGGGAATGTCATGAAGATTGGACAAAAAACCTCCAGAAACTAGGACCTGTGAATTACCCCTTTGTCATATATGCTCTATAAGGTTGATCCTACTTTCCCTCTGTCAACCAATGTATAACCAAGAATGAGAGTTGCTGAGGACACACTTGTTAGTGTCACAGTTATTTACTGTAATGTTCCTAAAATCAAACTGGGGAGTAGGATACCACTTCTGATAGCCAACATACTATACATACCATGATCATTTTTAAAGTGCCATAACATACTTGTGGGAGAATGTGTTCCAGATTTTTTGGAAAAATGTCTATTCCTTTGTAAATATCTTTTTTTAAAAAGTTGAGGTTATTTCGGTAATCATGGGACTACATCTAAAGGGAGCACATAAACTATACTATTAGAAGCCCCCCTCCCAAACTCCTTATACTTATCCTTACAATCTTGAGCGTGCAAGTATTTAAGCACCCTTTGGGGATCCAACTTGCCTGTGGGAATGGCAGTTAGATTAGGGGATAAGTTCCAAGGGTTTGCTACATAAGGATATGATCTTACCTACTTAAAAATAATATTCCTGGTCTTTAACTTTGAATAGTCCTTGAACAAAATGTTTTATTCAACAATTAGTCTCCAGAGAGATGCTGAATGAAAGGTGCATTTTTCTCCAGTTTGAGATTTTTTTCTTCATATGTTCATGGAACTAGATATGCCATGACTTAAGCAGAATAGTCAGATCAATCAAAAGAGCTAAATTAGATGAGACTTCTTCCAGAGTTTTAAATTTGGCATTCTGGAAAAAGAACCTTTTACTTGTTAAGTCAGCGGTTCTCAACCTGTGGGTTATGTTTAATTTGTAACAATGAAAATACATCCTGCATATCAGATATTTACATTATGATTCATAACAGTAGCAAAATTACAGTTATGAAGAAGCAACAAAAATAATTTTATGGTTGGGGGTCACCACAACATGAGCAACTGTATTAAAGGGTCATGGCATTAGGAAGGTTGAGAACCACTGTGTTAAGTAGTCATAGTCTTTTGGTTAATGAATTAGCAACTGGAGCATAGGTCCTTCTATGGTAGCTTTTTTAATGGTTACCAGAGAACACATTCATATGTCACCTTAGTTTCACTTCCTTAGAGTTAATGCAGCATCAACCCACAATGGAAGATCCAACAGGTTGAAGTCAGTTTGGAAGGAGATGAGTCTGAGACATGTTAAATCAAAAGAGATCCATTGTCCTCCTTAGGGCCACAGTATTGAATAAATAATATCTTACATCTATAATAGACAGGTTCCTCATGGATCCTGGGAACAATTGGGGAATATTCCAATACTAGCAAGAACTAGATGTGGAAGGGTCACTTTCAAGCCCATCACTCTCCTCATCCAAGCAACTAGAAGGACATAGCTGCCGACCAGTGTATAGCCAAGAATGGGAGGAGCTGAGGGCACATGTGTTACTCTCAGTTATTTATTGTGACATTCCCAAAAAGAAGTGGGGAATAGGATACTGCTTCTGATAGCCAACATACCCTCCCTACCGTAATCATTTTTAATGCTTTTCTGTTCTACTGGAAAAAGAGTTTAAAAAGTAAATAATAAAAGTTTGGGCAAAGTTTTGTGGATTCCACTCATTGCAAAAGATAAAATATGGCCATCAAATTGAAGTTCAGGGTAATAAAATAGTGCTGATTACTAACCTGCATGGTTTTATGAGGCTTTTAGAGGGAAAGTGTAGAACACATTCTCACGGGCTCTAATGTAACACCTTTCTTAATGTGTGTGTTTGCGTATATATGGCCCTTTTATATATAAAATTATGTTCTAAGTTTCTTCTAATGATTTTTAAGTCTTAAAGTTTATTGATCTCTTTGTTGCTGATTAAACACAAGTCTTTCCTGGAAACTCATGCAGAAAAGTCCAGCAAATTGAAGAGTAATTTTAAAGGTTGAATGATGATGATTTAAATATATTTCTGTGGTTGGCCATAAGGGAAAATCCTGTGATGCATGCGACATTAGTTTAGCTTGTCTTTTTCCAAGGTGAGTAAGAACACATCCCAGAAAATCAAAGTTGATAATGTGGAGAATAAAGTATCTTCTAGGTGGTATTCCAGGCACAAAATTTAATCAAGTGCATCATAAACCAAAAGACTTTTGAACTATGAAGTTTAAAGAACTCCCAGATTACATTACTACTTCCATAAATTTTAGCATGTTGTCCTTTATTAACCCTCTACAATACAGGCTTTTTGTTTCTCAGAAGATGAAGAATAAAATGACCATAGTCTATGAAGTGTTAATGGCTTTAATCATCCATACACACTACATATATACACACATATGTGCATATACACATATGTATGCATATTATACAAACACATTTTCAAAGGATTCTTGCTTTTAATTTTTCACTCTCTGGTGATATTTTATCACAGCCAATACTGACGACAATATAATGTTGTAAATTAATGATGTTGTATGTAAATTAATGGTAATAGAATACATTTTGTTTGAAGATTTAAATATTGACTATTTGGATTTATCATCTCTAGACTGTGGAAAGCCACATCGTGAAATGAGAATGAATCCTAAAGCTATCACAGCGCCCCAGATGTTTGGTCGTCTTGATGTAGCCACAAATGACTGGACAGATGGGATTTTCTCCACTCTTTGGAGAAAAACTTTGAGAGCAAAGAAAGGTAAAGAAAAAAAATATGAAACTAAAAATTTATAGATACTTCTTTTTTTTTTTGCTTTTTTTTTTGGAGGGGGGAGGGCAGGGCATTTGGGGTTAAGTGACTTGCCCAAGGTCACACAGCTAGTAATATGTCAAGTATCTGAGGCCAGATTTGAACTTAGATCCTCCTGACTCCAGGGCTAGTGTTTTATTCACTGCGCTACCTAGCTGCCCCTTAAAGGTACTTCTAATTAAAAAACATGTTTCAAACCAAATCAATTCAACAGTTTTATTAAGGAGACACAGTGCTAGGTACTAGAGATACAGTGAGAGAAAGGAAATAGTCTCTGATTCCAAGGAGTTCACAAGTCTGCAATAGAAAGGGACATGGGTTTTCAACATTATTACTTTAACAAAGATTAAGAATTTGTGGTTCTGTAAATATGATATTTTCTTATTCATCAGGTGTACAATTTGTGAGGTAGGACTGTTCATTTTCCTGATTCATCTATTTGCAATATTGAATTAAATCAGCAAGCATTTGTTAAGTGGCTACACAGTGTAGAGCATGTGTAGATGTTCAGTAGATGTGGAGAGAGATACAATGACTGCTTAGAAGGTTCTCACTTGAGCTCATTCTGATGGGAGGGATCATGGTTAAGACTAGGAATGTGCTGATAAATTAACAATCAGCTCTCTGAAAAAAAAGTATGCATGACACATTTTTAAACTTAATTTGCATCATTGACATTTTTAATCACATCCTTTAGTCTAGACAAACAATAAAACAATAAATCTAGTCCTAATTTTTAACATTTGCCAGTTTCCAAAGTATAAATGATCACACTGAAAATTTATCAGTATATATAAGGTGGTTCCAGTACACTCCTGGCTTAATGACATTACTCAGATAACTGCCACAATGCAGAATGTGACAAGTGCAAAAGTGAGGTCCAGAGTATGATGAGAACATATTTGAAGGAGAGATTAGTTTCAACTTGGAGGGTCGAGGCAGGCCCCAGACACTCAGAGTGGCGGTGTGACCCACCGGGTAGGCCCCAGAGACCCACAGCAGAGCACCGAGAGCCGGTCGCGGGATATGGCCTGCTAACCCACCAACCACAAGGGCCACTCCCAGGCCTATCACCACAGGCCGGGGACCAAATCAAGCTGGGTAAGAGACTTAGGGAGGGCCCGCAGCAGGGGCAGCAGCTACTCCCAGGACTGCCCATCCACAGCCTGGAAATTTAGAAAGCCCCTCTCTGAACTTCCAGGGACCAGGATGACAGTCTGAACCCTGGCTGCTCCAATCCCCTGCTCTAACCCAAAAACACAGTATTTATTGCCCCAGAGGAAAATTTTAAGCAGTAAAGGCTTAGGAACCCAGGAGGAAGGGTGCGGCTAAGGTCGTGCCTCAAAATGGGAAGAAAGCAGGCTACAAAGACAAAGACAAAGACTCTGGAATCCTATTTACTGTGAGAGGGAGGAATCAAACTCAGAATGAGAGAGAACTGACTCCATACCCACAGCTGAACCCTTAACAGGGACTACAACCTCATCTCAGGCACAGAACGCATTCCCAGATGAACTCAAAAAGAATTTTGAAATCCAGCTTAGGGAGGTAAAAGATAAAATCAACACCTCCTACCAAAACAAAATTGCAAAATTAGAAAAAACATTACAATGAAGAGAACAGCTCCTTAGAAAGTAAAATATGTGAACTAAAAATGAAATCTGAGCATATGGAAAAGGAGCTTCAAAAACTAACTGAGGAAAATAATTCGCTAAAAACTAGAATGAACCAAATTGAAGTCAATGACTCTATGAGCAACCAAGAGTCAGTCAAACAAAACATCAAGACTGAAAAATTAGAAAAAGACGTAAAATATCTCAATGGAAAAACAACTTGGAGGATCAAAGAAGGCTTTTGTAGAAGAACTTGAAAGAAGAGAAACTTCTTTTTTTTTTTATATATAGTTCATTTTTATTTAAAGATGGTTCACTGAAAATAGGGAACTTTGTAAGAAAAAAAAGTGAAGAGTATGAGTTTTGAGTTTTTCCTCTTCCAGTGTCTTTTTATTGTGCTTTGTTTTTTGCTTAATGCAAGGTACAAATATGACATTTTGGAAATGTGATGCTTTAGAAACATGAGGCCTGATTCCTTCCTCTAGAAAACATTTTTAAAAAGTGCTTGAAAGACTGCATTAGTATAGTTGTACTCAACTGTCTATTCTATTAGGATCTGGGAACAGAAATCTCTGACAAGTAAATAATTTAAATTGCAACTTTAGGTAGATACTGGGCAGGTGAATTGAATTCAAATGGGTCTTTATGAGGTGACTTATCCGCAAGTCATAATATTTTACATTTCCTAGCATAGGAAAATATATTGCCACTTCTGAGTAATTTTCCTCTAGGAAAAAAAAGCATACCTGCTTGTTATCTGTCCCTTCTCACAAAACTTGTCTGTAGTGACTTGAGTCAAATTTTTTTGGTTGAATAGCTAGTTCAGTGGGTTGAAGTAGAGTATTTTATATAAATTTTATTTTAAATCTGAAGATTGTTTCTTAATTTTTAATGGGAGAATTATAACAAAAAACCTTTTTGTTAAATAGTAGTTGTTCACAAAAGACCAATAGTTATGGAATTTAGGACAATTTCCCATCACTGCCAAGTTATGCGCTAAAATAAATAATAGAATTCCTATATGGCATTCCAGTGATGACTCTATATCATTTAAAAAAAGATTTTGATATATTTTTATGGAGAGTGAGCCTCCTAATCTATTTAATAAAATAGAGGAACAACTTTCTTTTATGAGATGATGAAAATACATCAATATGCATGTGTATACCATATATATATATATGTATATATATATATAAAATATCTCTTTTTTGTGTGGTATTATTCTAGGAGAACACATCTGGATAGTTCTTGATGGCCCAGTTGATGCAATCTGGATTGAGAACTTGAATTCAGTTTTGGATGATAACAAAACTTTAACACTTGCAAATGGAGATCGTATCCCTATGGCTCCAAATTGCAAAATAGTTTTTGAGCCTCATAACATCGACAATGCTTCTCCTGCTACGGTGTCAAGGAATGGTATGGTTTTCATGAGTTCCTCCATCCTCAACTGGAGTCCTATTCTTGAGGTAGGGAATGTAACTTTTATAATTAAAAAAATCTAATATTTTTTTTGAATAGATTGTTATTTTTCTATTGATTCTCTGAATAAAATTTAGTTGATTTGTCAAGGTTCACAGTATATTAAAAACACTGGATTATTTGCATGTTAACTACATGTGAATATTTTTGTTATGTCATTCTGATCAATTCAATTCATAAAAAGTTATTTAAGTGTCTGCTATGTGTGAAGTATTCAAGCAGGTGTTCTGGAATTAAAAGGTTAAAAAAAATGACAGTCCATACCCTTAATGAATTTACAATTTAGTAAGTATTTTACTAGAGGAACTTGCAGAATCTTTCTTTTTAAAAATTTTTGTGCAATAATAGTTTTACAATGTGATTAAAATTTGTGTGTATATATATATATTAAATTTTATTTTAGACTCAAATATTAGAACACAAATACAAGATAGAGAAAAGAAAAAAAACATATACAAACTACTAAAAAAAAGGAAAAAAAAACATGTCATGTACATAGCAGAACATAGGAGAGATTTCAAAATATGTAACAATAAATTTTCATTTGAAGAAAGCCTATATGATAAATACTACACATTGTGTTGAGCTGTCCTTTTCATTGATTCCTTTTAAGTTTTCTTCTGTTCTCTTCTGTGTACTTTTTATTTCACCCTTTTTTCACCCTTCCTCCTCCTCCCCCCTCCCCTGATGAAGGTTACAATTAAGTGAAAATATAATACTATATGAATATAAATATATACATACACATATATACACGTATTTACATGCATATATAGACGTATACTTTTCCTAACCAATTCTACTCCTGAGCTTTGTTTTTATTCCTATGCATATCTCTTGTTTTCTATTCCTCCTGTCTCCTCTACTTTACATCTACCTGCTATTTTGCCCTCCTATTACTTAGCCTACCTGCCTCTAACAATCTCTCTTCTATGCTTCCATTTCCATTGATCTAAGTACCCTTATATAACCCCATTAACCTATTTCCTCACCCTCCCCTCTAGAGATCTCTCCCTTATCCTATCAGCCCTCCTCCCTCATCTAATTCCTCTGTATCAATTCTTCCTTTTGCACCTCATTTGTATAAAATAATTACTCTTTTTAGCTGTTCCTAAATGGTTTTACTTTTTGAAGTCATATCATACTCAGTTCTACCCCAATCTTTCTTATGAACTACCCAATTACTAATGCCAGTCTTAGACATACAAACATTTCACATATATAAAAAGTAATTAGTCTTTGGTATGTACTTTCTGTTTCTCTTGCCTCTTCTATGTCAAATCTTCTATTAAGTTCGGTTTTTTTAAGTAAAGTTTTGAAAATCTGACAGTTGATCAGATGTCAATTTTTTTTTCTTTTAAAATTATACATAACTTTGCTGCGTATGATATTTTTGATCAGAGCCCCAGTTCTTTTGCTCTTTGATATATGGTGTTCCAAGACCTGTGTTCCTTGAGTGTCTCTGCTGCCAGGTCTTGTGATTCTAATTGTGGCACCATCATAATTAAATTGAATTTTCCTTGTTGCTTTTAATATTTTGTCCTTTAGCTGGAGATTTCAAAATTTGACCATAATGTTCCCATGAGTTTTCCTCATAGGATCTTTTTCAAGTGGTGTTTGATGGATTTTTCTATTTCTACTTTCCCCCCTTGTTCTGATGCTTCAGGATAATTCTTTAATTATTTTCATGTATGTATTATTGTCTCAAAATTCTTTTTTTGTCATAACTTTCGGGTAGCCTGATTATTCTTATGTTTCTCTCCTTAATCTGTTCTCCAAATCAGTTGTTTTTTTTTTATAAGATGTTTCACTTTCTCCTCTATTCTTCATATTTTGTTTAATTATTTCTTAATCTCTTATAACTTTTCTGACTTTGCCTTGCCCAATTCTAATTTTCAAGGTGTTGTTTTCTTTCTTCAGATTCTAGATTTCCTTTTCTAATTGGTTGACTTTCTTTTCATAATCTTCTTATTTTTCTTGGATTATTCTAATTTTTTTCTTTTTCCTCTACCTTTATCATTTGATTTTCAAAGTCTTTTTAAAGTTCTTCAATGAATTCTTTTTGGGACCATTTGATGTTACTCTTTGAGGTAGAAGTGGATTTCTTTGCTTCAATATCCTTCTCTGAAAATGAACCCCAGTCTTCTTTATTCCCATAATAACTTTCTATGGTTGGATTCTTTCTCCTTTGCCTGTGCATGTCTTTTGTAGCAATAGCCTAATTTTTGTAGTCACCTCTAGTTCTGGGGTATGGGGAATGGTACCTCTTGAACCGAGCTCTTCAGTTCTCTCCTCTAGCCTAGAACCAAAGTCAAACCTCCAGCCTCCCATAACTGTCCACAATCAGCATTCTTTCCTACTGCTTCTCCACTCGCCAGGCGTGTGCTGGTTCCTTCTCGCCCCGTAGGTGCTTGCTGCATTCCTTGTCAGTAGAGATTCACTTGATTTTCCTGGCTCAGACCCCCAACTCCCCTTACTATCCTGGGGGCAAAAGTTCTGATGGCTGGAGGAGGCCTCCCAAGCCAGGTATCCTCAGGGCTTGCTGCTTGTTTTTTAAGCAGCTCGTGGCTTGTTGTTAAAGCAGACCCTAGCCAGGAAGTGTCTGTGCTTCACAGGGACCAAACTTCATCCTGGGATTTTTCTTCTGATTTGAATTGTCCCAGGAAGACCCCTGTGCCCCCATTCTTATTTATTTTTACCTGCACTGTGTTTGCCCTAAGATGCTGTTTTACTCTTTTGTGGGGGAAAATTTTGAGAGCTTGGAATTTTTTGACCTACTCTACTATCTTCCCAGAATCCTCTCCTCTCCTATATTTCCTCTGTATATTACATTTGTTATTGGATTTTATTTTTTTAAGTTATTTGTCATTTCCTTAAGATTTTCTAATCTTTCATTTTAAATTTACAAATATCAATAACTCTTCACACACTATTTAATAGAGGTGAAAACATACTCTTTTACTTTAGCATAATTCATTTAGAGAATTTTGATTACAGTTTGTATGCTTAGTAAAATTTGACATTTTACTGGAAAAGCGACTGGAGAATCAGTTACTGAGAGAGTTAGAGTTAATTAGAATACTTGCTATGCAATCATGTATTATAGTACAGATTACATTGTTATTGCTTATGAAGCTCAAATATCAGAAGCTATTTGTCAAAAAATGTGAAGAATATATAATTTCAAGAAATTTAAAGTTCTTTTTGTTTCTTTCCACTTATCTTTTGCTGCATGAAAAAAAAACCAAATTTTTAAGGCATTTCACATGGATTTGCAAGTTTCTGGCTCTACAAAGTTAAAATATAGTTTGGAGGGTTGGGAAATGAGAAATAAAAATATAAAAATGCTATGGTCATAAAATTGAACAAGAACTAAGTTTCCTAAAGACTTCATCATTCTTATTTGTATTTTGAGAGAGATGTTAGGGAAATCCCAGGGAAAACTCATCATCTATTATTTTTAAATAATTGGAGAATTATTTCATAGGAGAACTTTATCAAAAGAATATTGATTCTATCAAAAATTTAGAAACATCTATAAGCCACCAGTCATGCTTAGGTATGGAATTTCAGCTTCTTATATCAGTAAGTCATGTTATACCTATTTGCCCTGAACACATGGTACATCAACAAAATTGAAATTGTATTCACTTTTCAGAACTAAGGACCATTCTTACTAGTCAAAGAAAGATTAATCACTAGTTTATCCATTTAGTGATGAGTTCTATGACTATGGTAACCCATGAAACAAAGGAAAATACAAAATGACTCTCCGTCTTGTGATATACCTTTCCACTTATGCAATGATGGTAGCAGAGTAGCAGAAATATCAGTCAGTGAATAAACATTCATTAAGCATATACAATTATGCCTTCCACATCATGGGGGTTACAGGTGCTGTGCCCCTACCATGTAGAATAACTGAATAAAATTAGAAGTCTGATTTTTTTTCTTTTTCTTTAATGGGGGTGTTTACAGTACCTTATTGTATGATTTGGGTTAAGTATTTCATCATAGCCTCTGCATCATGTGCTAACCTTTGTATGTTGTCTGTGACTTCTGAAAAACTCTCCAAAATTCCCATTTACTTTCTTATACCAATCTGTAATACATTGAAACTAGAGGCCAGAAGCACCTGAAGAAACTGTAGAACCTGAAGAGACTGAAGAGAACTGCAGAGTCTCTCAAACTTGAAGACAGCAGACCTCTTTGTCCCACTCTTGTTAACTCTGCCTCACCTCTCAGCCAGGTGTAGGAGTTTGATCCATCAAAGAGAGGAAGGACTTGGGTTATACTTAGTATAAAGTCAATGGCTCACAGCATGACTTCAAGAATTAAAGAAAGTTGACAGAGTAATTTTTTTTAACATACCCAAAGGCAATAGGGAACATTGTTTTAGTGAAAATTTGTCTGTCCTGTATTATAGTGCACATACACACACAGAAACATGTGTGTGTATTTGCAATAAAAACCACCATAAAAGTAATTGTACCTGTTGTATCAACACTAGTTGTAGCAGATGAAACAGTAGAGATGTTCTCTGTACTCCCTAAGACTCTTAAATTAAATTATCAAAATTGCCATTGAAAGAGGACCAAAAGATTCTAAAAAGTGCCTATTTGAGTTACTTGCCAAATAAAGAGTGGTGGTAGCCAAAGACAACACTGGTTTAGGATACAAACTTACTCAGAAACTCTTCTTAAGAGAGACAATACAAGATGATGTGAGAAGTAATAAAGGGATAATGAGAGACTTAAACTATGTAAAATAATTTTTAACATATTGAAGGATAAAAATGGAAGGCATATTACAAGCTGAGCAAAATGGAAAACATATACAAAGGTTAAAAAAATTATTGATAAATTTGCTTTTAAATATATGGCCATCATCTATCCATCCACCCATCTATCTATCTATCTATCTATCTATCTATCTATCTATCTATCTATCTATCTATCTATTTATCTATCTATCTGTCTGTCTGTCTGTCTAATTGAGTTATCCTTTCCCCATTGCTTATCCAGAGAGCCATAATGTGAAAGAAAGAATAAAAAACAGAAAAAAGGAAGTCTGAAAGATAATGAAATATTTCATACCCATAGTCTTCCTCAAACCTCTGCAAAGAAGGGAGGAAAGTAGGGCCATCATATTTGAATTCTACCTTCATAGTTGTGAATAGACTTATAAGGGAAATAAAAATGGAAGTATGGAGTACAGACATAGGAAAAGGTGACTAGATTAGATTAGCAGCTAGATTAGACTGCAGGAATTTTATATATATATATATATATATATATATATATATATATATATAATCAGAGTTCACATATAAGCCTGAGTCACACTCTCCCACTAATGTACTTGTCTCTAGGGGAGAGTGAGCTTATACTTGTAAAAAACTAGCCCATGAGACACATTGTGGGAAGAAATCCTATCTACTTAAAGTAATTCACTGTTTTAGAACTATAAACTTTTGAGCAGATGTTTGTATTGCTAAATTTAAGTAATCCAAGTTTTACTGGAGTAATATTCTAATGAGCATGTTGCTTCAGCCAAACAAGTTGATGTTTTTAGCTAAAGTAGTAATATATTTTTAACAAAAGGAAATGTTTTTCTTAAAGTTGGGAAAAAGTCTCTCCTGCTTTGCTCTTTTGTAGAATTCATCTTTTCCTTTTCTACCTATTAGCAAGAACTGATGACAATGCAGAAAAGTATGTTCTGTCTTCTCAGCAGCAAATTATAATAGAGTTAAAAGTACATTCTATTTCTTCCCTTTCCTCTCCTCCCTACCTTTTCTTCCCCTCCTCTCTTCTCTTCTATTTTTGTTTGTCTTCCTCTTTCTCTACCCTCCCTTTCCCCCTCTGTGCATTTGTCTTTGTTTGCATGTCTGTCTGTCTCTCCAAATGACTCCACCTTAGATTGTTGTTAATCAAATCCTTATCCTTTATTTAAGATCAGGTAAATTATATTTGTTCCACAACTGCAGATCTGTTGTCAGTATTTCCTAAGTTATTCATGTAAAGATTTTCTGAATTTTTTCATATGCAAACCACTGAAACATATTGTGTTCTCCACTGCCTCCATAGTCTGGATAGATCTTGCTGTATTCAAATGGACATTGACTATCTTGGAATTATAAATCAGACAATTTCAGTAATTGCTTCTCTTAGAACTCTAAAAAGACCTATATGTTCCATACTCTTGAATTGTTAAGGTAGATAACTCAGTAGCTGTTTTTCTCAGAAGCAGTCTTATGACCCAAACAACTAAAAGGTCAAAGGCCACTCCTTTAAAGGATCACTCCCTTACACTTTGAATAATTGACAATGAATACCACACGGTGAGTTTGAGTAGGTTGCAACATAACATATGATGAATTTTAAAGAAGAACAAGAATAAGGGATATCAGAGAACTAAATGTAGGCAAAGGAAGATGTAAAGGTGAGAGATGGTAGATGATATATGGTCATTTATTGTTAACCTCAAGATATCAGGAGAAAGTTAGGGAGGTCTTGAACATTTTTCTGAACCCTATGTGGTAACATTATGGGAAGACATTGATTGGAGCCTTGAAGAGCAGGCAGACATTGTGAGTTGTGATGAACATCACTGGGGAAAAACCCCCCCATCAAAATCCATAAGGTCCATAGATCCAGTTGAATTTGATATTTGAGTATTCACTCTTGGCTCTAGTTAGAAGTAAATTGGACTCATGCAAAAAAGTAGTTCATCAATTCTGAGGAAAGTCAAAGACAACTGTGAGATTGAGATTAGATGATAGGTCAAGGATTCAAGTTAGTCTCAGTCATTAATCTTCAAGTAGCCGATCAGATTATGAGAACAAACGTACTGAGTCTTAAAGCTGCCATTTTCCCTCCCCCCTTTTTTGGGGGTGTGTGTGTGTCACAGAATCATAGAAGATTCCTAAATTCATGAACAACTTTATCTACTTTCTTTAATGTCAGGGTACTCTTTTCCCTTGCCTCAGAGTATCTAACACGATTTCTTCTCGTGCATCTTAAGGCAAAGAATGAGATGATTTTATGACCTTAAGAGAACTTTTCTATTTATATAAAGTAGAATTTTTTTAATGAAAGATATCTATTTTTTGTAAACTTTTAGCCTTATAATATTTCAAATTATTAATTTCCTTGAGTAATTCTTTCTATACTACCCTTCAATTAAAAAAATATCATAGAAAATGTTTACTTATGGTCAGTTTCAGTATTGCCTGTTTCAATTTCCTGATTCATATTTAATTGTTTTGAAACCATTTTCTTGAGTTCCAAGTCCTATTTTTTTCCCCTTTATGTAAAAATTACATGAGTTGGATTCCTAAATTTTTGATTCTTCAGACCCTGAAAATGTATTTTATACATGTTAAAGCAGTGCTTAAAATAACTTTTATTAGAAATAATTGTCTGCCATTATTCTCTTATATATAATTATGTAACATTAGATTATTGTGTGAACTAATAGAGTTTTTTGAAGAAGCGCTCTCCTCAAGAAGCTTCAGTCCTTCGGCACTTGTACACTGAGTCTTTCTCTGACCTGTATCACTTCAGTATCCAGAGCTTGGACTACAAGATGGAGATGCTTGAGGCATTTGTGATCATGCAGAGTATTAATATGCTACAAGGTCTTATTCCTTCTAAGGTAAATGTCAACCACAGAATTTTTCAGAGCTGTGGAATTGCTCTTTTAAAAGCTATGTGATTTTGCAAAATCGATTCCAGCTTGGGAGCAAAAAACAGTTGAATTTGAGCCATAGCTCTGATCTTTATGAGCTTTGTGGACCTGGATAAGCTACTTAATGGTTCTGTGCCTCACTTTTCTCATCTACCAAATGGCGAAATATCCTATTCACACCATCTCAGAGAAGAGCTGTTATAGTTGTGCTTTGCCAAACTCTATATAAATGAGATATTATGGTATTTGAAACTGATGTCAAAGTGCTTCTTTCTGTTAGAAACATAGAAGAAATTAACTTTAAAATTAGTCTTTTGTATGTTTTACATTCCATTGCATCTATTTATAAAATTTTTTCGGATGAAATGTAGTTATTCTGCATATACATTATTGTAGTTCTCATTAGTTGCATATCAAAAACAATTCTTTAAGAAAATATAATTTTGAGTTGTAGCATTTTAATGTTGAACAGGATCTTTAAGGGCATTTAGTCTGACCTTTATTAAAAATCTGAATCCCCTCCATGACGCTAGCAAATGTCTCTGTTTTCAATTTGAATTTTTAAGCCAATGTGAAGATCCATTTTAAATTCAGCATGGCGACAAATTTGAAAAAAATTATGCCTTTTAAATTTGTATGTAGAAAATTATCCTTTTACTTCCTAATCTATTACTACAGAAATCTGCTCTTGTTTTTGTATTGATTTTAATTGAAACTCCATGCAATATATTATTTTAGTTAGAAAATTATGTATTTAAAAGAAGGCTTATTTTTCTACAGGAACAGGGAGGCGACATTACATCAGAACACCTGGAGAGATTATATGTTTTTTCTCTGATGTGGAGTGTTGGAGCATTACTGGAATTGGAGGACCGCTCTAAAATGGAGAACTGGCTACGGTCTCATGAAACACTGAAACTGGATTTGCCACATTTAGCTGGGAATGAAGACACCATGTTTGATTACTATGTAACTACTGATGGTTAGTGTATGGAGTTATGAACATGTATGGATAGTGAAACAAGAGTAGAATTCTTATTTCCTTGATTTAAGGAACTTCTGGGTGAGAAAACTCTATCAATGCATCTCAGTACTTACTCTTTAACAAAAAAGATAGTTACTTAGAGCACTGAAGGGTTAAGGGAATTGATACCAGGGTCACTTAGCTAGTCAGAGGAAGGACTTGAATCCAAAAATCTTCCTAGTTCCAAGACCAACTCTCTACACATTATACCAATCTGTCTCTTGTATCCATAAGTAATAGCGACTTGATAGAATTTTCAGAAACAAAATTTTTCAGAGTCATCATTTAAAAATTATTGGCCATAAATTCAAAATTATATCTTCATGCATAAAGGAACTAAATATTAATTCATCTCTATCTTTTAAAATTATTTTGATTGTGGAAAGAATGCAAACTTTGTTAAAAAGCTAGGAATTTAACTTGCAATTTCATTATTATAAGGAATTGCTGGGTGAGGAAACTCTCTAGCAATGCCAGTTGACATCTCTGTAGTTTATTATTTTTTTAAGGTAGTTGCCTAGAGTACTTAAAGGTGAAATGACTTGACCTGAGGTCACACCATAATATGAGTCAGTGGCATATCTTTATGCCTTCTAGGCCTCTGTATTTACTACACCACGCAGCCTCTTATTTGTTTAAAGAATAAATAAGAAAACCCCATGAGGTAAGTATGTCATTGCACTCAGAAAAGTATATTATAAGAGAGAAAAATTCTGTTCTGGGAGTTAGGTTGACTGTTTCTGGAGTTTCTACCTGTGTGACCAGTGGCACATTACTTTACCTTGCTGAGTCTGTTTTCTCATCTACAAAATAAGACTTAGTACCTTTAAGTGTCTGTTCCTTATATGCTTTGAAGTCTAGGAGAATTTTATCTAGAAAAATAGAATTCTGTTGTGGCCATACTTTCCTAAATCTTCCTCCTTGTAAATGTGGGCCAGCTCCTTAATCACTTTTTGATTTAGCTTTTATGTACTTATGCCTCTGAAACTGATGATATTTGTTTTATGCAGATTGCTTAGAAATTGTCTTGATAATCAGAAATTACTTAATAGGTAAAGGTGGTATTTCACATGAAATATATTTATTTTAGCTGTGAAAGCTTTAATTTTCTCTTCTAATCAGGCAAATGGATGCACTGGAGCACATGTGTTGAAGAATATGTTTATCCTTCTGACTTTACTCCAGAATATGGCTCCATCTTGGTGCCAAATGTAGATAATGTGAGAACTGACTTCCTAATTAAAACTGTTGCTAAACAAGGCAAGGTATGCTTCCTACGACTTTTTTTGTTTAATTGGTATAACAGAAGCCTAACTGCAATGCCTCATTGAGATTCCTCAGGGTATTAAGTCTAAGCCAGGAGAAAATAAGCTCTGGCAGCTTTCATATGACTTGAGAGACCTGAGGATAAGCCTGCCAACAGACTTTGTCAGCTGAGAACTAACCTCCTCATTGTAGCATGAAGGTTTCTAGGGGGTGTTAATAGACTAAGCCAGGAAAAAAAATAGGCTCTGGCAGCTTCCACATGGCTTGAGAGGTGGGAGGACAACAGACTTTGTCAACTGGAGACCAACCTAAGGTATGAGAGGCTTATCTCTAGGTTGTTCAGAAGATGATGAACTTTTTGGCTACTGTAAGTCTTGAAGTGCATCTAGCAAGTTGCAAAATGGTTGTAATCAATATTGGTAAAGTTAATATTCACAATTTTGGCATGTGGCATTTAATGAAACAATTTTGGAAAATATAAAGATTTTTTAAATATTTAAAACATTTTGGAGCTGCTATTTAGAAAAAAACATTAATAATACATCCATAGTAATCTATTGTTTCATTATACCATGATTCAGTAATATTGGATGTGCTTTTTCATTCATTGTTATATATTATTTTGCATAAGTTAAGAGACAAAAGCTTAATTTTTATTTTAGTCAAAAAGAAAAATTTCTCTTTCAGTCATTTTGTTATATTTCTCAGATTATTTGGCTTCTATCTTTAGGCTGTACTGTTAATTGGAGAGCAAGGAACAGCTAAAACTGTTATTATCAAAGGATTTATGTCAAAATATAATGCTGAAAGTCACATGGTCAAAAGTTTGAACTTTTCTTCAGCAACTACTCCCTTGATGTTCCAGGTAATTCTTCTTTTGGTCACATTTGTATTTGAAACTTTCATAAACCCAAATGTTTCTTTGAGTATATTCAGGGAAAGTAGCTTAAATTCTTTCTTTTGTGGTACCCAGATTACAGTACCTTTCCTACTAGCTGGATGCCATCTTCAACTTCTCACTCTGTGAAATACTCAACAAAGACTTTGCAATAAAATGTCCAGGGGTTGGTATCCTATGGTACTGTTGTTCTTGTTATAAACTCCAAAGAAACTTTTCAGTTACAAGATCTTAGAGGCATCTTGATGTAAGAGAGAGAACTCTCAACCATGAGTCAACAAGACCTGAATGTGAATTTCTGTTTTGGTGCTTATTAGATATATGATTATAATAAGCAAGTCATATCAGCTCTTTGAGTCTCAATTTTCTCATTTGTGAAATGGGGATAAGAACTATAGTACATACCTTATAGAGTTGTTAGAAGATTTAAATAACGCTTGTAAAGTGCTTTAAAAACTTTAAAATCCAATATAAACATCATTAGGAACGTTAATAATCTCTAGCCCTAAATTGTAGTGAAACCTGAAACTTCTCTGAACAAGGGAAAGGCCCAAGTGCACATATAGCCTCAGGGCATGCATATATATGTGTGTGTGTGTGTGTGTGTGTGTGTGTGTGTGTGTGTGTGTGTGTGTGTGTGTGTGTGTGTGTATGTATATCTATGTATCTATGTGTCTATGTATCTATCTTGCTATTTTCAAGTATGTGTGCCATTTTTGTCTTAAACTCAGAATGTCTAAAACTTAATGGGTAATTTTGTAGTAATTGACTAGAATATTTCTAAAGTATCTTTTATCAGTAACTTTCTATGAATATGAATTCATTCATTTTCCTGCAGAAACTCACTTCCTTTCTCAACTAAATATTTTCCTTTTATGTATCTCCATTTCTCTCATGTTCTAAGGCTACAAATCTGGGAATTATTTCTGATTCTTCCTTTGCTTTCATCCTCTATGGTCAAATATTTTTTATACTTCCTTAGAAATGTTTCTAGTATTTATTTATTCATTCCTTTTCCATTTCCAAAGTCAACACCTTGATCCATACCTTTATTGACTCATATTAAACCTACTTCAACAGCTTTTGATCTGCTCTTCTTGACTCTAGTATCTACTTGCTCTAGTTATTCTTGTTGTTATGGCCAGATTAATTTTCTTTCTCAAATTAATTTTTGTTTTTTTTTTTTTTACTTAGCAACCATTTATTTTCTTTCCTTCTAGAAAAAAAAGGCAAAGCAAAACACTTGTAAGAAATGTATTAGCTAAGTAATACAAATTCCTGTAATGGCCACATCTAAAAATGGCAGGCTTATTCTTCATTTTTTGTCCAGCACCTCTCTCCCAAATTAACTTTCCAAAATGTAACTTCTAACTCCCCAGATCTGTAGTGGCTCCTTGATGACTACTATGTCAAATTATTCTGATTTTGAAACAAGTTCTAGAACTCAAAGAGACCATAGACATAACCCAATCCAGGGTTTTTCATTCTTTTTTGTGTCATGGAGATCAAATGAGATATTTGTAAAAGGCTTAGCACAGTGCATAAGCATAAAGTGTGTGCTTAATAGATGCTTATCCTATTATTCCCTTTTTATATCTCTTTATTTGTCTGGGGAAGCCTATGGATTGTTCTAAGAATCATACATTTAAAAAAATTAATAATTCAAGGAAATTCAAATTTTCACTTAGAGATCAGTGAAAAAGAAGATGTAATTTTTCCCATCCAAATTCACAGATCCCATGAAATCTGACCACAGACCCCTTGGGAGATCTGTGGCCACCCAGACTGAAAGCCTCTGCTCCCTAACCTGCATATTTTATAGCTGACTATGTCTATGCTCCTTTGTTTGATCTCAGTAATAGATCCAAGTTTTCCTCCACAAATGCATTTACCAGTTTTCCTAAACATCTTACCCTCTCTCTACTCCATTTCAGTCAGCCCAGCTTTTTTACCATCCCAACTGCATATTGTGCTCATACCAAGGTAACTTTGTTTGCTGACCTAGAAAACTGTTATCTCTCCAAGACAAAAGTGAAACAGTCTCTGTCATCAGGATACTTCTCTAGGGGGAGACAACATATACTACAAGTAAAGTTAGATGTTGTAGGAACATTGCAGAATAAAGTCTTATTATTAGTGTAAATTGGGTTTTGTGATTCTAAGTTCCATTCTAACAATAAGATTCTAGTCTTCTATAATAGACTATATCCCTAAAGGCACAGGATGTTAGGATCATAGAGCTAGCGCCAGAAGTGACCTCAGATGTCCAATCCCCCTCCTTTTACGGATGAGGAAACTGAGTATGTGACTTATCCAAGGTCAAACAAGTGCTCATCGTCAGGGGTGAACTTAGGTCCTCTGATTTCAGAACCAGTGCTCTTACAACTAGATAAATGCTCTCTCATTCTCTGTCACTCTCCAGGGTTTTTTTTTATGACAAAAATCTATTAAGCTCCTGTTGTATGTAGTTTGACAAACTTTGTTGAATATCAAAGCATGAAGCTATTTGTGTTAAACATATTGCCACTTTATTTCCTTTATTTGCAAGATCTTTCTAGATACTAGGGATGCTTTGACATAGAGCTGGTTCCTGTTGACAAGAAATATTTAAAAAGTGACGTGTGAAGGCCCAGGAGCCATTTAATTTCCCTCTCCTTTTCAGTACTTCAGGCTTTCACAGGCAAATGCAAGCCAGTAGTATTTTTCTTCTCATCATCCTGAAACTTTGATGTGATATTAGGGGAATATGACTGAAAGTTTGCCAGTGTAGCAATTGGGGTGGTAACCTTGTTGTCCACTTCCAGCTATTCTCAGCCTCAAAGACCCAAAGACCCCCCCCTCCCCTCCCCCCCCCCCCCCCACACCAGAGGCTCTACACTTCTGTTTCTGTCATCAGTGTTTTCGTGGACTCTGATTTGTTGAAGAGATGTCAGAGCATTGTAAATTGCAGTGTGCTCTAATGCCCATTGCCCAGTAGTACTGGACATAGTCTGATCTACTTCGATAATATACTTTTTTTAAAGGTGGAACCAGAGTACATGATTGTCTAGGCTGTAGGACCATTGCTTGTGGGGGAATTTTTGATGATTGGGAATTGTTTTATTTTTATACTACAATTTTTTTAAATTTAATATACTGTGAAATCAGTCTGTTATTATACATTAAAAACAATGGTAGATTTTTAATATTTTCATGTTGCAGGTTGTGGCTGAAATGATTTCCAAGGGCTGGCATTTGAATCTTTACAATATCATTTTCTTATAAATACTGATTGGTGTCCTGGCTAATACTGAATTTTAATTTATTTGATCTTCATAAAGAAATATTATTTTTTTCCTATTTTTTCCCCCTGACCTCCACATTCCTTTGCTTTCATTTGTAGTCATGTATCTTAAATGAAATATTTTTTAAAAAAATCTTGTCACCTACAGATGTAGGGCTTAGATATGTGAAAATAGCAGTCCTAAATAAGATTACACACTTGTGGAGGTCAAGAAATGTGTCTTTGGTTTCCCCACATTGGTAGACAATATGTATGTTTGCTGAATAAATGCTTGATTCTCCGAGCTGTATAATAAAATTGGAATGATATGGAGAGGATTAGTGTTGACCTTGCACAAGGATAACAAACAAATTTGTGAAACGTTCCATATTTGACAGGCAACATGACACTGGAGCTAGTGAGTCAACCTCAGATCTGAAAAGATCTGTGTTCAAGGACTGCTTCTGATACATACTGGCTATGTGACCCTGAGCAAGTCAACTTTTTCATGACATTAGGCAACTTTTAAAGAACATAAGTGGGAGAGATGGTGGCAACTCACATTGGTAGAGAAAATTTCCTCTCCCTACCATTCCCTAGACCAGTAAAAATAGTAGGTCCATTTCCTATGTAACTACTTGATTGAGATCTTAACCAGCTTTTACCTTGATATTTTTCAACCAAGTGATTCTTTCAGTAATAGATAGGAAATATTTCTTTTTATGGTGTAGATGGCAATTTCCCTACTATGTTACAATGGATGTCCTCCTTTCCCTGCCTATATTGAGATCTTGAGTTTCTTGGGTTCTTCACAGTCTTTTTATAAGGGACCCAAAATGGTGGCATTTTTTATGGTAGAGCTGTAAATGCTTCCTCTTTATGGTACCTAATGTCATTCTGAAGACTGATTCCAGTTCTAGGGCTCTCTCTTGTTTTGGTAATTGTATAGGCAGGAGCCCTCTGCCATCAAAGCTTGCTTGAGATGCACTTATCCCCCTGATTGTTAGGGTATCTCAATCCTGAAGTGACTTTGTATGTATATTTTTAAAAATCTACTTTTTCATGACACATGTACATGAAGATAATGTAATCACCTTGAGACTAGGGTTGTAATTTTTCTATTTGTCTCCTTAATGCCTGCAGTAATGCCTAGCACATGCTGAACACATCTGTGAATTTTCAGAGTGAGGCTTAATGGCCTGTTCTCCCTCCTGTTCTACTTTCCATTGGCTATTAGATTTTCAGAAGTCCACATTTGATTCCATTTTCACACACATCCTTCCTTAATGTTACAAAGTACAGAGGAAAATTTGCCCAGGGATGTCCACCTTTGCACATTTCCATTGACATACTAACTCACAGCTTGTACTAGCAAGTCTATCCTTTTACAGATCGCATTATATAAACACCCACAAACACACACATTACCTGAACTCCACTCATTCTTGAAATTCCACTACATCACAATTCTAATCAGTCACGAAAGGGTTGATTTAATCATGGCCATTTTTCCTGTGCGTATCAACTTTAGAGAAAAGTCTTGGTGCGTTATTTTTTTTTTTAGTCCTAAGGCAGAATTTGGAGGAATCACTGTACAATGGGCATCCAAGAGCTTGCTTTTGGTCCACAGATAGCTGTCCATCTTTTCATTCTAATACCTGCCTTCTTAACCATGACTTCTTATAAATCCTCTGTAGATCATTTGCCCAATTTGTCAGATATCTTCTAGGTCTTTTAACATCTCAAAGGACCTAGACCGTCAGTCTATTCTCCCTTCTTCTCACTATAATGACCAATTTACCCCCCACCCCCTTTCTGATCATATATATTTCCTGGATTGTATGTTTTCTGCTATTTCTGATGTAAAAATTATTACTGGTAATATTTGTCCACTGGGATCTTTCATTGTTATTTGAGTCACTTGAAACTTCTTATTCTATAGAAATTATAAATCCACGATTTTTAATGTGATATCACAAGGAGAGCGCGGATATAGTTTCCTAAATGCTATTCAACCTGATTTCTGATTCTTTTTACTTTTGTAGTTAACTATTGTAATAGTTAACTATTGTAATGCCTATCCAAAATATATGTATAGTTATACTATTTTAACTATATGCTATAATCTGGACATTGGGAATTCTTTTTCAATTTTGACCTTTCTGGTATGAAATTGTTAGACCAGTCTTTTCTGAGTAGCCATGGATTACATGTGGCTTGATTCAGATAGGACAGTGCTATCTATTCTAGTTTAGGTTTGAGTGAGAGTGAAGGTAGTGTTGATGGAGTTTGCATATGGTTCCAGACCCCTGAGCACAAAAGCAGCTTCATTTAACTTTGCTGGCCTGCACAAGCCAGCTGGCAGTCTGCTTAATTAAGAGAGCTGTCCAACAGACTTTAAAGGCTATACTGCCCAGAGAAGAGACTTAAAAGCTTTCTGGCCATCAGCCCTGGTTAACCAAATACTGATTGCAGAAAATCTCTGAGCAGACCTGAGGTCTTTACATAATAGAAGTTATAGTGTCATCAAAACAGAAAAAAATAAGAGACAGTAAATGTATAATATCAGGATTGAAGCACATTCTAATTTTACATAAGCTAAAATTCCCTTTCCTCCTAAATTAAAGCAGATTTTCAAATTAGAGCTGAGGAAGTTATAGGGATAATTCAAACACTTCAGATGTGTTTTTGCTTGCATATGTAGCATTTGGGGTTTTATTGGCTAATTCATATTAATGGAAAATATTCCCAGGAAGTTCTTTATGATTGATTCTCTTTCAGCTCATATTTTCACAGATGTTTCTGTTGATTATTTTCTTTCATAGCGGACAATAGAGAGCTATGTTGATAAACGTATGGGCTCAACATATGGCCCTCCAGCAGGGAAGAAGATGACTGTATTTATTGATGATGTAAATATGCCTGTAATCAATGAATGGGGAGATCAGGTACGTTTCAGGGTATAGCAAGACTAATTTTTTTCAAGGCTAGATCCAACTAATTTTCAATGTATTTTCATAAGCAAGCATTTATTTTCAAATTTTCAAATCTTTGTAACTCTGAAACTTATCATTTTTGATAGCATACATATCTGAAATTTTGTGGTGATCAAAATGTTTTAATATTATGAGTTGTCTTCTAAAGGTTACCAATGAGATTGTTCGGCAGCTGATGGAACAAAATGGATTCTACAACCTTGAGAAACCTGGGGAGTTTACAAGCATCATAGATATCCAGTTTTTGGCAGCCATGATCCATCCTGGAGGAGGACGCAATGACATACCTCAGAGACTCAAGAGACAGTTTTCTGTATTTAATTGTACTCTCCCATCAAATGCTTCCATTGACAAGATCTTTGGTAAAATGAATATGAAATGATTTGTAGAAAGTGATTTGGGGTGGGGACAGATACGCTGGCCAGAGTCTACTGAGGAAACACCCTAATGCTTCTCAGTGGCTAGTACTGGAGCAACATTGGGTGGTTCTTATTCTATAGACTCTCTGCAGCAATATTTGGAATCTCTTCAGGATAAAATCATCCTTCTTGAGTAATATGCTTGATCTTATGTAGAATAAATTCAATTATCATACATTTGCATTTAACTTGGGTACGTGGAAACTCATGTAAACTCTCATACAATAATGCAAAGACTTGAATGTTCTAAAGAACGGGCCCTATACTCTAGTATCAGCATATATTGTGGATGTGGGTTAGAATTGCACAATAGTGGCTATTGGACAATATAACTATTGTCAGTCTCAATCCACATTGTGGATCAGTTAAACTTAAAAGTTAAAAGACTTAAAGTTTTATATACAAATTGGATTCCATTGCTTTTGGACAAAGGTCATTTCAAGGTTTAGAAAGCAATACAAAACTGCACAAACACCAAAAACAGATTCAACATGTTCTTCAGAATAAATTACAGAATTTAAGTGAATTTCTGAGTAGGAAAATGAGTGGAGAGAATTTCATAAAATGAAATCATCAGACCAATCTATCATCATTCCAGTTTAAAATAGCTTTACATCTGATTTTTTATGCATCCAGGTCAAAAAAGAGACACCCTAAGTGCTGTGTATATATATCTATGTCTGGCAATAAGTATAGTCATTTATCCTTTCTAGCACTGATCTTGGTTGAATACTAGTTAAAATTACATTAAGGAGCTTCTCTTACAGATCCAGGCATTCAGGGTAGAATAAAAGATAATGAGGACGATTCTATAGCTCAGGGACTCCTTGAGTCTGGATAATTGAGTTGGTAGGGCATCAGACTCAATATGAGAGTCCAGGGTTTATGTCTCTGTTTGGATTTGGGTTCTCTTTGGGTAGGTAGTGTGGAGCAGTGGAAAGAAAACTGAATTTGGAGTCAAAGGATATTAATTAAAATCCTGTCTCCACTCCCATCTATGGGACTTTTGGCAAGTCACTTTGCCCACTGGGCTTTAGTTTCCTCATCTATAAAATAAAGAGGTTGAATTAGATAACTCCAAGGTACACTTTTTCTTTAAACCTGTTAATCCCATAAAATTAGATTCATTAGGTTAATGGTAGTGATCTGGAAACAAATCTTTATAAAGTGTATAGGCTTAGGAAAGGTAAGAGAAGCCTTATAGAGTAAATGGCTGGTGCTTTTAATTGTCCAAACTAACTTAATATTTCTATAAATATTATTTTGTATATAATTTCACTAGTGTTTTACATTTTTTCCAGTTGACTACATAATAGTTTACTATGATATACCTTCATTAAATTTTTTCGACCATTTTGAATGTTGATTTAAATGAATGTATATTGGAACTCTGAAATGCAATAGGACATCATTCACAGTAAAAACAGCAGGTTGCATTTCCCTTCTTAATGTGTAAATCTATTATATGTACATACATTAAAAATCCTTGTTTTTAGTTTAGTTGTATAATTTTATCTCTGACTAAGTTATACATATTTTTATTTTATCCTAGGAGTCATTGCAGCAGGACACTACTGTACCCAACGGAATTTCTCAGAGGAAGTGGGAGATTCTGTGGTCAAACTGGTACCACTGACTCGTAGATTATGGCAGATGATCAAGATGAAAATGCTGCCTACCCCTGCCAAATTCCATTATGTATTCAACCTTCGAGATCTTTCCAGAATCTGGCAGGGAATGTTGAATACTACTTCTGAAGTTATCATGGAAATGGATGTAAGTGAAGCATAAATCACAGAAATGCATCTGATGGAGTTTTACTTGGCAATGTTGTTCTTCCTGAAATAATGAAAATGTATTGCAAGAAAATTTAGGATGCATGTTGTTGACTAACAAAAGAAGGAAATCCAATACTGTTTTGAGGTTTTAGAAAGAGGTATATCAACTTGATTTACATAATATAAAGGTAGTAATTTTTAAAGGAAAAGTATATATGTAGTTAAATGCCTGACATTCTCTAATATAGTAGATATAATTATTTCGTCTTTTAAAAAGAAATCATTAATTTTATTCTTTCAAAATATTGTTGGTAATTCTTTTTACATTGATTATTATTTCTTAATGAACCTCTTTTAATAGAATGCTCCCTTGTAAGAAAGTATAATTAAGCAAAACACATGAACCTATTGATCATAGGATGCAGCATATACCTTATTCCACACCTAGAATCAACCACTTGCCTTTTGAGAAGAGCAACATGCGTTTCATCTTCACTCCTCTGGAACTATGACAATAGATCATAGATTTAGAGCTGGAAGAAACCTCCATGGTGTATAGTTCAGCTCTTTATTTTACAGATAAGAGAATTGAATTCCAGAGAGGGGTAGTGACTTATTCAAAGTCATATAGGTAGTAAGTGATAATCTAGCTGTGTACCACTATGAAGTACCTGAACTCCATGAAATAGAATGATAAACTTAGAGGTAAAAAGTAAATCAAGATTCTCATCTTGTAACTGAGTAAATTGAAATTCAGATATTAAGTGACTTGTCCAAGGTGACACATTAAAAAAAAATGGCTATTGGAATTCACCCCCAGATGAGCTGATTCAATATTCACCATTCTTTTCATTGTATTGCTTCCATAGAGAGCAACAGCCATTTAGAAAAAAAATAAAAATAAACTTTGCAAACCAAAAAAATAACCAGTCAAATATGTACATTTTAAGAGAGATGTATTTACCCTTCAATGATTACATAATCATAGTCATTGCACTGATTCAAGTTCTGATGTCTTTCATTATTGTTTTTTTTTTAATATTATTGTAGTCATTGTGTATATTGTTCTTCTTGTTCTTCTTCACTTTGTATTAGGTCACATCAGTCTTTCAAATTTCTCTAAATTCTTTATATTTGCCATGTCTTATGGTGTAATCGTATTGCATTGCCTTCTTATGCCACGATTTCTTCATTTCTTCTCCAATCATTGGATACTTATTTTGTTTCTTTTTTTACTATTACAAAAAACTATTACTATAAATATTTCTGCTTAGGAGAACTTTCTGTTTTTGACCACATTGCAGAATAGACCCAGTAGTGGTATTACCGGGTCAAAGTATGTGAACAATATAGCTACTTCTATAACATGCATCAACTTAATGTCCTAGTATAATCCATTTGACATTCTCACTTAACAATGAAAATAATCTTCAGATGAACAAAGAATATGATTTTTTTTCTTTCAAAAAAGTAAAACTTATCATAATGTGAGAGGGAATCTGATCCTTTATTAGCTCCTAAATAGTTTATATTTGGTTTGAGAATTTGTATTTTTACATAGGTTTAAATTATCAGAGTGTCCAATGTTCCCAAAATCTACTTGAAGCTCATTGCCAACTGGACTTGGGAAAATCTGGGTGGGTCTATTTTTTTTTTTTGTTCTACCAACTAATGAATTCCTTTCTATTATACATGCAGAACTTTCAGCCAAATGGTAGATTTGCCCTATCTTAGACTTTACTTGACTCAAATTAAGTGGTTAAATAAATGAATTATTTTCTTTTTTCGTTTTTTTTTTAAAAATTATTTATTTAACATTTTTGGTTTACATCATTAATTTCCACAAGATTTTGAGTTACAAATTTTCTCCTCATCTTTCCCCTACCCACCACCCCAAAACAGAGATCCCACTTTATACCTCTTCCCCTAATCTGCTCTCTCCTATACCTGACCCCATCACCCCTCTGACATTCCGGTAGGGCAAGATGGATCTCCATACCCCAGTGCCTATATATCTTATTTCCCAGTTGCATGTAAATAACAATGATAATGATAATAATAATAATAATAATATTAAAAATACATATATGTATATATATGTATATACATATATATTTAAACATTTGATTTTAAAACTTTAAATTTTAGATTTGTTCCCTTCCTCCCTCATCACCCACCCCCACTGGGAAGACAAGCAATTCAATACAGGCTGTATATGTGTAGTTATGAAAAACATCTCCACTAATGGACATATTGTAGAAGACTGACTATATTTCCCTCCATCCTATACTGCCCTCCCACTTGTTCTATTCTCTACTTTGTCCCTGTCCCTTTGCAAAAGTGTGTGCTTCTAACAACCCTGCCCCCCCAACCTGCCCTCCCCTCCATCATCTCCTCTCTCATCCCCTTCCCCACTACTCTCCTGTAGGGTAAGATACCCAATTTAGAGTGTATGTCATTCCCTCCCTAAGCCAAATTCAATGAGAGTAAGGTTGACCCATTCCCTTTTGCCTTCCTGTTCTTCCCCTCCATTGTAACAGTTATCCCTTGCCTCTTCTATATGAGATAATTTACCCCATTCTGTCTCTCTCTGTCTCCTCTCATATTCTTCTCCCACCTCTCAATTTCACCTTTTAAATATCATCCCTTTCTATTCAATTGATCCTGTGTCCTCTGTCTATGCATATCTGTACACATATATACACACACTCACATATGCATTCCTACACATATATACCCCCTATATAGACATATGTGCATGTATACATACATATATACATATATATGTATATACATATATAATATACATATACATATATATGTACACACACACATTTATATTCCCTTCAACTATCCTCTCAGAAACATGCTGAGAAAAGTTTCATAAGTTACAATGATTGTTTTTCCATGTAGGCATGTACATAGTTCAATTTTGGTAAGTTCCTTATGATTTCTTTTCCCTGTTTACCTTCTCATCCTTCTTGTATTTGAATGTCAAACTTTCTATTCAGCTCTGGTTTTTTTAATTGAGAATGCTTGAAAGTCCTCCACCTCATTGAATGACCATATTTTCCCATGAAATATTATACTCAATTTTGCTGGGTAGGTGATTCTTGGTTTTAATCCTTGTTCCTTTGATCTCCAGAATATCATATTCCAGGCCCTTTGATCCCTTAATGTGGAAGCTTCTAGATCTTGTGTCATCCTGATTGTTTTTCCACAATATTCAAATTGTTTTTTCTTGGCAGCTTGTAATATTTTCTCCTTGATCTGTGAACCCCAGAACCTGGTTATAACATTCCTAGGAGTTTTCTCTTTGGGATCTTTTTCAAGAGGTGATTGGTGAATTCTTCCAATTTCTATTTTGCCCTCTGGTTCTAAAATATCTGGGCAATTTTCCTTGAGAATTTCTTGAAGGATGATTTGAGGGTTCTTT
>CM053587.1:28953699-28990963 GCA_028646515.1 Pseudochirops corinnae
TAATGGAAAGCAAAGAAAGATCTCTAATAAAACAAAATGAGCAAGCATAGGGAATTTTATTTCTCTCTCTTTTTATCTGTCTGTTCATCTGTCTACCACTTATTAATTTATCTTTCTCTATTCTCACCCCCTTCCTCCTTCCCTCCCCTCTCTTTTTCCACTTAGGTTTGGAGAATAGGGAATGATTTGCTCTTGTATTACTTTTGAGTAGTGAAAAGGAAAGAGCAATCTTTTACCACAAATAAAATTCCATTTATGCACATAGCGACCATTGCTGACTTTTAAAGGTTAAGATAAGGCAGGTATATTACATTAACAAATATCACAACTATCCAAACAAATGTTTATGAGTTCTTAATATGGAGAAGTGATAAACTTTCAACTCAAGTTTTCTTCAGGTAATTTTCTTAGAGGGTCAAAGGACAATTGATAATCTCTTACTTTGGGTATTATCAACCCTTCTTTTTACTCTTGTCTTTTTTTTTTTGCTTTTTGGAGGCGGGAAGGCAGAGCAATTGGGGTTAAGTGACTTGCCCGAGGTCACATAGCTAGTGTTAAGTGTCTGAGGTTGGATTTGAACTCAGGTCCTCCTGACTCTGGGGCTGGTGCTCTATTCACTGTGCCACTTAGCTGCCCCTATACTCTTGTCT
The DNA here is from genome assembly GCA_028646515.1 of Pseudochirops corinnae. Lineage (NCBI taxonomy): Eukaryota > Metazoa > Chordata > Mammalia > Diprotodontia > Pseudocheiridae > Pseudochirops > Pseudochirops corinnae. The sequence goes on from CM053587.1 coordinate 28,954,350, forward strand.
TAAAGAGAAATGGAAAAGGTTAGATATTTCTCATTGCTTCTTTGAAGAAAATGAATGAAAGTTGTTCTGAAATTTAAAAAAAAGGAGGGAATAGTTTCATAGAAAATCTAAAATTCTGCAGGTAGAAGAAATGTAGATTAATTGAGGAGTCTGATATTTAGAACCCCTGATCTATTTCTGTGACCTTGATGAAAAGATCAACTTTTCTATACAAATAGAAATTTTAAGCCATATTTAACAAGGTATACAGGCCTTTTTTTAGTCATTTATACATCACAATGTCTTGAATCAATAAGTTAAATCAGTAGACAAGAGCAGAGGTTAGCAAAGGGTGAATTGGCAGGTTTCAAGAGATTATAAGGAACTCTTAATGAAATTTTAACAAGGGAATTATATAATTGGATGTGAATTTTAGGAAATTTATTTTAGCATTCATGTAGAAGAGAGGTATAATGTTAATTTGTGATTGTCAATCTGGGGCCACAGGGATCCACATTTTTATTTGAGTGTGAAACTATGGACAGAGGATGAATTGGACCAAGTAGACACTAAAGCAGAGAGACAAATTTGTTGGGGATTGCCATAGGTAAATGAGAACTAGGGTGGTAATTATACAGGGTCAGAGGTCATAAATTGGATGGTAGTTACACAAATGGAGGAAGACATTTTTTTCAAATAACTTTTATTTTAATCATTTTAAGCTTGATAAACATGAACAAATATGAAAATCTTCACATATGAAAATATCAGGAAAGGACTATTGTGTGTATGTGTATTTAGTAGCACTATACAAAATCAAAAAACTTTATACCCGTGGGTCTAGTGATATCACTATTAGATTTTAACCAAAACAATTAAAATGTAAAAGAGAAAGGACCCATGTTTATGAAATGATTTGTCACAATTATTATTAACAAAATACTAGAAGCTAAGATGGCATCTATCAGTTGGAGAATGTCCTTAGTGCTTATTGCATCTGAAAGTGTCCATAATTTTTAGCACATCTCCTCAATTGCAGGAACACTGTGGAAAACTTGTCATATTCAGTGAACCAAATTTTATGGTGAATTATCAGGAAAGCTTATATCTACATTTCCTTTGAAATTTGATTAATTTCATTTCACTTTTTAGAGCAGCCTAAAAACCTGTTGGCACTCTTCTTATGTCTAACTGAAAGACAAAAAGGTAGAGAGAGAAAAATAGAACATTTTAGGTCTTAGTCTGTTTCTCTTTGTGGTAAGGATCTAACATTTCACTTTCTTCTCTTGTGCAGATCACAAGTAGTTTAGAACTTTGTAGGTAATTTGCCGCCCCTTTTGGAAGAGTCATAGTCTAATTAATATCAGTTTCTCAACTAAGTCTCCAGGACCTCAGAGTGGCATGGGACAAGGTTCCCCTAGTCCCTCTACAGACTAATGAATGATAGGTGGGATCCTGACCTTGTTATCCCTCCTGAGGGAATAAAACACTTCTTGCACGCTTCTTCTATAAGACTTACCATCTGCATCATCATAGAAGCCTAGAATCACACAGAGTTAGAAGTAACTTCAAAGGTTATCTAGTCTTATTTCTGCCTGAACATGAATCCTTTATACAACATTTCTGACAAATGGCTGTCCTTTCTTTTCTTGAAAACCTCTATTAGTTGAGGATTTCTTATCTCCTAAAGGACCCTATTTTGATTTTGGAAAATTCAAGTTAGGAAGCTTTTTTATTATATCAGGCTAAATTCTACATTTATCCAACTTTCACTCATTTTTCCAAGTTATACTTAAGGGGACCAAGAATATAAGTCTAATTCCTCTTTTACATAATAACTTTTCAAATAGGTCAAATACTATCTTTTCCTTGAATTGATTTTATTTGAACATTCCTTTTTATCCTCCTAACACTCTTGTTTTGTGCTTCCCAATAGCAATAGTTTGCCAGTGTCATTTCTACTATAGCCATACTAATGATTACAAAGGGACTAGTGCCTCTTTCATTCCTTATACTATGTTTCTCTTAGTTGAGCTCAAGATCACATTAGCTTTATTAGGTGTAATGTCACACTATTAACTCATATTGACTTGCAACATAGTAAAACCATTCTTTTTCATATGAAATGTTGTTTAGCCTTATATTCTCCTCTTGTACTTGGGAGGTTGATTTTTTTGAACCAATGATAATCATTCAATATCAATCACCTCTAATTTTTGTCTTCTTAGACTCATGCCATCGTTCTAGCCTGATGAGATCTCTTTAGATTCTTCAGTTATTCTCTGTGTTGGTTATTCCTCCCAAATTAGTGCCATCTTCAAAATTCCTAAACATTATATCTGCTCCTTTATCCAATAAATTAATTAAAAAATTGAACAGCTTAGGAACAAAGATAGACTGCTGTGGTCATTCCATTGTAAAACTAGCTCTAGGTTTTTTTCCTCAGTAATGCTATACTTCATGTCTAGTCATTTGATCAGTTTAGAATCTATTCAAATATTCTAATATCACACACACACACACACACATATCCATCCTTTCTCACTCATCCTTTTATGTGGACTAACCCTATACTCATTTTAAGGGCAGAGGGTCATGTGTTTCTTTAATTCCAAATAAAAACTCTGAATCCATTTTCTTTCCAAAGGAACACTGAGTGTGGTGCAGTATAATTAATGGATATTATAGCTAAATAAGTATTTTAAATTTTTGCCAGGTTGTAAAATCCATGAAGGCAGAGAGTATATCTTATTTATATGTGGTCATAGACATAATATTTTAAACCAAATTGATGTGAATTGGGAACCAACCCTAACGATAATATATAATATTGTTTCAAAGCGAAAATGAGTTGAGTTCCACGTGCTAATTGATATACAACTTTTGGAGGATAATGTATTCAGAATTTGGAGATGACCTTTATTTACATATTTTAAATAACATTTGTGTTTTGTTCATTTTGTGCTTCAGATTTCACGTGTCCTTCGTACCCCCCGTGGAAATGCTCTTCTTGTGGGTGTAGGTGGATCAGGAAAGCAAAGTCTGACTCGACTGGCATCATTCATTGCTGGCTATGATTCCTTCCAGATCACCTTAACAAGGTTTGTTTCCATGTGTCTTGTTTAATTAATCTGAAGTAGATTTTTATAAAAAGACTCACAGATAAAACCTGAGTTGGAGATAGCTATGTCAGTTCATGAAAAAATACAGTGGTATATTAGCCAGAAATTAATATAATTTAAGAAATTTGTCTTTGTAGTCTATAATAATCTTAGAAAATATACTTTAAGAAAGTGGCCTAGATCTATAACAATCTGTTCCCCAATTCTTTGTATATTGGGTGTTTTCTTTTTAGTACATGTCCAATATAAAACCAAAAATTCATAAAAAATAATGTTTGATGAGAAAGGAGAATAAAGAAAGATAGTACACTTGTGTTTGGGGAGCAAAGAGAGAGGAAATTACAGATATGAGTTAGAAAGGTCAGAGAAGAACTTAGGATTCACTGTTCTAGGTGCTGGAGATAAAACACAAACAAAAAATAAAACACACACCAAAAGAACAATGAAATAGTCTCTTCCCCTGAGAAGATTACCTTATCTTGGAGAAATATAGCATATTAAAAAGCAAGTAAATACAAGATATATACAAAGTAATACAAAATGAGAAAGGGAGAGGAAGAGAGAGAGAGGGAGAGAAACATCTGCAAAGATGGCAGAAGGCTTTGAGTGAGACACTTGGACTGTGCTTTAAAGGATACTTGGGATTTCACCAGCTGTAGCTAAAGGTGTACATTTTTGCCAAGGTCATTGAATAGGAGATGGATTGTTTTGTGTGGGTAACACTTAGCAGGCTAATTTGATTAGAATGGATGATGAGTAAAGAGGAGTGAGATGAAACAAGACTAGAAAGCTTGGTGGGAGCCAGATAGTAGAAAACTTTAAATTCCAGACCAATGATTCAATGATTTTGTACTTTATCTTAGAAGTGATAGTGAGTCATGAGAATTTTTGAGGGGGGTTGCAAAGTTAGCTCTGTGTTTTAGTAGATTTAGTTTGATGACTATTAGACTAGAGAGGAAGGACACTTGAATTAAGTTGATCAAGAGCTTATTTCAATAGTCCAGGTAAAAGGTGATGAAGGACTGAACAAGGGTATCTGAGAAGCTCATTTAAGCCAGATGTTTGTGAATGGATTAACTACACAGCATGACTGTTATTTTTTTTTTCCTACCTCCATTTAGCCTTTATAGTTTAGTATAGTGGAAAGAGCACTAGCCTTGGAGCCAGCAAATCTGAGTTCAAGAACTAGATTCCCTACTTACCATCCAAATGGCAAGTTACTTAAACTCTGTTTTCTGATCTATGAAATAAGAATAATAATAACATTGGTCCAATATTTCATAGGCGTTAGTGAGATATAATGTTATACTTCCTTTTCAGGGATTGCAGGCTTTCCTCAGAGATGTGGAATAATTTGTAATAGAGGCTTTCCTATATGGTGGTGGTGGGGGAACCTCATTGATATTTTCTCATTATTTGAATTATTACAGGATTTGGATTTTGACACCAGAATAAGTATTGATTGGGTATAATCCTGTAATTTCTTGCTAAATGAAGTTCTGCTATAATATGTTGTTGATTTGGTAACTTCATGGTTGGCAAAAGCATCTCAATCAAGTCTTTGTATGGAGGTTAGAGGAAGAAGTGTGAGTGTGATTTATTAAATGCTAAGCAATGAATTACAAAATATTTAATATGATTTTAATTAATATTTAATAGTAAACATTAACTTTTAAAAAGTTACTACCCTCATCCCACATATTGTAAAACTATTTCACTGAATATTTGAACCTTTGGTGGGGCTTGTAAATTTAAAATGGATGCACCTAGCCTCACGTATTTTAATTTAATTTGTAACATGTCTACCAAAGAACCAAATTTATATGAGTGCTTAGCAAATATTATTTTGCTTTGATTCCAGAAGCTAGTTACCATCAGATGTTTTCTAAATGACACATATACATAATCAAATCTGTTCTTAGTTGTGATAAAAGTTTATATCTAACTTTGGGTTAACTTTTTAACCTTCTTTGATTGGTAAGAAATGTTTTTGGTTAGTTACAGTGTTTTTTATGGTGTAAAAAGTTTGTTTTAACAGTAAAACCAGCCTTGTTAGATAGTACAAGTTACTATCCCAAAAATAAACATTTTGATACCCTCCTAATGACTAAGAAATATTCATTAAAATTTAAATATTTTCATTTGATCTGTATAAATCATAAATTTTAGTGAATGAGGTCAAGAGAGCCAGTCCAATAATTTTCCTTAATCATTGTCTAATTATAAATTGTCTCTCACTCATCTCCCACGAATTCTTCTACATATGTAAGGAAGGACAGTTTAGATATGTGTTTTCCATTTCTTGATTTGAAAGTCTTTGTGTTTGAATTACAATGGGTAGGTTTAATCATACTTACCATGATGTGCAAAATTAGATGGAAATAAGACTCAAACCTAAAGAGATGTATCATACTCAAGCCTTAACAAACTATTGTGCTATACATGCAGAATGAAAAAGTGGGAACTAGTGATTTTGAAATCTATCAATTCTGAGAGGGGTGAGGGAAAAGATAGCACCAATTTGAAACTGAAAATAAAGATTTCCATGTGTACATAATATAAATGATAGGAGCTAGAAAGTAGACATATTTTTGTATGTTCATCTGGAATGAAAGATCTTGGTAAAACTTTGTTTAATCCTAAAAGAGTGTACAATGTTGAATGAAGGTGGAAATAGTGGATATACTTCTCCAAGTTATTAGAAAAGATAATGAGGAGCTGGTAGCAGAAATTATCTCAGTAATCTTCAAAACATAGAAGTGACTCGGGACATTTCAAGTAAAACATTCCTCCTTGGAAGAGAAGGGGGATTCTAAATGATGAGACTTTTTCCTTAACATTAGATGAAGAGGTCGGGGGCAGATGTTTTTTGTATCCTGTGATGCAATTTTTGTCAATGTCAATTCTCATGTTATTATTTTAGATCTTATAGTACATCAAACCTGATGGATGACCTGAAGCTTTTATATAGGACAGCAGGTCAGCAAGGCAAAGGAATCAGCTTTATCTTCACTGACAATGAGATTAAAGATGAGTCATTTTTGGAATATATGAATAATGTTTTATCATCTGGTGAGGTAGGAGTGGATTTGTTTTTCACGTTTTTGTTTCCAATTCCTTTATAATTTTTCATGTTTTGTTCTGTCTAAGTAATGGTGTTGCTAAGAGTTCAGTGCTAAGTGTTAATAAAAGGTTGTGCTTGTTGAAGAATAGCTCCCAAACAAAATATGGACTTGAAAACAGATATACTCAGAATAAGAAATATGAAACAACACAAGAAGCTTATACATTTTATAATAAATGTTACAAAATTATTCACATATTATAGAATAGCTGTTATTATATTGAGATCTTTAAAACTTTAAAAAAAAGTGGATTTGAGAACAAAAATGGAAGTGTTAAGATCTGATCATTGATCAGGATATGTATTTTGGATACAATCATTTTGAAAACTTTATATGATATTTCAAAATATTTCTTCCCTAACACTGGAGTTGTATATCTGTTTTTGCTTTTTTAAGGTCTCTAACCTATTTGCTCGTGATGAAATTGATGAAATTAGTAGTGATCTTATATCAGTCATGAAAAAAGAATACCCTAGACGGCCTCCAACAAATGAGAATTTGTATGACTACTTCATGAGCAGGGTCCGACAGAACCTCCACATTGTACTTTGCTTTTCTCCAGTCGGTGAAAAATTCAGGAATCGAGCTTTGAAGTTCCCTGCACTTATCTCAGGATGTACTACAGATTGGTTTAGTCGATGGCCTAAAGATGCTCTGGTTGCTGGTAAATACGTAACTTTGTATTTGTGTTTTGAGACTATGGTATTTCCTAAAATTTTTCTCCTGATGATAGCTATCACTAAATGATAATCAAAAGGAAAGATGTGGTTAGCTATCTAGTTCCTCTTTCACTACAGGATGTCTCTTTTCTCCCCTTTCTAGAAAGGGACTAAGTTTGAGGAAGAAGTATGGAATCCAGTTTAAATTATACATTTTTAAAAACTGTATCATTTTTGAAGAAATGAACAGTACAGAATTCCTTATAAATAAATGTTCCAATAAAGAAATAACAAGGAATAAATGCTTATAAATCCTTACAGGCTTTCTTAAATCTTCATTTTATTATCCATTTGAAATATGAAGCTTAACTGTAGACTGTTTAAAAGGAGGGTTTTATATTTAGCCTGCATTGTCCAAATTCAACTCCATTTAGGTAAAATAAGATTATCAAAATTATTTAAGGAAGGAAGACATGCAAAATCCAGATAATTAATAAACACAGTATTTTGTAATTATGGTAAAGATGAATCTGAAAAACCATGGCATTGTGAGAAATAGTTGACCAATGATTTCAGCTGTTAAATAACAGTAGAATACTATTAAGTTAATTCAGTTTGAGTGGAAATGGTCCCCCCCTTCCTAACATGTTAATTTATTTTTAATAGAATCATCATTATTCAAGTCACCAGGAGTCACCTTTGATTTCTTCATCCTTTATTTTAATCAGTCTTGTTGATTTTTTTTTTTTACTTTATTGCAACCCTCAGATTTGTACTTCAATTACTGTAATCCCAATGCCACCAGGCACTTGAAGTTCATATCAGTTAATGTTTAGATTACTTTGATAGTCTTCAAATTAGTTTCACCTCCTTCAGTCTCTTCTCACCTCAGTTCAACCTGCTATTAGAGGCCCAAGGACTCTGGATCAAGTATCTTCTCAGAAGATCTTCATAAAATGTCACAGATGTGTAGAAAGTAGAAAAGTTTGAGACTCATTTTGTCACTAATTTCTCTGGGACCTACCTAACCTTGGTCATGATCCCATTACCTTCTGTATCCCTCAATAAGCAAGAAATGGCACTTCAATGACCATTTTCTCCAGGGAATTCAAATAGCAATGATATCTCTCCCTTCCAGCTCTTCATATCTTCTTGACATGAGCAAATGATTCATAGAATAATGGGGAAATTGAACTCAAAGAAGAGATTCTGGGATCCCTGGGGGAATGTGACATTGATGTCTGAGGCCCTTAATTGTATCATTATGCATTCCTCAACCCTGTTCTAACATAATGATATAGATATATAGATATATAAGGTCTATTTGCCCTTCCACTTCTGTCCCATGGTCCAGCTCTACCAGTAAAACTGAGGGTGTACTGTGGGCATTATTGAATAAATATGCAACTTAGTTCTTAGGTTCAAAGACCCTTCTTGAGGCTTCTAATAATTTCATCATTGTTTGTCAGATGTACTGAGATGATCTTTATGATAACTTATATTATTTCCTGCTTCAAGTGTGTATTTTAAAGGTATTGAATACACTTTTTGTTTCATGGGATAATGACCTGGTGCTGAAAAGGTTAAAGGTGATTTAGTCTTACAGATACAGAATTTATTTACTTGAATTGACTATTATACACTAAGTACAAGGTCAGGACTGAGATATCTGGAGAAAGTATTGCATATGCTTCCATAAGTGCAGCCTTAGTTAGAATGTGCTGATTATGACTTAGGTCATTATCTCTAGTCACACCAATAGGGAATGATATTGAGGGCATTTAGCATGAGACCCTCCTGATTGGCTGAAGGAGACCTAGGTTATATATTTATGAAGTCTTTCTTGTGATTCAAGTATTTCTTCTAAAAGCCAATAATAATTTTTTTCATGGTATAAATATAATGGTATGCATATAAATCGCCTTGCTTTCTAGAAGTTTAGAAATAAATGTTATACTTTCATAATTCTTTTAAAAAATTGTTTTAAAAACAATATTTCTTTAAACAAATGAGTTTAAAAAACTTATCCAGATACATTATTAAAGATGAAATGATTTTTTTGGTTGTCAGGTACTAGGTGTCTTTCTAAAGGTTATTGTTACTATTTTAAAATTTTCAGACCAGGCAATATTGTGTGACTAGTTACTTCTCTCTTCTAATTACCTTCGTTCTGTTGTTTCATATTCCTTTCTGTGCCTCTGTGCTCCCCAAATCACTACTAAATAAATTAACCTCAGTTAAATTCTGCTTGCTGAAAGAAAAGTAGTCATTAACATTCTTTTAGAAGTGATATTCATTTACTATTTTAAAATGCTCCTTTCTATCTTTTCTCATCCAGAAATAGTTTGAAACAAACTCAGTGGAATCTGCATCTATAATTAAGTCACCCCTTTGGAGAATTGATTCTCATTTTAGTTTATAGAACAGTTTGGTTCTTCCATCTAAATACCACTGCTCATCTCAAAGCTTACAAATAATTATCTAGGATAAAGAGAAATGATGGCAAATACAACGACCATTTAGAAAGAAAAATATCACCACCATGGATACATAAGCATCTTCTCAGTTTAAAAAAGAAATTTGTGTGTGTGTGTATGTGTGTGTGTGTATGTGTACAATTTATGTAGCACAACACGCATTATTTTCCTAGCTCAATCCAACGTGATTGAATAATAATGTGAATATTATACATATGTGTTCCTTGGGGGTCACATTTATTCCTATGGGATTTCCATAAGCAGTTAAGAGGTAGACAGAGACTTCTAGACCCTGACTTGAACTTTCTAAAATTCAGAACAGGCTCTTTTCAATAGAAGCTTCTTAACCTCATAGTTTACTTTCTTGTGTGGTCCAGTGGTAGTCCAGTTGATCATATTTCAAGGTGTAACATGTTGTTTATATTTTCCAACAGACTGCCGAATGATCTAGATTACTTACATAGATATGATGGCTACTATCATAATTTCTGTTTATAGTAGCATCTGCTGGTCGCAACCCTGAGCACGTGGATTCTCCTCTTAGCAAATCTTTCCAATTTACATTCTTATGGGCACCACAGATATTCTCCCTCATGCCACTGGGAAGGGTGTCATGGAAAGATGGATGTTATTTTTTGCAAGAAATAAATTAAGAGACATTTTGGCCTAGTTTATAGTGGGTTCACCTTGGAACCAGCTACTGTGGGCAAACCAGCCAATATTTAACTGCCTTAAGCAACTCATTAATACTTTAAAGAGAAAAAAAAGTTTCCACACTGGACAAGTTGCTTAACATATCAATGTCCTAGAAACATTTCTAAGATGATAAATTACAAGGGTGTAGAGGGAGCTCTTCACTCTTGAGTAATAAAATAAAAGGACAAGGGAGGCTCTTTTTCCTTTTTGCATTATTTCCTAAACCTCTCTAGGATTTGAATTTAGATCTCCTATTACTTGTCATCTATAACAACCACAAACTGTGTGTTGTTTGCTTGTTGCCTTGGTTCTAGGATGCTTTGAGACAGTTAGAATTGTTAAAATACTGAACACAAAAAATATTATGGACGGGCTGTTGGACTTTTGGTAAACTCTATTTTAAACATAATAACCAAGGTGTTGTCTCATTTTCCTCCTAAAAACATCAAAAAAACTTGGTGCCATTTATGTGAGAGAAATGTTGCAATTTATTCCTTATAATTTTTGCTTTCTGTCTCATATTTTTATACATAGGGTTGTTATTAGTCTTTCATTATTAAATACTCATATCTTCAGTGGATTTGAGGCCAACCCCTTAGTTGCTTCTCAAGCACACTGTGAAGCATCTATAAGGGATTTATTAGTTTATTTGCAGTGTATGGGCAGGGACCATGTTTTATGTTTTGTACTTTAGAGTGTTTGGAGCAGCCCTACACATACAGGATAAGGACTAAGTACATGCTTCTTGATTAACTGACTGATTAACCTTGGCAAGTACAGGGCCATTTTCAGGGAGGAAGCAATAGGGTAATGCAGTGAGTGCTATATTTGGAATAGTTGGGAAGTTAATGTTCTCCCAACAGCAGCTTTTTACTTAAATATTTCTAAAGGCTGCTATAAATTTTAGGAGATTATACATGGCCAGCTGCCACAGCTAAGGACAAGATGGCTTAGGCACAACATAATTTAGTGATGGACATTTCCACTTATGAGATGCAGTCAGCATCTAGAAGAATTAAATGCCTGACAAGTGCTGAGTGAAGAAGGTAGTGACACTATTAAATATGAGTGCCATGTGGGCTCTGACTCTTGAATTATTTGTAGAAACCCTGCCCCTTTATAAGCTATAAAACAGACTTGCTGCCAAGCAGACTTGCAAGTTCCAGTTGAATGTTCACGAGAGACTGACTCTCCTGAATAAAGAAGCCCTGTACGGAGAAGGGGGTTACTGCTTAAGCTTAGATTTCATCTTTTCAAGCATAATAAAGGAAAAATAAAACTCTCTCTCTCTCTCTCTCTCTCTCTTTCTCTCTGTCTCTTAAAAAGACCTAAAATCCTATAAGACATTTTCCCATCTGGGAGAAAATAAGTGCCTTGAAATGCTAATATTTCTACAACTCTTTGGCAATAGTTAATTAAGTTTTAAAAGCAGAATTTAAAAATATTATGGTATGTAGGATAGTAGGAGCATATGATTTGAAATGAGAAAGATATTAAAGGTCATTGAATCCTTCATCTTGCAAATGAAGCAACTTAGGCCTCCAGGAGGGAGAATGACTTACCTAAAGTCACTTTGGTAGTAGGTCAATGAAACGAGAAAGGTGCATGCTCAATTATATGATGACTTTCTCATTTCTAGTGTCTGAACACTTCCTCTCCTCCTATGATATTGACTGTACTTTTGAAACCAAAAAAGAGATTGTCCAGTGCATGGGGTCTTTTCAAGATGGAGTGGCTGAAAAATGTGTTGAATATTTCCAAAGATATCGACGCTCTACCAATGTGACCCCCAAATCATACCTCTCCTTTATTCAGGGCTATAAGAGTATTTATAGAGAAAAGCATGCTGAAGTGCAGACATTGGCCAATAGGTAAGTTCTGTGAAAACCTGTGGCTTTCATAGTCATCTGGGTATTGTAGTGTATTGATCATTAGAGTTGGAGTCAGAAACACAAATTCAAATTTAATCTTAGAGACAATAGCTGCATAACCCAGTACATGTCACTTAACTGCTAGCTGTCAGTTTCCCCAACTGGGGAATATTAATGACATCTACATCCCAGGGTTATAGTGAGGACAAAATAAGATAATGTTTTAAAGTGCTTTGCAAACCTTAAAGTCCTATATACATTCTAATTGTTTATTATTATTATTATTATTTTCTCCTAAAATAAGAAAACATTAAATTAATGTAGAACATAGTGTAGAGCAATTTAGTATCATGAGGATTATCACAGGATTGTTATGTACTTCTTGCTTCTCATTAGTCTCACATTTTGGTCAAATTTATGTGTAATCAATTATTTCTCATGTTATAGAACGATGTAGTAAATCAGAATGAATCTTGATGATTCAGCTATTTGACCTCCATTACCTGTCCTTACCCACTCCCTCCATGGTACACCAAATGATCAGAGTATACATCCATAGTTTGCTCAGAGGGTTAGAATAGTGTCAATTGTAGTAGTCTTGAATTTTTGGTTTTAATTTCCCAAGTGCTTGGCACAGAGTAAATCCTACATATCCTTTTTTTTTTTGCTTTTTTTGGAGGGGGACGGCAGGGCAATTGGGGTTAAGCTATTAAGTGTTAAGTGTCTAAGGCTTGATTTGAGCTCAGGTCCTCCTGACTCCAGGGCCTGCGCTCTATTCACTATACCACCTAGCCACTCCCCTAAATATTTTTAGTGAGTTGAAATGAAGCTTTCTGGGTAGAGAGGGTATATATGTATTAAGGGAGAAAATAGAAGAAAATATAAATAAGACAAGAAAATACAAATAAGACCTAGGAGAGCTACCTTTGAAATGAACTGTGGAGAAAGTACTATGGATAAGGAATGTATTAGGTGATCATGCTCCAGACGAAAGCAAAGTATAATGTGTACTTATTATTCTAATAAAACCATAGTGATAAGAATGTTACATAGCATGAGCTCTAAAACAAAACTTGAGGAACATGTGTTTATATATATATATACATATACATACATACACGCATGTGTATATGTTGCATATAACTATATATACTATACACATATTTGTGTACATATGCCTGTGTGCATATATGAATGCATATGTATGCACACACATATATGTGTATATATATACCTTATAATATGAGGTATAATATGTAAGTCAAATTATTTAAAGTAAAATATATTTGGTTTATCATATGTGTATATGTGTGGATACATATACATATATATATATGTATGTGTGTGTGTGTGTGTGTGTGTGTGTGTGTGTGTGTGTATCTTGATATGGAACTTAGCTCAATGGAAAGAATAACTAATTGTAAAGATTCTGCTATTTAACCACAAAAAAACCCCTATTACTATTTATTTTGATGTGTGATTCCAGGATGAATACTGGATTGGAAAAACTGAAAGAAGCTTCTGAATCGGTTGCAGCCCTTAGCAGGGAGTTGGAAGTGAAAGAAAAAGAGCTACAGGTTGCTAATGATAAAGCTGATACAGTAAGTACATTGAGAAATACATATTCCTTTCACTTTTTTTACACATTTCCCTATTTTCCAGGAGTTTGTGATATGATGATGTATTTATTATATCATATATCTTAATATACCTTATATATTATACCTCATATTATATATTTCATATTGTCATATTTAGCAACCGACAATTATAACATGGTAAATAATGGATTTTTTCCCATTTCAATGAGAATAATATTTTTAGACATGAGACATTGAATAAGCAGATAGCTTTAACAAATGAGAAAAGAAGGTTAAAATAGCACCTTTGCAGATGTGTTGTTGGCTCTTTCTGTCATGGTTATCTGTTTTGCCTTGAGTTAGGTCCTGAAAGAAGTGACTGTGAAAGCTCAAGCTGCTGAGAAGGTCAAGGCAGAGGTCCAAAAGGTAAAGGACAGAGCCCAGGCTATCGTTGACAGCATTTCAGCAGACAAAGCGATTGCTGAAGAGAAGTTAGAAGCAGCAAAACCTGCCTTAGAAGAAGCAGAAGCAGCTTTACAGGTAAATCTGCATGAAAGATATGATTCATAGCATTTTGAATAAATAATGAACCACAAAATAAATACCTGAGTATAAGAAGCACCTTGCTGGTTTTTACCATATACACTCTCTATAAGCCAAGTATTTATTCCTAGAAACAGTTCCAAAGGGCATTATATTAGAAATCGTGATTTCCCTCCCCTTGTCACCAAAGAGAAATCAACTACTAATAATAATTTAAGATTTTTTCTTTGCAAGTCATTTTAGGACAATAGTACTAATTTTTCATATTTGCAAAATAAAGGGGTTCCTACTCTGAAGTGTTATAATTTGATTCACAAATACATCTAAACTAATGGTGAAGAAAGTTTTTATTTTCTATTCAGAGAAATTGAGTCATAAAAAACAAATCATTGGAAAACTACATATAAGTAATGAAGCAACTTCTTTTTCTTTGGGGGGACAAAAAAGAACAAATTTAGAGAGAAAAATACAAAAGCAAGTTTTAATATGGTAATAACTTTAATAACAAATGTCAGGAAAAATTATTCAATAGATACAATAAAATAAATAAAATTTTGCCCATATATAAATGACTCAGAGAAAATGTCAATATTAATACTAAATTAGAAAAAAGAATAAAAATAAAAAAGATATATGATACAGTTAAAATAGCTTTAGTCTGAGTTATGGTGCTGAAAAATGGAAAATAGATAAAGGAATAGATATTGACTCAAACTAGAACCATATTCTACATAAATTTAACTGATATAAAGCAATCATACAAAGAGAGGGCCAAAGGAGCCTAGAAGTTTCTCTGCCTTTAAAACAACAATAACACATCTCCCTACCAAACATATAAATAAAAGGCACTTATGCATAGATATATATATATATCTATGCATATATATATTCATGTATATACATATTAGCAACAACCATCATTGAAACTACATAACCTCGTTTGTAAAATCTTAAAGAGGATAGGGAAAGATTATGAACAATTCATATCACTGTAGAGTAAAAAACAGGGAAGAGAGAAATTTACCTATAGAAAGCTTCTTGTGAGAAAAACTCTACAAAGTATTATCTCTAATTTCTGAAGATGAATGTAAAGCTATTAGATCAATTCTATGTATAAGACATGGCTAGACAATAACTCCTCTGAGAAATATCTGAGTGATTCAAATGTGCTATGATTCAACAGCATAATATAAAACACAAAAACTAATTTAACCTTAAGCTGCAGTAAGAGATGTAAAGTGAACAGAATTAGAGATATAATAGTACCACAGCTCACATATTTGATTGGATCATATTATCTTATGTTAATTTGTGGATACAACATTATAGAAGGAACTTTTTCAACCTGGGGAATATTCAGAAGAGGGCAACCAGCATGATGTAGGAACTATACAAGGATTTATTAAATGAACCTGTGATCTTTAACTTGAAGAAAAAAAATCAGTCATGTCAGCCGTTTTTATGTATTTGAAGGGCTGTCATGTGTAATGTGGAATAGACTTGCTTGTATCTGATCTCAGAGGGCAGCAATGGTTAGAAATTGTGAAGAGGCAAATTTATACTCAATATAAAGAAAAATTTCCTAATATGACTTTGCCAAAATTGCATGGATTCCTCTGAGGATTAATGAAACTCCATGTCAGGTGACATCATCAACCTCCATGATATTCTGTTGACTATGTAGTTGAGGGGATGCTTATTCAAGTATTGGACTAGGTGACCTCTATAGTTATTTTTACTCTGAGATGCTTGATGCAAAAATCCATAGAGATTATATTCAAAGATGAAACTAGAAGATGAGGAAACAGACAAGAAAATGCCAATGATCTGTCAAAATTTCTAGATGATTTCATTTGGACTCTAATATCTCAGTTTCCAATGAGTTACGTGAGGAAGTAGGAATAACACTAAATAAATCAGATGGACAGAATAGCTGGACCAGACCAACTATACACAGAGGAAATCCCTACTGTATATGAGATCATTTTAGTGTATTGGAGAATTTATTTTTAGGGACTTTGAAAGAGAAGGCAAATTCTATAATTCAATTGAATTGTTTCCTGCTGGCCTCTTCCACTAGGAGCTAGCAAAAGTCCCCAGTTTTGGAATTAAGAAATATTTCCCCATCTGCATTTCTACTCATTTTTTAAGTTACTCCCATTCACTTTTCTACTCACAACTTTCTAAGGGATTGGAATCCAGTCTGTTAGGGCACTAGGACTGATTCTCAATGTCTTGCTTGTATGCTTTTCTGTCACTTACACCATCTCTTGTTCTGACTTTTGGCTACTTCTCAGTATCCCTGGTCTATGTGGGACTATGAATGGAGGTGGAGCAAGGAGTGGAGTCAGGGTGATCTAGATAGATAGACCCTTCTGGTCACTGTTATTACTTCTCTACTCTGATCCATTATTTCTCTAGTGTTTGTGCCAGTTAACTGTATCCTTGTCATTTTGGCCCTGACTCTTCAGCCTTTTGTCCCTTCCCTTTATATCCCCTTGGTTATTAAGTATATCATATTTATGCAAGAGAGATGGAGGTATAGATATAACCCAATTATAATGCACATGTTTAATGTCTATATTCAATGCATTCACTTATTACCTAATACTTTAAGTGTTACCAAGCACTTCACAAATATTATCTCATTTTATCTCATATCTTTGCAGCAAACCCTGGGAGGTATATGTTTTTTATTATCATCACCATTTTGCAGATGAGGAAACCAAAGCAGTTAGATGATAAGTGACTTATTTAGGGTTACACAGCTAATAAGTGTCTGAGGCAGGATTTGAACTCAAATGTTCTTGATTCTAGGTCCACTGCTTCATTCACTGTGCCACTTAGCTGTCTCTTTATTAATACAGTGAAGGAACAGTTGGTATTACCTCAAAATTTTATAGGGATCTATTTGCTAATTTAATTTACAGTTAAAAATATCTACAGACAATGGAGAATAACTTTTCTTGGTAAATTTGTATGGTGCAACTTTCTTCATTGAAAGGTCAATTCCCACCTAAAACACTAATAATCTGTCAGCCCTGTGGCAATATACTATTGTCATTCCACTGTGACAGTTCTGTGTTGTCTAAGAGAGATTGAGACATATTCTTGACCTACATAACTAATGAATAAAAATCATGACAGATACCTACAGCAGGTAGACTTTTTTGTCTTTAGTATCCCTGATTGCTTGAATGTTGAGAATTCTATCTTTTTTGTTCAGTTTACCTATTTCTTTATCTGAGGTGAGACTGTCAATAAAGTTTTACAGGAAGCCTATTTCCACCATTTATGGCTGTGTGTCAGTTTGGATTAAAACACTGGAACTTTCTGAAAAGTGTGTTTCTTTGGCGAAGTGTATGAATCTAGACCCCACAATTGAACTTCTAGCTTTTAAATAAATCATTGCTTTTCATGGTTAAAATATCAACAGTGAGATTTTTCAGCTTATTAACCAAGTTTTCTTCTACAGGTTCTGATTTTTAATGATTTGTTAATTTTCTAGACAATCAAGCCTTCTGATATTGCCACTGTTCGCACATTAGGCCGACCCCCTCACCTTATCATGCGCATCATGGACTGTGTGTTGCTGCTATTTCAAAGGAAAGTCAATGCAGTGAAGATTGACCTGGAAAAAAGTTGTGTGATCCCTTCTTGGCAGGAGTCCTTAAAATTAATGACTGCAGGAAACTTTTTACAGAATTTACAGGTAGTTGTTCAGAAATGGATTGATTAAATAAGGATTTGTGGGTTTTTTTTTTCAGAGTAAGGAATTGGTCACATTTTCTAGGGAGTCACATGATGATCTTAAGTAATATTCAGGGGAATTGAAACACTGACATACTCAGTGTTCCTGTTCTGTTTGAAAATGATTTGTACTTATTTCCTTAATCTATCAACATTGAAATATATTGACTTTTTTCCCTTTCTCTCCATCAGGATACAGCAAATAATTTTAGTTTGATCTCTCACAGGAAGGGAAAATAATGGGAAAGATGAAAAATTGGCATTTAATAAAGATAACTTCAAGTCTTTAGGTTGGATGAAAATATATTATTTTAATTTTGGTTACTTTTTAGTTTTCATCCTCAATTATATTCTAATACTAGAAAATTAGGTTAGATGTTCTGTCTTATCTTTTATTTTTTTAATCTACAAGAAGAAAGCTAATTAAAAACCTATACAAATAGATGACTGAAATCTGATATTTCAAAAACTGAGAGCTTTTCATGACACATTTTTTTTCTGCCAGAGATTCTGAAAGTAGAATAGTGCCTTTTTTCTTTGAAACACATTTAAGCAATATTTTTGTTATTAGAAGATGTTTCATTATGTAGAGTTTCCTTTATTTAGCTTGATTGAAAATGAGTTATCTCAGGAATATGAAAATGCTAATCATCCTTATTTGCTACCAAAGTGCTAGCGCACTCTGGCTTTTTTTCCCCCCTGACTCCTTGACAAACTCCCATTCTGTGGTGCATCCTGCCACTGATTATCTGATAGAAGAATTTCCGAGAGGTACCTTTTTCCTCCCCATGGCTCCAGTGCCTCCCGTTAAGACTCCTTAATAGTGCAATCTCTGCTTTCATCTTGCCTCTTTCTGCCTGTTTTCCAAAAGGCTAGAAAATGAATATATGAGGTCCTATTAGCTGGTAGCCTAAAGTAGAAATAAACTTTGCCTTTCCAAATACAGCACCCCTCTCTTTTTTTGAAGCAAGACACGTTATTTACAAATGTTTCTACTTTGAAAATCTCCTTCTGACCTGTTTTAAAATGAATGAGAATCATTTAGGTATTATTCATTGGTGACACTGTTCTATTACTACTTCCCAGTCCATCCCCCCTCTGAACTTCTGCCTTTGCCACTGAAGATTTTTAGTTTTGTATTTGTGAGAATATCATGATTTTTTTTGTTTATCCTTAGCCCTTAGTCCCAATTATTTCACTTTTCCATTTCAGATGGAATTATGTTTCAATGTGTCTGTGTTCTTTCCTTGCCTCATAGTGACATTGCTACTAAGCAATATGGGATAGGTTCTCTGGAAATAATTTGTTATTTTCATATATTTTCCACTCACCTGAGAGTTAGCCTGGTGGTAGACTTCTGTGCCTGGAGTCAGGATGATTAGAGTTCAAATCGTGCATCAGATAATTATTATCTGTGACCTTACATGATTCACTTAACCTCACTGTGCCTCCATTGTCTCATCTGCAAAATAAAGGGATTAGAGCCTGTGACTTCTAAGTTTCCTTCCAGATTTAATTCTATGTCCCTTTGATCTAGTGAATCATAGCATGAGATTTTTATTTCTTTGAAATTCTGTGAACTGTGTTAATATTTATAACCTGTCCAGCTCTACTGATAGACTCATTAAATTGAGTTCTTTGTTAGTATCTTCTACCAACTGGAGTTAAGACACAATTTTTTTTTTGAGACTTGATCTCTCTATTTTGCACAGAATGGAAATTAAGCAGTAACTAGTGACCTAATCCACTGCTGATAGCATAGAAAACATTAATCTGTATCATTTCTTACCAGGACTAACTTACTGCTCTTTAGGTAACCTGTTGGTTCTACATTCTTGGGGTTTGCCATATAGTTGCCAGCTTAGAGCAGACAACTAACTGACTTTGACCCCTGTAGTGTTTTAGAACGGCTGAGCCCAACAGATCTCAGAGATGATAGACATGTGTCACCATACCCAGCAAGGTACACTCAATAATTTTTGGTTTTGGCTCCATCATCCCATCACCATTTTTAGTTGTCATAGCTCATATTTTTGAGAAATTTTCAAGGTAGTAGATCACCCAGTGTCATGAAGAAAATCATTCAATAATTTTGAATTGAATCAAGTGATAAATGTCAGCATAATAATTTCCAGAAAAAGGGATATTTTAAATTTGTTTCAAGTTTGTTTCACCTTTTTCTTCCCTAGCAATTCCCTAAAGACACAATCAATGAAGAAGTGGTGGAGTTATTGGCTCCTTACTTTGAAACGTCAGACTATAATATTGAAACTGCAAAAAGGGTGTGTGGCAATGTGGCTGGTCTCTGTTCATGGACCAAAGCCATGGTCTCTTTTTTTTCTACAAATAAGGAGGTATTGCCCTTGAAGGTAAGTCTTCTTTCTAGAATTGTGGAAAACATTCATGGAAAAAACATCTCAAGTTTAATTCCCTCCATTGATAATAGGCAGATAAATTAGAAATTGATCATATGCTTGCATACATTTGAAGGGAAAGCCTGGGGCAGAAAGGGAGAAGACAGAGAGTGTAGTTTACTTCTTAGCCTGCTGTTGTCATTCAGAGACCTGTAAGCCTTTAAACAATAACTCTCAGCATGATGATTAATTCTGCTGTGGGTTACTGATTGCTTTTTAAAACCCTTATGCCCATAGAAGCCAATTCTAAATGAAACTGTATAGCACAGTATCCATAAAGTATCTTGCAAAAGACCATTATCTTAGCCTATGTTAAGATCAGTGTTAGGTTATGCTATAAGATAGCCTAACTGGAAAACTCCAAGAGAGCAGTCTGCTTCAAGAGAGATGATCACTGAGATCTTGAGAGCAGACCCTCCCATATCTGAACCAGGAAGCAGAGCCTGACTACCAAGGCAAGAGCTCCACTATACCTTAAATAGAAAAGGAAGTTATAGGGAAAAAAAAAATCAGTCACAATGAGAAAGACCCTGAAAGACATTATGTCTAGTAGAGAGCATAATGTCTTCTATAAAGATAACAAAAGCAATAGTGATGAAAAGAAACCCAGTCTTTAGCACTTTGAAGTTTTCCCTGAATGCTTTGCCTCTGTCTTTACCTAACTCCAAGCTCCCAAGGTTTAGCTATGCTCTTCTATCCTTCATGAGGGCTTATCTGTATTATTCCAGTTGTTAGCACATCTCCCTCACAAATAACTTTTTATTTATTTTGGGTATATCTTGTAACTTATCTGTATAAATATATCTGTCCAACAGAATGAAAATTCCCCCAAGACAAGGGCCTTTTCCCTTTCGTCTTTGAATCCCCATCATTTAGGTGGAGATTTGTCTTTGAATCCCCTCCACTGGTGCTTGACAAACAGTAAGTCCTTAATAGATGCTTGCTGGTAGATTACCTGGTTACCCCTTCCATGTGTCTCTGCCATTGGGACTATTTATTAAACAAGGCTTTACCCTCTTTTAAAAGAGATGGCAGGCACCAGAAAATAGAAGATGGAGGCATATTTTGGGCAAGAGGATCTTCCTTCATACCTCAAAATTGTACCATGTAAATCATCACTTATTATTTCAACACATAAGGCAAATCATTCTCCAACTTTCAAAAAAACCCCAAACCACAAAACTTAAGTTAAATTCCTAAATAACATAGTCAAAACACGCTATCATAGAAAAATATATATAGCATATATGTTTGTGTATTTAGAAACACACATGTATTCTGGGAGAAAAGTTCAATGTGCTTCTTTTACTTTCTAATTACTTACAGAATATGCATTGGCCTTGTATTATCATGGGAATGCAGTCTCTACCTATGTATACATTTAAATACAAATTCAACACAACAGAAAATATGGACAAGAATTTCCTAGAAATGAATTTTACCTGTCTCTAATAAACACTAAAAATGCCTGCTAAGAGAAACCATTAAGGACAGTATTGTATACATTACAACTGCAGCCTCTAAACAACAAAGCTATCCTTTCTTCATTTAGACGAGACTGGCTTAGAACTCTCAGGAATTAATATTTTCCTGGATTAACTATGAGAAAATATTCACAATGCAAGGAGATTATTCACTCTACAATAGTTCTGTTTTATATTAGTGGTTTACCACTGTAAGCTGCCTGGCATAAACAGCCTAAATTCACATACATATCTAAGCCGCTGGAGTAATTAGGAGCTTACGAGTGATAGCATCTAAAATGTTCCATAAGCTGGTTTCTTTCTTTTTTTAAAAAAAAAGTGCACACACACGTATAAAACATACACATATGCACATGCATGTATAAGTATACATATGCACATGTGGGTGTTTTCTATACATGCATGTACACATGTGTACACAACACACATATACATACACACACACATACTTACATACTTTTTACCTTTGCTTAGTTGAAACTCATCTATAAAGGTAGGGCAATTGGCGTTAAGTGACTTGCCCAAAGTCATACAGCTAGTAAATGTGTCAAGTGTCTGAGGCCGCATTTGAACTCAGGTCCTCCTGACTCCAGGGCTGGTTCTCTATTCACTGTGCCACCTAGTTACCCCTAAAATTTCTTTCTTCAAATGAATTCAAGACTTGAAGTTTTAAAATAGTTTTCTTTTAATTTTCTCTAACATATGGGAGGAGAATAGATCTCTGAGGAAGTGCTAATGGCCTTCCAGCCCCTAAAATAACTACTTTCAAGAATGAAGAAGGAAAACAACATGAGCTGATAAAAGATTTAAAAATAAAAATTATGTTTGAAAATAGTTTCCAAACTTGTGGAGTGATTTTTTTCACTGGACCTCTTGGCTAACAAGAATAGGTCCCTTGATTTTTAAATCATGCTCTGCTTTATTAGTCATATTCTTTGAAATTGCTCAGTCAATTCAAAAAGACATTTATTAAGCACCTCTATGTGCCTGATACTGTGCTAGATTTTGGAAATACAAAGACAGAAATAAAACAGTCCCTGTCCTCGGTAAGCTTCTGCTAGATATAGATAACAAATAAGCAAGGGGAAATACAGAGTAATTTTGTGCTTGGGGTCAGGGGAGTACTAACAAATTGAGAAGGCAGCATCTGTTTAAAGGCTACCATGTAGGAAATAAGAACTGAGCTGAGCTATGAAGAGAGCTAGGGATTCTGGGAGTCAGAGATGAGGCAGGGAACAGTCTAAGTAAAGGGCACAGCCTATGCATAAGAATAGAATTAGGAGGTAGTCATATGAACAGAATAGCAAGCAAAGGAGCCCACTTAGCTACAGTGTTGAAGACCCAGTCTGCATAGATAGGCGAAAGCCCAATTCTGGACAGATGCCTGGAGCTGTCATCCTGGGAGCCTTGTAAGTTTTTATGTGTCATCACTGATACTACACATCAGCCTGCATCAAAACAGTCAGAGCAAAACAAAACGAAACAAAATAAAAACCTTGCTACCTATAAAGATCACTCTCGTTATGTCAGCTTCATCAGATTGTTCTACATTTCGTTATCCCTAAAATAGTTTCCAATTGAAATATCCTATTCACTTAAAATGAGTTTCCTTTAGATAGAATTATTTCATTATTGGATATATCTTAGAATTGAATTCACCTCTAAATCAACACCAAACGATTCCATGTACAGTAGAAGAGGTATATCTATGTATGGCATTCAAGTTTCAATCAAATTTTCTAGTATTCAAGCATCCCTGTCAACCAGTTCATGCTGTATCTGCTCCCCAGGCTAATTTGGTGGTACAGGAGAACCGCTATGTCACTGCTATGCAAGATCTGCAGAAAGCTCAGGCTGAGCTCGATGACAAACAAGCAGAACTGGATGTTGTACAGGAAGAGTATGAAAAGGCCATGACAGAAAAACAGGTAATTACCCCAAGGTGGAGAGAGCTTGTCAGATAGTTACAGGGTCATATTAAACAGTTTGTGCTCTTTTTGCTTTCACTAAAGATGAGGCCTAAGGCATGATTCACTTAGATGAATACTTAGGATAAGAAATTTCATTCTGAGAGAGCCCAGGCTGAATTTTCAGTGTATTTAATATAATGGTAACTCTAATAATTATATGAATTAATTCCAGGTATAGAGAAAACAATGTTCAACTTTATAAATTATTCTGTTCATTTTTTTTTTTTAATGGTAAGAGTTAAAAAAATGGGGAGGGAGCTTTCCTTTTAAGAACTATCTGGCAGATGTTAGGGCAAACAAAATTGCCCTACTAGATAAGCAGTAATTCCTAGTTTAAATTTACAGTTAAAGTGTAACAAAAGCAGAGAGGTAGGGGATAGGCTGTCATATAAAAGAAATAGCAAACAGGACAATTTGGTTAGAATGTTGAGAAGATAAAAATGGGTAATAATGCAAAATGAAGCCTATCTTTAGCATGCAAATAATGAGCTTTTAAAAATTTCAAACTTGAAAATCATTCAGAAACATTAACATTTCCATATACAAATGACAAAAAATTTATATAAGAAATTATGAATCTATTATATATAGTTTGGCACATACACATGTATGTATATACGTATATATGTATGTCATATATGTATGTGGTATCAAAATTGCCCTCCTGATCTGTCTCCTTTTGAAGCTCCTTCTTGTCACTTCTGTATGTGTTTTCTTGTGTTTTTTAAATATTTTAATGAACAATGAAATAATTCAAATATTTAATGTTTCCATAATGTTTTTTAAAGCGAATTTCACGCCAAAGGTAAGTTTCAAAGGAAATCAGGGTTAATAATTTTGAAGCATTCTTACCAGAATAATTTTTTTCTTAATTGAAAAGTATCTTATTTATGGGCTTTTTCACTACTGTTTAGAAAGATGTCTCAGTTTTCATTAATCTTAAAAATCTTCATATGACACTACCATTTCATCAAGGCGTCATCTTGTAGCTCTCCTCTTTTTCATCCCCAAATTCCTATGAAAAAAAGCTACCATCGTTGCTTCTAATTATTAAATCTCACCTTTCCAAAAGTCACTTGTTAATGTCTTGTAATGGAGCTAAAATAACCAACTCTGCCTTGTGATTTAAACTGATAGTCATTTCTCATCCATCTTGGGCAAGTCACTTAGCCTTTGCTGTATCATCTGTAATATAAGGGGGTTGGACTAGTTGACCTCTAAGGCTGTTTCTGACTCTAAATCTGTGCTCCTCATATGAAGTGTGGATTTTGACACTGTTGACCACCTTCCCATGCAGGTCTTTCCTTCATTGGTTTTTGGGTCATTCACAAAACCAAATTAGGATTTTGGATAGCTCTCAGTGAAGTCTTTTAATTTGCCATATCATAGTCATCAGGTTCTGGCATTATTCATGAAATATAAACAAAACAAAACAAAACAATCCTCATATCTGTCCTGCTTCTGCCCCCTTGACCTCCTAGTTCTGTACAGTCTGGGAAAGAGGAGAGGGAAGAGGGCACAGATATCTAGACTGGAACAGAGCTTGGGTCCCAATAATACCAGCTACACTTCTCCTGGTACAATCCTACATTTTCTTCATTTTGTCATTTC
Source organism: Pseudochirops corinnae (assembly GCA_028646515.1). Classification (NCBI taxonomy): domain Eukaryota; kingdom Metazoa; phylum Chordata; class Mammalia; order Diprotodontia; family Pseudocheiridae; genus Pseudochirops; species Pseudochirops corinnae. The sequence goes on from CM053587.1 coordinate 28,979,631, forward strand.
TCTGAATAGTCACAGATTCACTCCCAACTTAACAACAGGTGCACTCTCCATTTTACAATTTCTTTCTCATTTTTTATATTTGTCTCCTCTGTCACTGCCATCCCCCTGGCACAGGTCTTGATCACCTCACAGCTGGATAATTACAATAGTCTGTTAGCTTATCTCCATGCCATAACTCTCTCTCCACCTTGTAGATACTCCACTTAACTCAGTTGAAAAGCGATCTTCCTAAAATGCAGATCTCACCATGTGATCTTTTGTGTTCTACCTGATAAACTCCAATGGTGCTCTCTCACTCCCAGGATAAAATGTGAAATCCTGCTATTCTTTTAAAGCCCTTCATAACTGGACCCCTTCATACTTTCCCAGTCTTCTTATACCACTCTCATCATGTATTCTGTGATCCATTGACACCGGTCTTGTTCCTCATACAAGATACTTCATCTCTCAACTCTGGTAATTTTTCACAGATTAACTTCCATTCCTGGAATTTTCCTCTTGCTTATCTCTATCTCCTGGTTCCCCAGAGTCTTTCAAGTCCCAACTAAAATTAAGGAATACTGGAAGCTTTTCCCCAATCCCTCTTAATTCTAGTAGCTTCTATGTGTTAATTATCTCCAATTTATCCTACATCTATATCTGCCTATTTTTTCTGTCTGTCTGTCTATCTGTCATCCATCCATCCATCTATCTGTCTATCTATCTATCTGTCTGTCTGTCTGTCTATCTATCTATCCATCCATCCATCTCTCTGTCTGTGTCTGTCTGTCTTTCTATCTTTCTGTCTGTCTGTCTCTCTTGTTTGTACATATCTGTACATTTTTGCATATTGTCTCAATGATTTGATTGTGAGCTCCCTGAGAGCAAGGACTGTCCTTTATATTTCCAGATGCACAATGTAACATATTAAGCACTTAATAAAATTTTTAACCTTATTGTACTGAAAACTCTTTACAATGGAAAAAAATCAATGAATTTGCAAGCAACAATGCCTATTTTTCTGTAATTGCCTTTGAAATATCTCCCCATCCTTAATGTGATAGCTATTATTATTCAATTTCATTTCCTTTTCATTGCTTTGCATAATAAGTATTTTGTTTCTTTTCACATGTCATTTTATTACTAATTTGTATTTCTTTAAATTTGTTAACAGCCTTAAGATATGACACAGACACAGACACACAGACACACACACATACACACACAGAACAGTACTTTTTCTAACATATGTTTGCAGTGTTTTTAAACTGAGATGTTAAAGTACTTATGTGACTATTTAAATGAAAGTTATAATTTGGTATGGAAAACGTGATTAGATTATGAATTCTATTTCTCCTATATTTATGATTCATTCAGGGGTATCCTAGGAAGTCATATCCCAAGACACCATCATCCACATGGTATCGGCTAAAAGTGTTATAGGTAGAGAGCTTAGGAAGGATGAATATGACTTGAGAGGCCAGACTTTATGGCCTCAAGCTTTTTAAAGTGCAAGCAAATAGGAGAGATATTCCATTTATTCTTCCTATGTAATAACCTGGTTAACAGCCTCTGGCCTAGAAATATGTATCAATGATGCTTTAAAAATTATACTTTCCTCTTGATTTTGATCTTTTGTAGACACTGCTTGAAGATGCAGAACGTTGCAGACATAAAATGCAGACAGCTTCCACACTGATAAGTGGACTGGCAGGTGAAAAAGAAAGATGGACACAGCAGAGTAAGGAGTTTGCTGCACAAACCAAAAGACTTGTTGGTCAGTATAATTTTATAGGTGACCTTTTATAAGCTAAATTTGTAAATTAATAGCTTTATAAGCTAAAGGTAATAAGTTTTCTCCTATTACTGGAGCTCTTCAAGGAGAAACTAAATCACCATGTGTACATCTTCTAGACAGGAATATTTTAGGTGGTCCTTGAATTAGATGGCCTTTGAGTTCCCTTATCAATGGTTAATTCTGTGATTCTATCTTGATATATTGTAAGACATTGTGGATGATACTAATTTTGTAGAGGGAAACTTTGGGTTAGAATCCAAATTTTACTTACCTTGGGCAAATCACTTTTCCTTTCTGGAACTTAGTTTCCTGTCCTATAAATTAAGGAAACTGGACTAGATGATCTCTAGAGTTCCCTCAAACTCTAAAATCATGTGATCTTATACACATGAAGTATGAGAGCGATTGCTAAACTGGGCATTTAACCTTAATAGGGATTCAGTGTTGGATCTTCCATTTTCTCTGTAATCTTAGCATTTTAGTGTGATGCATGCTAGTCTGATATTTCATGTTGGAGCAAACTTTTCCACCATTCATTACCAGGTTAATTAACGAGTGTATAGACACATTAATTAAAATTATTTAGAATTCTATTCTTGTCTTCTGAATTAAACTATTGCCCCATCCAACTCTTAAGTAATTATGTAATTTAAGAAAAACATTAAATAAGGTAGACCTAGCACTAAGGACTGTGGGATGCCATCTAACTTAACATTGAACCCAATAATTTGAGTTATCCTTAATCCTTTGATGTGTGGCATTTGCATGAGAAGAATGGATAATTCTGGTCTCTTTGGCTTAGAATTTTGTGATTTTATGCATGGTGATAAGGTGACAAAATGTTTTTGTTTTGCTCTGTGATCTTTTTAGGGGATGTATTGCTGGCTACAGCTTTTCTATCTTATTCTGGTCCATTTAACCAAGAATTTCGCAATCTGTTGTTAAATGATTGGCAAAGGGAAATGAAAAACCGGAAAATTCCATTTGGCAACAATCTAAACCTCAATGAGATGTTGATTGATGCTCCAACCATTAGTGAGTGGAACCTCCAAGGGCTGCCAAATGATGACCTATCCATACAGAATGGAATTATTGTCACAAAGGCATCTCGTTATCCTTTGTTAATTGATCCACAGACTCAAGGCAAGATTTGGATTAAAAATAAAGAAAGCAAAAATGAACTCCAGGTAATTTGTGCATACACACAGTTATGCTACCAGATATTTTATTTTGCTGCCAAAAATTTATCCTGAACCACAGAACAGAATGATTTAAAATTTTTAGAGATATTGGCTCTATCTCCATAGAAAAATGTAGCAGATGGACATCTTAAGGATTAGTGTATAAAACTTGAAAATTAATTTATTTTTGTATTCTTCTGGTTGGTCTGTGTTTGTACCATTTTTAATAGAGAGCTAGCAGTGTGAATTACGAACTATGGCTCTTCTCAATAATTGGAACATGGCATATCTCATTACAGTAACTGCTTAGTACTTAGGATCATACACACAAAGAAAGAAACAAAAATACATATGATCATTTCTAATTTTTTTTTAAAAGAAGTGATTTCAATGGGCAAAAGTGGTTTCATGAGAGAAGGATGGCGATGAAGGGCTCTCTGATAAGTGGAAATGGGATAATGATCATGGAAACAACTGGGAAGTCTGAGAATTTGGTCTTACCAAGTCAATATTGCACATAATATTTTGAAATGAAAACCCTACTTCTTTAATAATTGACAAGAATTCCCATATTGACCCAAATATAGTTCGACCTTGATATAGACTATACTCCTAAGATGAGATCATAAAGAAAAAAAAAAACCAGAGGATTGCTGAAAAATAACGGCAGTGATAAACTACACTCACATTTTCACAAATCAGATTTTGGCAAAAATATATGAGCTATACTTATATCAGCTTAGTAGCATAATGATCTATTAGAGGTCTATAATAGTATCTTTGATTTCAGAAACAGATGTGTTTGTGACTTATTTAGTTGCATTGTTCAAAAAAATTATAAAGAACTGTCTTGTATTTACATTTCCAGATCACATCTCTGAATCACAAGTACTTCCGAAGTCATCTGGAGGATAGTCTTTCTCTTGGGAGGCCACTGCTGATTGAAGATATTGTGGAGGAGCTGGACCCAGCACTCGATAATGTTTTAGAAAGAAATTTTATTAAAACTGGTTCAACATTTAAGGTGGGCTATACCAAATTTTAACAATATAAATGAACATAAAATGTATTTATATACATGCAGCCACATACATAAATATTTGTGTATAAACACACAGATGCATGTACACATGTGTATATATGGACATATATGTATACACATATGTGTATACAAGATGTGTCTGGTATATATGTCTCTATCAGTTATACCATAACTTTTAAACTTCTTGACATAAATGTTTTTTTTCCCTTTTCTAGCATTGTGAGCTTTGATTTAAAAAATAAATGATAATAATTTTAATGTAATATATATTAAAAATATAATAATCTCTTAAAAATTTTGCATTATTCTATGTACTTGTGTAACTGATTTTGTTGCCTAATGAAATTAAATTTTTTCTGTTAAGAACAAGAAGCCTTAGGGGGTGTAGAGCAAATCATTTTAACTTTCTAGGCCTTACTTTGCTGTTATATAAAGTTAGAGGTTGGACTGTGATCACTAATCTATTTTCTGTGGCTATATGGTTTGAAGGCTTGTTGACTTGTGGAGAAAAAAAAAGTTTGTGGTGTAACTCTTCTCTACATGTCCAAATAATTTTCAGTCACTCCAAAAAAAAAAATTATGGTATTTCAAATCTACATTATTATTATATGAAATATACATGTCACGAATATAAAGTACTACCTTACGGTGTTTGCATATTTGTGTGTGTATACATATATAATAATAGTACATCAAAAGTCAATATTAACCACAATAACAATCTTACTAATGATAGTTCAATATAATGGGAATACATTTATAACACTGTACATAAAAATTAAAATAAAACAAATATAATTTATTGGGAACTATTTCTAATGCATAAGAAACTACTTTTCCTATTTCTCCTACAACCTTGTAACTTACCCTAGTCAAAATTTGAACAGTTCCATTTATTTCTATTTATATCTCTAAACTTGCTGATGATAGAAACTATCATCATCTTTGGGTTTTACAGATTGTATCTTTTCCCTCTGGATTACTACATATGAAGTATAAAGTAGGGAAGGTGCTGCCTATGGATGCGACTTTCCTAATTTGTCTGCATTGGTGTCTTACCCAGGCCTAGGCAGGATTGTTGGCTTTCTATATGTAGTGTTTCTTCACTGAAAACTTTACTTTTGGACCTATTGTTTGACTTAGACAGCAGAGTTAAAACTGGTGTACAGTCTCTTCTCAAAATTCTCAATGATTATTCGTCATTATTTCCTCTTACTAATCAAGGAACCCATCTGACAATCATTTGGGCAATAGATGGATGGTTTCTATGTATTATTTTTATTAAGGACCCCCATTATTTACTCAAGTTATTCTATACATAGGCAAGTTGTTTAGTTATTTGATAACTTGATAAAGATTAGATCTCTGCTAATTTATGGATACTTTTGGAGCTGTGGCACATGTACGTACATTCAACAGCTAAATAAAAAAACTGTGTGTTTATGCCATTGAGGGTAAGGACCTATGATTTCATTTTCATGCTCCTGTGTGGAAACTCTTTTTTGCTAATATGGATTAGCACTTTGTCTATAACATCCTGTCTGTGGACACTAAAAGCCACATGACTTGATCATGGTCATTCAGCTAGTATGAGTCAGAGGCACCATTTGAATGTAGGTGTCCCTGATTCCAAGTCTAATATTCTTTCCATTATATCTCTCTACGTCCATTATTGTATCTTATGTATTTCTTTTAAAATATTTTAAAGCTTATCTCTGTTTTACTTTTCTTTCCAACCTGGCTCTTATAAGGTAAAAGTTGGTGACAAGGAAGTTGATGTAATGGATGGTTTCAAACTATACATCACCACAAAACTGCCTAATCCAGCCTATACACCAGAAATCAGTGCCCGAACTTCTATCATTGACTTTACTGTCACCATGAAAGGCTTGGAAGATCAGTTACTCGGAAGAGTCATTCTCACAGAGAAACAAGTAGGTGAAAAAAATGTCTCCTCAACACATTCCTCTCTGAGAATCTTGCAGTGAGAAAAAGTGTTCTACAATTTAGAGTAAACTTCCTTTTTTTTAAATTTCCTCTTACTTAAATACTTATCTGTTATTCCCTTTGTAGTTTCTAAAGTAATTCCCTTTATCTTACTAAAGATTTTCAATTTTTCTATATATCTCACAATACCTATATGTATATAAATGAAACAAGAAAACCATTTAAAAATGTCATTATCATTATTATAGTCTTCCGTATTTTTTTCCTATCCAAAGATTTTGCTCTGTTGTAAGTTTTCTCTAATTCACTTTTATAGTCATAAAATCTGTGACTAGGTTCCCCTTACATTTTTCTTATGAAAATTTTTTGCTAAATGTTAAATGATTATCAGAATTTCTATTTTCATTCAGGTGGCAAATGGTCCCATATTTTCATTTTTTATTAGTTAATTTATTTATTTTTTGTGTTCAACATTCACTTCCATAAGTTTTAAATTTTCTCCTCCTCATTCACTCCTCTCTCCCTGATATGGCATGCAATCTGACATAGACTCTACACATATAATTTTTTTAAACATGTTTTCACATTAGTCGCATTGCATAGAAGAATTACAACAAATGGGAGAAACCATGAGGAAGAAAACAAAACAAAACAAAACAAAACAGAAAATAGCCTGCTTCATCCTGCATTCAGACTCCATAGTTCTTTCTTTGGGTATGGATGGCATTTTCCATAATGAGTGCTTTGGAATTGTTTTAGGTCCCTGCATTGCTGAGAAGGGCAAAATCTATCAAAATCAGTCATCACACTCTGAGGCTGTTACTGTGTACAATGTTATCCTAGTTCTTCACACTTCACTCAACAGTTCATATGAGTCTTTCCAGGTTTTTCTGAAATCTGCCTGTTTATCATTTCTTATAGCACAATAGTATACCATTACATTCATGTCCCACTGCTTGTTCAGCCATTCCCCATTTGATGGACATTCCCTCAATTTCCAATTCTTGGTCACCACAAAAAGAGCTGCTATAAATATTTTTGTACATGTGGGTCCTTTCCCCGTTTTTATGAACTCTTTGGAATATAGTCCTAGAAATGGTGTTGCTGGGTCAAAGGGTATGCATATTTTTATAGCCCTATGGGCATAGTTCCAAATTGTTCTCCAGAATGGTTGGATCTGCTCACAATTCCATCAACAATGAATTGGTGTTCTGACTTTCCCACATCTTCTCCAGCATTTATCGTTTTCGTGTTTTGTCATGTTAGCCAACTTGAGGGGTGTGATGGAGTTATTAAGATTTCCATCTCTCTAATCAATAGTGATTTAGAGCTACCTGTTCATATCCTTTGACCATTTATCAATTGGGGAATGACTTGCATTCTTGTAAATTTGACTCAGTTCTCTATTTATTTTAGAAATGAGGTCTTCATTAGAGATAGTAGATGCAAAAATTATTTGCCAGTTTTCTGCTTCCTCCTAATCTTGGGTGCATTTTCTTTATTTGTGCAAAAACTTTTTAATTTAATGTAATCAAAATTATCCAGTTTGCATTTTATAATGTTCTCTATCACTTGTTTGGTCATATATCTGACCATATATCCGACAGGTAAGCTATTCCTTGATCCCCTAATTTGTTTATAGTATCAACCTTTATACTTAGACTGTGTACCCATTTGGACTTTATTTTAGTATACAGTGTCAGTGGTTGGTCTATGCCCAGTTTCTGCCATATTATTTCTCAGCAGTTTTTGGCAAATAGTGAGTTCTTATCCCAGAAGCTGGTATATCACTCAACATATTTAGGTATGTTAAGGATATATTTGGGATATTTAGGTATCAGTACCATATTTGTATCATAAAGAATTTAGTAGGACTCCATCATTCTGGGCAATTTATGTTATGCATAAAAAGCATTTGATAAAATACAACACGCATTCCTATTGAAAACACTAGAGATCATTGGAATAAATGGAGTCTTCCTCAGAATGATAGGCAGCATCTCTCTAAAACCATCAATAACCTGACATGTTATGTTAACAGTAAAACTGAACTCATTTTCCTTCCTTCCTCTCCCCAAACCCTTTTTATAACAAAACTTCTCTTTGTTGATAGCATCCACTATCCTCCTAGTACTCAAGTACTAGAGTTTGGAGTTACATTTAACTCTTGTCTGTTCCTCACTTCCCCCATCAAATAACTTAGCAAATACTGTTCATTCTATTTTGGTTATATCTTGGATGTCTGTTCTCTTCATTCTATGGAAAATGCTGTCTAATTTAGTGCCTTGTCAATTCTTGGACTGCCATAATAATTGCTTAATTGATCTCCTTGCCTCTCTCTCCTTTCCATTTCATGCTTTTCACAGCTTAAAAAATCCCTGTAAGCCAAAAAAAAAATTCTTCTACTCATAAACGTCCAGTTCCTCCTCATTGCCTATAAGATAAAATATTAATTCGTTCATTTTGTTGTAAAAGATCTTAATAGTTTGGCTCCAGTCTAATTTTATAGGTGTGGTTTGTCCTTCATTTTCAAAGAGGACCATGACATCAGGGAAATGATGGCAAGACTTGAAATTGAATTTTATTTGAGTGAGAGAGGACTGAACAAAGTCACCAGCATCACTTTCTTCTCCAGAGCCATGTGGGTGCATTGACCAGATATGGATGAACACCACTAAAAATGACCCAGGATGCAGTGGGAGGCCTTGGCCATTTTTAAGTTAAGGTCTTTTCAAGTTCTCCCGTAGGCCGAGGCAATGTCCATTCAGTGAATAGGACTGTTTAAGAAGTGAGTCAAGGGATGGCCTCTTTAAAAAAAATCAATATGAAAAGGGTAGACCCTCAGGGTTATTGGCCAAAAGAGAAATTGTTATTATTTACAGTTACTCTGAGCCAGGAGGCCCAAAAATGATCGTTAAGTGGTGTTTGGAGAGGGTTGCCATGTTGTCTCATCAATGAGATCCAGAGGGCGCTGGGTTTAAGGCATGGTCTTTGTGAAAGAAGTCAAGCAAGTAAACCCCACGTTAACTAGATAGGTTTCTGTCATCAAAGTGATCTTCCTTTGGGCAGAACACCCTCAGCTAAGGGGAGGAAAAGAGAGGAGGGAAAGGGAGAGGAGAAGAAATTTGAGACAAATACTCTACTAGCCCAATTTCATATACTTTCCAAATGTAGCATCTTTTCCTTCTTTCCTGATTCCTCAAATTCCTTAAAATATTTTGTGTAATATTTCATTTTTATTTATTATTCCATTACTAGAATATTAAGAAGCTTCTTGAAAAAATAGACTATGGAACTTTGCATTTTTATCTTAAATATCTAGTATTCTTCCTTATTGAACATAGGGGCCCAGACAGGAAATTAACAAATGTTTTTTGAATAGAATAGATATTTCCAAGCCGCTTGGGTGCCTGTTTGATGTGACGTGTGGGACATTTCTGATTATGAGCTGATATAAGTGCTTGATACTGGAAATGAGCCATGCCTTGAGTTTTATAATAAATTCTGTGTACCGTAGACACATATCTTTCCATTTTCATTGTAACGGTATACAACTTAAGCATTGTAACCTAGTATCCCTACCTCCTCCCAACTTCTTTACTTCCAGGTATTCTCAGCATGGCACAATCTCTGTACAATCACTGTCTTAGACACTAGCCTATATAAGGCAAATTTTTATCTCAGTTGCCAGTGCTGGTTGATTTTGCTAATAATCTATCTGTATCTATTAATAATTTGTTGTTGAGTTGTTTTAGTTGTGTTCGTTTCTTGATGACCCCATTTGGGGTTTTCTTGACAAAAATCCTGGAGTGGTGTGCCATTTCCTTCACCAACTTATTTTTACAGATGAGGAACTTAAGCAAACAGGGTTAAGTGACTTGCCCAGGGTCACATAGCTAATAAGTGCCTGAGGCTGAATTTGAATTCAGGAAGATGAGAGTTCATGACTTCAGGAATAACATTCTATTCACTAAGCCACCTAGATGCTCAATCTATATAACAGGCTAAACTGAATTATAGTCTGAATCATCATTATTCTTAAATATTCAAGTATATGCTTTCCTGACAGTGAAAGATTGTTAAAGGAAGATTTCATCCCCCAAAATATCTTTTCCTAAGGAGGACAGTTATATCATATTAAGAGTGATTTCATCCGTGGATACTTGCAATTTTAATGTTCACCAAAGTCATCATTAGTTGATAGGATGTTCAAAAGACTGACAAACTGTTTTAACTCTCACTCCACTTGAATCATGTATCTTCTGCTTCTTATTAAAACTGTGTATTTGCATCCTTTTTTTAATACATGAAATTTATTTCTAATTCTTAATATCTCCACTTTCAAAGATATTGTCTTACAGGAAAATTTTTAGCATCATAAGGAAAACAAAATATTAAAAGAATGTTGCTACCACCAGCTTTGTCAATCTTCACTATTCTTTCTGTCTTTGGAGAATGTAATAGCTGATTAAAAAACCCACAACACTTTTATTTCATTCCTTGTCATTTTGAAAAAGGAAGAGTCCCTCAAACTGGTAGAACAAGGACTATGCTACAGCAAGATAGATGGTCACTTAGTGAACAACATCCAAGAAAGCACATGAAAGATATTTTAAAATAGTATTTTTATAAATCCTTAGATTTTATGCTTTTAAAAATCTTGGTCAGTATCCCAACAGTTTCAGCTTTTCTAAAAAAGAAATAATCCTTTGGATCAGTGGTTCTCAACCTTCCTAATGCCGCAACCCTTTAAGACAGTTCCTCATGTTGCGGTGACCCCCAACCATAAAATTATTTTCATTGCTACTTCATAACTGTAATTTTGCTACTGTTATGAATCTATCTGATATGCAGGATGTATTTTCATGGTTACAAATGGAACACAACCCACAGGTTGAGAACCGCTGCTTTAGATTCTTTCTCTGGCCCAAGGATTTTCACCCCTCAATACTTTCTGGAATCTTCGCTGAATCCTATTCAGAATCACCAAACCTGATGATCCCTAATCCATGAGCCTGTTTGGATTCCAAGACTGAGAGATACACCGTCTCCAATAAGTGCTCATTTTGCCACTTTCCTCAACCATGGTCACTGTAATTGAATGGTTAAGTCTGGTGATTACTCGCTATTTCCCTTTGATAAAGGACACCTCGTTTTTCATATCATCCGGGCAACAACTGTATTTTCCCAGGGGTTACATAGTAATGCTGATAAAAGATAGCATTCATCTAGTGATGGCTATGCGCCAGACACTATTTTAAGAGCTTTATAATTATTATCTTACTTAATTGTCACAACAACCCCAGGAGGCAGATGCTGTTATTAATCTCATTTTATATAGGAGGAAACTGAAGAAGACAGTGGGTAAGAGATTCACCCAGCGTCA
>CM053587.1:28991463-29016612 GCA_028646515.1 Pseudochirops corinnae
ATATATATTATTAATTATTAATAAATATAATTTAAATATAAATAAATTATATATGTATATATTTCTAGTACCAAACTAGTTTGTACTTACGTTTACTAAGTTCTGCTATCTAGCTTGTAGTACTAAGGACCCCTGTGGCCTAGCATCCTTGTAGCCACAAAGGAGAATGGTATGCCCCAGAATATCATGTGAAAGTGCTGGTTCAAATTCATATGCCCAAGCCTTATTCCTTATCAATCATGGATCCTCTTGATTATATAACATGTTTTTGGAACTCTACCTATCTTACATGTAAACAGTTACCTACCTTTCCAAGTGACCATGAATTCTTAAATCTTCTCCATTATACCTATAAAGTAGTCACCCAATCTTGACTTAAATACCTCTAGTGAAATACAAACTACCCCTCTAGTCCACTGCACTTTTATAAACCTTCATTTTTAGCTGTGTTACCCTTTGGCTACAGGTCTTTTGACACTATTGCCATAGAGATTTCAGACTCTAGAAATAACTGGAAAGACTGTTAAAGAATTCAACACTTTAGTAATGTTATATAACTTGTCACTGAGACTTCTGGGGAAGAGAAGCCAGAAGAGATTCCATCTTGAGATTCATGCCCAAGTAATGATTATATGGAGTTGTTACAGGATCACCCTCTATCATGACCACTCTGTACCCTGAGACTTTTCTAGGATGGTATTTCAGGATAGTGATAATCAGAGCTGATGGGATGTACAGAGATTAATGAGTAAGATCTGAATTACTAGTTACCTGAGTGTTATGCTTCTTACCATCTGCTAATGGAATTAGCTCGACACTCCCTAATTGCTAGGTGAACTGTAGGCTACTCACCCTTGGTCCAATCTTATTTTCTCCTAGCACAGGCAATGAAGAGCTATAGGGAGAAATAGAAGTAAGTACCCCCTGGCTGCTAGGCAGAAGTCACCAATGCTTATATTGTTTACTTTTGCATATTTCCTTCTTATGCATATTCATTTGCCTGATAAATAAAAAAGTCTAATGACTACCCACATCCTTGTTTTTGTAAATAATACCAGCTAAGAGAGTTGGGAAGAGATCTTGACCCTTTAAGGAGATTAGAAACATCCTTTTCTCAGCTGAGAGATGAGGTTGGGGAGGAGTAGACACCAATCCAGTTTGTATTTCACATAAACAAGAAAGTCTCATAATTATATCCCTTAGAATAACTAAGAGAAGTCTTTAAATTAAATGAGAACCTAGAAAGAATCACCCATCAGTAGTGTGGCAATGGGGAATTTCAGTACCATTTACTTACATAACTAAATATTTCTTTCTGCAACTTCAATCTTTTGTTTCTGGGGTTAAGCAGAACTTTTATAATCCTTCTTCTACATGCTAGCTTTTCAAAACCTTGAAGATCATTCTCATATCCTTTCTATGTTTTCTCTTCTCTGGGCCAAATATACCCATTTCTTTTAATTGATCTCATATGACATGATCTCAAAATTTATTGCCATTATGATGATGACAACAACTGAACACAGTAATTCAAATCTCAGAGTCCAGCAGGACAATCACCTTCCTCGTCCTAAACGTTAAGCCTCTCTTCTAGTAGCTTATTACTACATGAATCTTTGTCTGTTTTCTTAGCCCATACTGATGGTTCAGTCCATCAAAACAGATCATTTTGTTTTCAGATAAAGTGATATAATTGATATTCGCATAGTTTTATGGTTTTTCAAAATCATTTTGTTTAATCTTCCATATGACAAAGTCAGGCAGTTATTATTACTCCGCATCTCTCTCTCTCTCTCTCTCTCTCTCTCTCTCTCTGTCTGACTCTCTCTCTGTCTCTGTCTCTGTCTCTCTGTTTCTCTCTCTCTCTCTGTCTGACTCTCTCTCTGTCTCTCTGTCTCTGTCTCTCTGTTTCTCTCTCTCTCTCATAAATAAAGAGGTTGAGACTCAAAGATGTTTAAATTATTTTCCCATAGTCACACATTTTATGCCAGAAGTGGAATTTTTAGCATAAGAGTTCATATGGAAATTGGGGTCACATATTGCTACCAATACCAGAAAAAAAATCTCATCTAAAACATACCCAAGAAACAGTCATCTAAATTCAGCTTACAGACTTAGAGTTAGAGGTAGCCTACCAAAGCAGCCTATTCCAGTGCTGATTTGTTAGATGACTCTAGCTGAAAGGATGAGAAAACAAGTTTCTCCTGATGTGAAAGTTAGCATACACTCCGGTGTGCCATCTTCTTGTCTAGTCAGCAGTCCTCATCTTGAACTTTGCAAGCTGATTTTTGCAAACTTTATAATACATTAAATCCCATCTTATTAGATTAATCCCAGTGTGCTAGTCGATCCAGAACTTCGTGGATTCTGCTGTCTGTTAGCTATCTCTCCTAGTTTTGGAGCATTTATAAAGCATTCTACTAGAGACCTTCTTGATGCTAAACCATGAATAATCATTCTAAAATTTTCAAAGGATGGAAGGATCTTGGAGGGTTAAAAATAGATTTTTATTAATTAAAATAATTAAAAAATGTAACTGAGGTTATTTTGGCACGATGTCTCCTAGAAGATAAGCTGATTCTTTTAAATCTCATCTTTTAATATTATGGTCTAGAATTCTGTTAGGACCCAAAGTCCTATAGTATGTAGCCTTCATTTTCATCCCTTTCTGAAAAAAAAATTAAAGACATTTTCCATTTTACAGTTTTGTGACACCTTTCCCACTCTATACCAGCTTTCAGACATCACTGACAGTGGTTCATCAATCCAATCTGCCCTTACTCTCAGTTTTAGGAAGTAATTCCTGTGGGCCAAAGTAACTAGATCTCATCCAGAATAGGAAAGTAACTGGTTACTGGTTCCTTCCTTATCTTGCATTTCCTACTAACCATATTTAAAAAGTTCCCTTTTAGTCCAACAAATTCTTTTTGACAAGAAAAATAAAACAAGCAAGACAAAAGTTGAGAAGTTCTCGTTTTCCTCCTTTTTTTTTAGCTCACACGGTGGTCTTACACTTTCTTTCATCCTCTATCAATATAACTATAAATACATACACAAACACACTCACATATACATTAGTCATTTTTTTGTTACCCTTTGCATTCCACACAAAGCTATTACAGTCTGAGATTTAGCATTCCTGACATATTCTTCTAAGAATCTAAAAATACCTTTGTGTTGTCCTTAGCATTCATCACCAACCACAGCTAGTCTGGAACCTTCATGTTCCTGACACTATTAATAGGATGGTGACAATGGAACACAAGCTCTGATAGATCCTCCCAAACTGGAAACATTTAAAGGCGGGATATGATAATGTAGAGTTTTCTTCTCATCCACGAATTAGCCTAGTTAAAGTGCATTTGTTTTTAGCAGAGTTATGCTGTATTATTTAACAGTATTATTTTGTTAAGGGATCATATCTGTATTTTTCTTAATCCTTTCCAAAAATTCCTATCAACCAAAAAATAAGATTTCGATTGAGCACAAATAACTTTATTCACTATGCTAACATTTATTTAATTGATTCTGTACAACCCAAAGTAAGTTTTTACTTTAGGTTCTGCAACATTTTATTTTTTTGGTTGTTCTGTCTGAGTAGCATTCTTATTTATATTCTGTTTACCAGAATCAGCTCTAGGTAAAGTTGTGAGGTAGACAAAACATCCAATCCATATTCAATTTAATTGCCTCTACTCCCACATCTACTCTACCTATAAATTATTTCTCCTGCTGCCTCATGTCCTGTCTCATCCAAGGCAGAGCTGACAGTTACCAGTGATTAGGCAATTACCTGGTTAAGTATTCAGGGAAGGAGAAGCCATCTCAGTCTGAAGATGAGAACGTGGGTGTAACACATAATGCTGTTTATAGTCAAGGCAAACAAATTAACTATAAGAAACTATAAGAAGCAACTATAAGAAACCTGCCATTGACCCAAGTCATTGACCTTCCTCAAGGTTGAGACTGGGAAATGCTCCTGCACTCAACAACTGAGCAGCCCATCTTCATTTAAGGGCTGTCCTGTTCTACAGAAACTTATAGGACAACCACCTTAGAGGGAGAGATATGGCCTCTGGCTGTGCACCTTGTCCTGAGCTATGAAAGGTGCTAATACAATCATGATTGGATTCTGTTAAGCATCCATGTGATTCATATTCCACCCCGTTCTTCCCAGAAGATTGCCCCTTCTATCATTCCACTTTGTACCTAACCTAGCATTATACCAGTATTTCTATATGTAAGATATGGAATGCTACTGCCCCTGAAGAACAAAAGATGAGCATAGTACTTCTCTGCTGGAGATGATAAGATGGAATGGGATCATGGGTGCATGTAGAGGTCAAGGAGAAAGACTATTCTCACAAGATGGGGTGAAGGAGGAGACAGAGGAGGAATACATCTAACTGATATGAAACGGGGAGAGGAGAAGAGGGGGCTCTTGTCAAAGGCCTGAATGTTTTTTTTTAATTTTCATTGACTTGTTTATTTACTTTTAGTTTACAAGATTCAGTTCCACAATCCCTTGAGTTTCAAATTTTCTCCCCTCCTTTCCCTCCCTCTCCCCATGGTGGCACATGCAGTCAAGTATAGGATCTGCAAATACTTTCACATTGTACAATAGTGTGGTTGTTTAGAAGGGTTGTAACCAATGGAGTAAACAATGGGAAAAAAGAGAAAACCAAACATGGAAAAAAATGATAGCATGTAGATCGCTTCAGTCTCCTTTTAAACTCTGGTCTTTCTAGATCTTTCTCTGAATGTAGACATCTCCTTCCATCCTGAGACTTGTAGAGTTCTCTTACAGCTGTGCGTTGCTGTGAAGAGTCCAGTTTATCAGAGCTGGTTGCAAACAGCTAAGAGAATGGAGGGAAGGGGTATGATCGATTTGATATCAAATGAAAAGGTTTAGAAAAGCCACTGCGGTCAGGGGGATCATGAATCAATTTGGGAAGCATAAAAGAATTTCCTTGCACAGTTTGGGCCCTGTTGAGATTATTTACTGAATCTTGAGATCATGCCATATGAAGATTTCTTGGACAAATTGGGTATATTTAGCTTGGTGGAGAGAAAACTGAGAGAGGACTTGTTAGTCATTTTAAAACTTTTGAAGAGTTCTAACATGGAAGGGAGATGACAGATTCTGCTTTGCTCCATGGGGGCATACCAAAAGCAATGGTTGAAGTTGTAGAAAGGCATATTTACTTCTGTGGGTGCTACAGTGATTTTGCATTACTACTCCACCTCTGGTTTTTCCTTTTAAGGCTGTCATTTTGCTGAGTTGTTCTAGGAAATAGGTTTATGCAACATTTTCTTACTTATGTAAAATCCAAATTGAATTTGTGTCCTACCTATCCCCTCCCTCATCGAGTAGGTGGTTCAATGAATAGAGTGCTGGTCCAGGAGTCAGTAAGACTCATCTTCCTGGATTCAAATCCAGCCTCAGACACTTTTTAGCAGTGTGCCCTTTGGCAAGTCACTTAACCCTGTCTATTCCAGTTTCCTCATCTGAAAAATGAATTGGAGAAGGAAATGGCAAAGCACTTCAATATCTTTGTCAAGAAAACCCCAAAGAAGGTCACAAAGAATTGAACACAGCTCAGACAACTGAATAACAATGCCAACCTTACATCTACATCTTAGCTCTCTGCTGAAAGAATAATATTTCTCATCTTTTTAAAGGGCTAAACCCTCTTTCTAACTCTCTCTTTCTCTTTGAACTGGCATTAATTATAAAAACAAGGCTGTGGGTGGCTGCCGGATTTTGCATTTGTGAAGCAAGTGGCTATACATAGGATGACAAAGTATAAAAACAAACAGTAACAAGCACTGGTAGCTTTTGGATGGTACTGGAAGGGAGAGGCCACTGTTTCTCTTCTTTTTTTCCTCCCCTGTTCTGAGAGGAAAGAAAGTGGGGTCAATAGTGAGTAACCCACAGTCCATATGAGAATTGAGAGAGGAGGCTAATTTCCTTAGCAGGTGCTAAGAAGAAGCATCACATCTAGGTAGCTGGCAAATTAGACCTCACCAATTTGTGGGGAACTCTCATTAATTTCTGTCCATACCATCAATTCTGAACATCACCATACTGAAACAATAACCTGCAAGAGTCCTAGGGCACAGAGGGGTAAGAGTAGGCGGAAAGGTACAGCATGCCAGGGAGTGTCCCTCTAACACCCCAACTCAACCCCAACTCATGAATGAACCACTTCAGGTTTCCCTTTCCCACAAGTTTTAATGCCACGTCATTAAAAATCAACAAACTGGTGAATTCTTTGATAGATTCTGGTCAGTCATTTCTAGAATCTGAATACTTGATGGACATACGATGGAATTATATCTCTCTGACTCCATGCTAGCAGGCAGAGGTCAGGTACAGAGATTGACATGTGATGGAAGGGTGTCTCTCTCTATCCCCTGCAGGCAGGACTATTACATGAGATTTCTAATTTCTGTTCCCTCTTCCAGTCTCCTCAATTCATCCTCCACACAGTTGCCAAGATAGTTTTCCTGAAACAGTAACCTGACCATGTTATTCCTCTGGTCAAAAATATTCAATAGCTCCCTGTTGTCACTACAAGAAAATAAAAGTCCTCAGTCTTTTATTTAAAGACTTCTATAAACTGACTTCAACCTACTTTTCCAGATATGTTTAATTTCACTGTACTTCATGTTGGATTTTGAATAGCCCAGTTTTGTGTTCCTTGAACTTGATGTTCCATCTCCCATCTCTCTTTTGTACAGGCTATCCTGGATGCTCAGAATTCACCAGTTTTTCATACTTCCTTTTTACACTTTTTTGTTTTCTTTAAAATTTACCCTAAGCCTTAATTGTTAGTGTTTGCTCAAATTATTCTGTATTTGCTTATTATCATTGGGTCATATCTCACTTATGTGTGAACATGCTGTAACTCCCTAATGCAAGTTAAGAATGCAAGTTTCATTAGGGCAAAGGCTCTTCTGCATTATTTTGGATTCTTAGTGTCCATTTCAGTGTTTCAGATGTAGTAAGTGCTTATATTTACTGAAATGGATTGAATTGAAATTAAATGTTTATTTCAGTATTTTAATAATTTCTATTCTTCTGGGAACATCATCCATATTCTTCAAAGTTCTGTTATCGCTTATGGTATATGTTCTTTCTCTTTCTCTCAATGAAAGCCCATCATCATCCTTTCTTGAAATATAGTAGCTAATAAAACACAATTTAAAGATTACAAATTTTTTTTGCCATCATTAGGAATTGATGAGCAGCTCAGATCCATTTGTGAAAGCATACATATCCAAGGTCCTTTATGTACTATTAAAAAGAATTAATATTGCAAAAGTATACTTGGTCTACAATCCTTATGCTCCTTTAACCATAACACCTAGTAAGCTTAGCCCATTTTGGAAATGATTTTATATCTATGAAAACAAAACCAGAAGTTGGCCTTTGTACTGTATGGTCCAAACTAAGCGGGAATATCCTTTTGCTAACCAAATTGTGAAAGGCTATGTCCATGGCTTTTCATCAATGAATTCAAGAGAAATGGCTCTTTTATTTACAACCTCAAAGAGTGAAAATCCTTAAATCTTTGGGCCTCAGTCTTCTCATGTGTAAAATGAAGGGAAATACCTAGAATCCCTTGTTGGTCCCTTTCAACTCTAAATTTATAACCTAAAATCTTTATTTTCAAAGACCTTAGTTTAGAAACAGGCCTTAAGAGTCATCCGTTTGAACCACTTTGTTTTACAGATGTGGAAATTGAAACCCAGGGAAGTGAA
Organism: Pseudochirops corinnae; assembly: GCA_028646515.1. Lineage (NCBI taxonomy): Eukaryota > Metazoa > Chordata > Mammalia > Diprotodontia > Pseudocheiridae > Pseudochirops > Pseudochirops corinnae. The sequence continues at coordinate 28,999,231 of CM053587.1, forward strand.
ATGAAGTGAAATGAAATGATTTGCCCAAGGTCACAGGGCTAGTGAGTAGCATGCCTGTGATTTGAACCTTGTTTTTTTTTTTGTATTCAGAATCCGTTAGTCTTTTTACGACCTTACAGTCCTCTTAAATGGATAGCAAATTAAGGAAATGATGAAAATAGAGAAATAAAATAATGTTTTTTCTTTTTACTTCCATTTTTATGATATTTCTGATTATAACAGGATTGTGATGTGGTAATAGTAATTCTTTCATTACTGAGGATACAAAGCAATTGGAATAGTAGCCATTAAATGCTGCTTATTTTGTATCAGTTCTTTTGTATGTCCTACAATTTGAAATTCTCTTGAAATCAGCAAAAGAATTAAGTAACTACTAAGGAGCTTTCAAGTAGAACATGACAACAGATGGAAATAGATGAAAAACCTAATTTTGCTTGAGTTGCTCATCTCCAAGAATTGAGTCTCTATGCAACTTCAGAACTTTTGGTTTAGAAAAGACTAACTTTATTGAAAATGTCATTAATGATTCACTACAGCTGGTAGAGTAAATAAAATGCCATGTAGGTGACATGCCAACAATAAATGATCTGCATACATTACTTACTTGCTGCTTACTTCTACTTCATTGCTTTTAGTAAAAGAAAGACATAGCTAATCAAGAGTGAGGTTGAAAATAAATAATTGGAGTTCTAATAGAACCTGTTCCTATGGCATTTATAGCATTTATTTAAAAAAAAATTATTAAGCATCTATCATGTTCAAGACCTATGCTTGGCTGATAAGAATGCAAAATATAAAAAATCACAGCAGTCTCTACCCTCAAGGAGCTTAAGTTCTACCTTGGTATTCAAAGTTATTTATATACCTCATTTTCCCATCAGAAAATAGTAATTTTTATTACTGGAATACAGAAAAGACTTTGTACCATAAACATTTTTTAAAGGATATGATTAATTAAAATGAGAACATATAATTTATTTCTTAATATGTAGTACTGATGTTTCTAAAGGATATTTGACTACTATCTGTCCTTTGGAGCACATTGAAATGCATCATGGGGCTAGAAATCATGCAGTCCAGTTTTTTATGTGTATCTACAAATATCTACACACGGATATAAATAATATGTGGTATCCATACATGTATACATATACATGCATATAAATATATATTTTTAGTGATTTTTTTCATTTAAATTATAGACATCATGTATATTCTTTTGGTTTTGATTTGTTTCACTGCATTAATTAGGACTCATATTTTTATATATCAGTTTTCTATATTCATAATTTCTATATAATAATCCATTATACTCATCTATCGTAGGTTTTTTCATCCATTTCTTACTGGTGGATAGATACCCTCTTTGCTTTAATATTTAGAAATAATGGGGCATAGAACATTTTTGCTTTTTCTTTAAATCTCAGCATTTAGTCAATATCTATGACAGGAAATATTTAATAAATATCTATAGATTGATTGCTAGTGTAGAAGGTGCTATCATGAATATTTTGTTATATTTTAGGTCATTTTGTATGACTTTGAATTTCTTGGCATACAAGTTCAGTGATATGATTGCCATGTCAAAGGACATGGAAACCTTAGGTAATTTTTTTGGAGAGGGTGGGACATAATTCCAAATTAATATTTTGAATAGTTCAACCAATTAGCAGTTCTTCTATCAGTATATTAATGTACCAGTCATCCCATAGCCTTTAAGTAAAGAATTCTCTGTATTCAATGGACTTGGATTTAGAAGACTTTTTCCTATTAGCCTCTTGTCACTATTTCATTTAGCTATGTGAAGTTAGGCAAATTACTTAATCTCTCCAAGTCAGTTTCCTTTTCAGTAAGATGGGAATGATAATATTGTATTACGTACTTATCATGTAGATTAAATGAAGCAAGGCCTGTAAAATGACCTGAAACTGAAAGTGGTATAAAGTGTGATTTTTGACTTCAGTGTCCATAAATTTGGAGAGGCAGCATTATATAGAGGATAGAGAACTGGTTTTAAAGCCATGAACTTAAAGTCATGGTTCAAAGTGTTGCCTCTGCTATACCCTGTGTGACTCTGGACCAGTCACTTATTTTCTTAATGTCCTAGAGCACATGTTGCAGAGAAGGTACTGTCTTCCATTGATAAGAGAAATTTTGTCCCCTTCGAATTTCTTATGCTGATGATATCACAGGTCCAGTTGCCATATTTCAAAGTTGCCATTTTTTGTTTTGTAGTTCACAGTAGAAGTGTGATTTACTCATTTCCATAGAACTATTTCTGTCATTTAATTATTGTACAACCCACAAGACTAATTAATAGGAGTGTGCTATTTTAAAAACTACAATATGAATATTTTTCTTGAAGCTCAACATGGTAACTCTTTATTAAAGTTCATTGGGATTTCAAATGAATTTCTATATTCTGCATCAAGAATATATCTCTTTACTGAATGAGTTAAAATATAAACAGTTAATATTTTGGAGCAGTCATGTCAAATGCAAATACAAATGGATCCCTGCAGGCTATATATTAACTTAGAAAACAACAAATTAACATTATCCGTGTTTAATTTAATTTTAGTTTATTTTGTTAAACATTTTTCAATTACATTTTAAACTGGTTCCAGACCATCGTAGAATGTTGCAGGCCCTACGTGGCCAGTAACCATGAGTTTAACAATTCTGCTTTAGAACATACTTTTAAAAAATCTCTGTAGTTAATGGCAGTAGAGGTAATACCAACACTGCTAATAATAGTAACAGTTATATAGTTGTATTTTATATCATTGCACGTTTATAACCTATCTCACATTGCTTACTGTCTTAAGGAGGGAGGATGGGAAGAAGGGAAGAGAAAGAATTTAGAACTCAAAATTTGAGAAAATGAATATCAAACATTGTTTTTATATGTAATTAGGAAAATATAAAATATTCAAAAAAGAAAAAAAAACATTTATATGGTGTTTACTATGTGTCAGACATTATAATGAGCATTTTACAATTATCATTTCATCTGATCCTCACAACAACCCTGGGAAGTAGGCGTTAGTATTATCCCCAACGTCCACATGAGGAAATTGAAGCAAATAGAGGTTGAGACTTGCCCAGAGTAATGCAGCTAGTAAGTGTCCTAGACTGGATTTGAACTCAGGTCTTCCTTTCTCAAGGCCTGGTATTCTATCTTTTATGCCACCTATCTATATTTAGATTAAGTTCCTAAAGATCTTTGATCAGTAATTAATTGTGTGCTGTTTCTCTATGAATGGACATTAATTTGGATAAAGAAAAATGTGTTTATGCAAATTAATAGGAACTGGAAAAGGAAAGAACTAATCTTATGGAAGATGTTACAGCGAACAAAAGAAAGATGAAAGAACTGGAAGATAATTTGCTTTACCGGCTGACAAGTACGAAAGGATCGTTGGTGGAAGATGAGAGTCTCATTGTTGTGCTTAGTAACACTAAAAAGACTGCAGAAGAAGTAACACAGAAGCTTGAGATTTCTGCTGAGACAGAAATACAGATTAACACGGCCCGGGAAGAATACAGGCCTGGTGAGTCTCAAAATGAAAGACAAATGTCACAGAAACATGAAGTGAGGACAAAGGAGGGCTACAGGAAGTGCATGAAAACAAGTATATAAATGTGTCAAAAATATGACTTCGTATATTCACTTTTTCCCATGGGATTCCTTTTTGGAAATATTCCCATCAATTTGATCTTTTCTCTTTGTAGTGGAGGAATTTTTGTGTGTGACTGTGGTTCCTTGAAGTCAGAAGTTGGCATAAAGTCTTAAAGCTCTCTCACAGAATAAGTAACTATTTCCTCTGTTTTTTTTTTCCCCAAGTCGTTGAAAATGAATAGTAAGGATTTTTAAAAATACTCTTCTGAAAGCTGAGAAGTAAGATGTTAGCATGTTTCTACAGTATTGATTCTATGGCCTGTAAATTTAATTATTTAGATGGTCCTGATGAGGCCAGTAACATAAACACAGTCTATACACAGGCTTGCAAGTTTTACCATTGTATGGCTACAAAAATTTTCTTTGTGGCAAGGAGCTGCTTTGGAAATAGGCACCACTAGCAATGGAATGCTATGGTAGATACCATCTCTATTCCTTAGAAAGGCAGTCAGACACACTGATGCTACTCATAATATCTTTGGATATGAAGAATAGCCGATTTTCATCCTAGCCTGAGGGCTACTCCCTTTAACGTTAACCATAAATAATTACTGCCAAGTTTGAGACGTTGTTGGTAGACAGGTTCCACTCTAGCACAGCTCAAAAGAGTCATACCTTGAGCCTCAGGGCAGAAACTTTCTCTGCCGATTCTTGAATTAATTTTTCATCCTCTTTTTTGCTTCCTTTCCCTACTTAAAAAAAAAAGAGAAGATAATACATATTTATTCAGGAATTGGAGATCTTAAGATAGAAAATACCATTGAAAAATAATACTGCTTTTTGTACTTTTTAATGACTTCCATGAACTACATATTTTAGGCTTAAATTGATCAATAAATTCATATTGCTGTGATCTAGTGGCGAATGTTGGTTGGTTTTGATTAGGAATGCAAATCAAAATAATTGCTCTATCATACTTAAAGTTAGGCTTGTCTATTTTTTATGTGTAATCTATTCACTTTGCATGTAGTATAACCTTGGTCTTTGTTCTTTGTTTTTTCCGCCACCAGTGGCAACGAGGGGAAGCATCCTCTATTTCCTCATCACAGAGATGAGTGTGGTTAATGTGATGTATCAGACTTCACTACGGCAGTTTCTGTGGTTGTTTGACCTTGCTTTGGCCAGGTAATGTGACACACAAGAAGCTGAGCTGAATTTTATATCAGTGGGTCCTAGTAGTTACTTGCTAGTTTTAATTACAAGCATGCAGCCCCTGTGAATTGTTCTGAATGGCCTATTGTGTACGCATTCTTATTGAATGTAAATATGTATTTAGAATCTGGGAACTACTGTGATGGAAACCAGGCATTATACCTAAACAAGTAAATGAAAACATTCCATTCTTAGAAAACTGACAGGAAGCTGTGTTACAATTGGAGCGGAGAGCTGAGGCTAGAATTGCTGAGAAGAGCCAAGCATATATTCCCCTAATCCTCCAAATTTATTTTTAAGTTCATCAACTAGCTTCAAAGGGCAGCTAGGTAGAGCAGTGGATAAAGCACCAGGCCAGGAGTCAGGAAAACTTGAGTTCAAACATAGGTCACTTAACCCTGTTTGCCTCAGTTTCCTCATCTGTAAAATGAACTGGAGAAGGAAAGGGTAAACCACTCCAGTATTCTTGCCAAGAAAATCCCAAAAGGGGTCATAAAGAGTCAAACACAATTGAAAACAACAACAAAAGTAGCCTAAAAATTCAAAAGTGTTAGCTCTCCAAAGAGTTAGTCACCTGAAGTTACTAAAAGTCTTTTAACAACACAGAGTCAGGCAGTAAGTCAGTTAAATATTTATTAAGTGGCTACTATGTGCAAGATACTGTGTAAAGGTCTGAGGATACAAAAAGGGACATGGAGCCCATAATGTAATGAGGGAGGCAACAAAAACAAAAATGTACAAAGAAACCATAAATAGGATAAATGAGGAAAAACTGAAAGAGGAAGGAAGGCACTAGATTTAGAAGGGGTTAGGAAAGCCTTCCTGTGGAAGATGAAGTTTTGGTTGAGACTTAAAGGAAGCCAGGGAAAACAGGAGGCAGAGATGATGAGGAAGAGCATCAAAGGCGTGGAGAATAGCCAAAGAACATGCCTGGGGCATGAGACAACATAGACACAGAGACTACATAGCTTAGCAGTAAGTAAGAATGACTAGTTAACATAGAAAGCTAGCAGGTGCTGCCTCCTCCTCTCTACCACACCTTCTCCCAGAATGGTATTAGAGGTGGATTTCTCAGACCAACCCTACACTGATTTCCTTCCCCTCTCCCCTCACCATCCCCAGAGAGTTAGGCACAGTTGATGGTCTCTGACTGTCTCATGCCCCCAAGTTACTAATTATGGTTCTTATAATAACTACAGAAAACAGAATATGCTTCGATTTTAAGCAATAAGATAAAATTCATTGAATAAAAGGAAAAGAGCACAAGTACTTCAAATATGCAAACAATCTAAAATAATTTAAGATAACATAAAATAAGTAAAAGAATCCTAGATCATCCTATTCAAAGATATGAGTAGATAAGTAAAGTAGATGTCACACTACTAAGAAATAGGAAAAAAGAAGACATTAGGACAAGCAAGCTCTTCTAAAGGAAACAGGCCAACACCAAGTGACTAAGACCTTCTGTTTGCATGTGTTACTTCTAAAGAGGAAGAAGACAAAGGAGAGAGCAGCCAAGCAGAGATTAGAAGGACTAGACCCAGTGGAAGAATAGCAGCATCTTAAAAACTCTAAATGAGAGGCAGGAACTTGCTTGTTCCCAGCCAGTTCTCCCTCTACGGAATAGACATACCTGCAAGTTGTTCCCATTTTTATCATTAAAAAGCCTTAGTTAGTAGAAAGGTGATGAAGGCCCAATGTGACCTATTCCTTTCATTAAATGATTAGGTTCGACTGTGGACCATAAACAATAAACTTTTTTTCTTAATTTTTTGTCTTTATTTTAAACTTAAATGCAAAATAAGAAAAGAGAAAAAAAATTGCCATGTACACAGCAGAACATATGAGGGGATTCAACATAAAACAAATTTCCATTTTATGAAAGCCTATACAATAAATATTCCACATTGTTTTCAAAGTTGTCCAATTTTGCTTCCTTGTAGGTTTTCATTTGTTCTCTGCTGTGTACTTTTTACTTTATTTTATCCCATCATCCCCCAAAGAAGACCACGATTAAGTGTGGATATATATGTATATACACATGTGTGTTTGTATGTAGATATGTGCTTAATGTATATTATATATGCACATACATATGTATGTATGCTTAATACATATATACACATACATATACATAGATATCTATGAACACATACATATATTCATATATAAACTCATACACATATATGTAATATCATACTATACTTATTTCCATGTCAGCTGTTTCTCTGAAGGTAGATAACATCTTCCTTCATAAGTCCAAGACTTTCCACATTTTTCTAAATCAACCAGCTCATCATTTCTCATACCATAGCAATATTCCAACCCCATCACATTCTTTCTGAGAGATTGTCTATGAAAATTATTTCCCAATTTTCTGCATTCCTTCTATTTTTGGCTGCATAGACTTTATTATCTAAGAAATTTTTTTAAATTTAAAATAATCCAAAATATCCATTTTGCACTTCAATAATGCTCTTACCTTATAGTATAGTTTAAGGTCTGATACTACTGAATCTGCTTCCCTTACATCTTTTTTTCCAAGTCTTTTGGAAGTTCTTGACTTTTTGTTCTTCCAAATGAACTTTTTTATATTTTTCTAACTCATTAAGATAATTTTTCAGTAATTTAATTGGGATGGAATTACATAAATAGATTAGGTAAAATTGTCATTTTTTTGTTATATTGGTTTTACCTACACATGAACAATAAATATTACTTCAGTTATTTAGATATGAGTTTATTTGCATAAAAAGTGTTTTATGTTTATGTTCATATAGTTCCTTTGTCTGTTTTGGCAAGTTTAGTCTTAGATATTTTACACTCTCTAGTTATTTTGAATGGTCTGCAACAATATTGTATAATATTGCTGCACATAATGTAGTTTGCCTGTTTTGATTGTCTGTTTTTGCTTTAACTTTGTCTGAGGTCATGAGTACTACCCTTGCTTTTTTATATAATAAAGTCTACACCTGACTTTTATTTTATCTTTGTGTGTATCTTTCATTTTTATAGCATTTACTGAAAGCAACATATTGTCGAATTAAAAATTTTAATCTGCTAACAGTTTGTATTCTATGGGTAAATTCATCCCATTTCACATTCTAAACTATAATTACTTATATCCACCTTACCTCTACCCACTACCTTAGGCTCCTTTTCCTTAATCTACCCACCTTTCTAAGAGTTCTTCCCCTATCCCCACCCTCTAATCTCCCCCTCTCTCTTATTTCTTTCTGAATTTAGAAGACTTTTTATACCCTTCTAGATATGTATATTGTTCCCCCTTTAAGTCATTCCCAAATAGAGCAAGGTTTCTGTACTACCTGCCCTCCCTCCTAGTAGCTTCTTCTGTATCAGTTTTTCCTTTTATGTCTCATTTGTGTTAGATAATTGTTCCTTTTTATCTCCCTCTCTATAGTTTCATTTTTTTTAGAATCACCCTATCATATTCCACTCAGTCCAAACATTTCTTTCAAATTACCCAAATAAAAATAACAGTCATAAAAGAACTGATGTAACAAGTAAACAATTCGACCTTATTGAGTCCCTTGTAATTAAACTGACCCTTAATGGGTACCGTATATTTTTCCTGGATCTTATACATTGCATTTTCCCTTATGTTCTGCTGTTTTCACAAATACCTGAAACTGTTTCAGTGCATTAAATGTTCATTTTAAAAAATTCATTCTGGATTTTTTTTAACTTTGATGGATGTTACCCTTGGTCATAACCCCAGCTCTTTAGCTTCAAGAAATATAGCATTCTTGGGGAGGCTAGGTGGCGCAGTGAATAGAGCACTGGCCCTGGATTCAGGAAGACCTGAGTTCAAATATAACCTCAGACACTTAACACAAAAACTAGCCATGTGACCTTGGGCAACCTCAGTTGCCCTGCCCTTTCCCCTCCAAAATAAAATAAAATAAAATAAATATAGTATTCTAAGACCTACAGTCCTTCAATGTAATAGCTGCTAGGTTTTGTGTAATCCTTACTGTGGCTCCATCACAGTTAATTTTTTTTTCTTGCTACTTCCAATATTTTCTCCTGAACTTGGGAGCTTTGAAACTTGGCTATGATATTTCTGTAAGTTTTCCTCTTGGGATCTCTATCAGGTGGTAATTATTGTATTTTTTCTATTTTAACATTGCTTTCTTGTTCTAGAATTTCAGGAAAATTTTCCTTGATAATTTCTTGTAAGATTGTATGAAGATTCTTCTTTTTTATTGTAATTTTCAAGTAGTCCAAATATCTCCTCCATCTATTCTCAAGATCTGTTGTTTTTCTGATGAGATGTTGCACATTCTCTTCTATTTTTTCATTCTTTTAATTTTGTTTTACATATTTTTTGGGGGGGTTTAGAACACTGTTAGTTTCCCTTTACTCTATTGTAATTTTCAAGGAATTATTTTCTGCCTTAAGTTTTTGATTCTTTATTCCCAATTGGTTGACTTTCTTTTCATAATTTCCTTGATTTTATTGTATTGTTCTTATTTTTTTCTAATTTTTCCTTTATTTCTCTTATTTGATTTTTAAGGTCCTTTTAAAGTTCTTTGAAGAACTCTTTTTGTGCTTGGGATCGTTTCACATTTCTCACTGAAAAAGTTGTGACTGGGGTGGCTAGGTGGCACAGTGAATAGAGCACTGGCCCCGGAGTCAGGAGGACCCTAGTTTAAATCCAGCCTCAGATGCTTGACACACTTACTAGCTGTGTAACTTTGGGCAAGTCACTTAACCCCAATTGCCCTCCCCCAAAAAAGCAAAAAAAGGAAAAAGTTGTGACTTTGTTAGCTTATCTTTCTATGAATATGAACCCAGATCTTCTGTATCCCCAAAGTAGCTATCTATGGTTGGGTTCTTTGTCCTTTGCTTACTCATTTTTACGTTTCATTTTGTTTTTAACAGTATTATTATTATTAAATTTGAGTCCCAATGTATGGGAAATGATGCCCCGATCCTCAGGTCCTTCTTGCTGTTATTTTTTGAAGTCTGTCCTGGGACTCAACCATGAACTTTTCTCTCTACTCCTAAGCCATGGCTAGAATCTTGGGTCATGCTGTCCTGCAAATGATCTTGCTTCCTATGGTCCCTCAGGTGGCTGCAAACTACAGCTGTCCTTTCTACCCTAGAAAGGAAACCAAGGCCTCTAGTCTCCTGCAAGTATCCACAGCCAGCAGAGTACCCACCACTATGCTATTGCTCTCATCAGGTGTGTGCTAGCTCCTGCTCCCCAGCATCAGCAGTAACCCAGCCCACGACACATTTGGAAAGCACAGATATGTTTGGTGTCTCTCCATAGTGTAAGGTCCTTCAGCCTTCTCCTACTCGGCCATCAGACTTCCCTGTTTTCTGAGAGATGAAAGTTGCTAAGGCTGAGGCTGCTTCCCAACCCCGGCTGTCCCCAGGCCTTGTTGTTTGTTGATTCTACAGTTGTCCTGGAGGTGTTTGCACTTCACTGGAGGTCTTCTTTGCACTTTTTCTGTGGTCTTCTCAAGTTGTCTTTGGAGAACGACTGATTTACCCAGACTTTTGTTTATTTCTGATGCTCTACATTCCCTCTTAAGGCAATGTTTTGTCTTTTTCTGTGGAGGAAATTTGGAGAGCCAGAAGTTTTTTGACTTACTCCACCATCTTTTCAGAATCATCTCCAAAAATGAACTTATTGCCAAAAAGTTATACCTCTTTACACCCATATAGCCAGAGTATCTATATTTTGGCTATTAAAGATTCTGGATAGTTTGACCAAGGTTTTGAGAGTCTACAACACTTATTGATCCAATTTTCTATTCCCCCTTGAAAGTACTTTCTTAAAGATATGTACTGCTTGGGAGGGAATTGTAAAGGCCTATGCTGTTTGTACTTTGGTGTTCAATATGAGAAGCAGACAGAAGCCATTTTTTGTATGTGTATATGTGTGTAAGTGTGCATGTGTGTGTGTGTATGTCCAGAGGGCAGAATGTGTGGTAGCTAGAGGGAGCAGACTAACTCACTATAAAGAAAAACTTCCTAATAATGAAAATTGTTCCAAAATGGAGTGGGCTGCCTTAGTAGATAGTGAGTTCCCTTTTATTACATATATATTTGCAGATGCTGGATGAATATTTATCATGGGTATTGTAGAGTTAATTCATGTCTTAAAAGGATAGACTAGGTGACTTCGTTAGGGCCTTCTAAATCTGACTCTATGATTATAATATACTTTTTTTCTTTGGCAATAGAGTTCTTCCTTTTCCATTTATATGTAAAATTAATGAATTTACTTATGTACTCTGATTTGACATAGTATATTCAGATAAAACAGAGAGATTTAGATTTGATTTTTTAGCTTCTAATTTAGTCTATTCATACAAAAAAAGTTCCCAGAATATTATCAAAACAGATAACAACCAGGAGTACAATTTGATTTGGACAAAGGTGAGTTGCCTTATGTTATTTCAGACGGAGAAAACTATTGTCACTATAATGGGCAGCCTGTACACTTTTGATGTATGGAAATGAGAATTTGTCCTAAAAGGTTACTTATTCTTTATTGGAGAATTTTTTAAAAGTGGACAATTGAAAAGGGCAGTGAAATAAACCAGTTCTAAATGTTCTTTTCACTAGGTCTGTCAAGAGTCCAATTACAAGCAAGAGAATCGCTAATATTATTGAACACATGACCTATGAGGTTTATAAATATGCCGCCCGAGGACTGTATGAAGAGCACAAGTTCTTGTTCACCTTGCTGCTTACTCTGAAGATTGATATACAGAGAAACAGAATAAAACATGAAGAGTTTCTCACCCTTATTAAAGGTCAATGCAACAATTACATAGTGGGAGTAGTGGGAATTATTGTGAATGTCCTTGAATCTCTCTTTTTCTCATATAATTTCCTCCTATTTTTCATTTAAGATTTGATGCAATGCAACTTGAAATGAGTAAAGTTGAATTGTGGAATAGTATTCCATTTTAATTATGTCAGAATCATAAATATTTACTTTTTCATTTTAAACTTTGAGATGTTTGTTAGACTTTTGAACACATCTTTTATTTTTCTTTTCAAGGGGTTATCATTTACATTTTTATAGTTAAAAAGGAAACTCCCAAATAGATACATTGCTTAATTCTCCAGAGGGGGAATCTCTGATTTTCCTTTTGGGGGGCAATTTCATAATTATGTTTGAATACCTTAGGATCAGTATTATAGTCTTAAATCTTTTTTTTTTTAATTTTTTTTTTTTTTGCTTTTTGGAGGGCAATTGGGGGTTAAGCCCAAAGTCACATGGCTAGTAAGTGTATCAAGTGTCTAAGGTTGGATTTGGACTCAGGTCCTCCCGACACCAGGGCCGATGCTCGGTGCTCTATTCACTGTGCCACCTAGCCACCCTATAGTCTTAAATCTAAAAAGGTATTTTAGTTGGCCTCTAGCTGAAGTCTCTCATTTTATACAGATGGAACCCAAGGTCCAGAGTCATAGAAGTAGTTGCCCCCATCTTCCGATCTACATCTTCCTACTCCGTTCTCAGTGCTTTTCCCCCTTACCATATAACCCCTTAAAAAGTCATCTAAATGGTGCACTGCATAGATGGCTGCACTTTGATTCAGAAGACCTGACTGCTCATCCTTGAATGCTTACTATCTGTGTGACCCTAAACAAGTCTTCACCGCTTCCGCTCAGTTTCCTTATGTATAAAATGAGGAAATAATAGCATCTCTCTCCCAGGATGACTTTGCAAACCTGAAAGCACTGCCGTCATCGCTATCACGATCCTCGTTTTTAGGGCCCTTAAAGCCATTTCAATATAAAGTGTTTAGGTCAATTCTCTATAGCTTTCATTCCAAAAAGTGTATTTTCCAGGATGGAGTAACATGAGAGTCTAAAGAGGCTTTGAAGCAGCAGCTGATAGTTGGAGAATTCGTAGAATGAAAAAATGTTCCACTATTATGAGAATTAGACTGTAAATTATCATGAATTTTCATTTTCTTTGTTTACTGTTTGACCATTATCAGTTCTTCCCCCAGGTGTGCTGTACTCCAAGTATAGGAAAGATTGAAACTTGGGTTGTGTAGATTTTTTAAAAAAATAATGTGCTCATATAGGTTCAGATAAGTTTCTAGCAGCTTAGATCAACATTGCTAGACTTTTGGAATCTATATTGAGTGACTGAGAAAGATAAAGGAGTACAAGACAGTTCAAAATATGTTAAAGAAGTAGCTGCTGTTAGGGATCACATTCAGCTCCTTTTCCTAAACATTTGTAGTTTTTTTTTCCCCCTCTAGCACCTTGGTTATCACCTAATTATTTTCTTTTTATGAAGGAGGGGAGAATTGTCATGGCAATTGGTTGGAAATTTATTTAACTAATGTAATGCCGAGCAAAGGCAACTTCCAAGGTTCAGATTACCAGTATAGGAAACCCCATTTATTCAGCAAAACATTCACAGAACAGAGAAAGTCAAAATAGAGTGTAACTCATTCATTTAGCAAGTAAGTTCTCAATTCAATTGCAAAGTACCAAGGTCCAAGTCTCCCACCCCTGGATCAGTAGTCAAAATAGCCCACTCCTGGGCAGTACATTCATTTAATCTCTTCTCAAATGGAGAATAGTTTCCAATCGTAAACAAAGTACATTCATTTAGTCAATCACAGAGTACAAAAAGGCCAAAGGTTTCCTACCCCTGTACATGACTGAATTAGATACCATCCATTAACACCAAGCACTTTCTCAAAAGGGGCAAGAGTGCACAAAAGTCCATCTACCCTTAAGTTACAATAAGGTTAAGATATCATCTCAACATTGAAAACCCAAGGAAAGGCCCTTCTTTCATCTTGAGGCAAACCCTCAGCAATCTCAGTTCCTGGGGAGATAAGGCTCAACAAAGCCACAGCCAGTGTCCTCATCAAGTCACTCTTTGCCTGTAAAACAGTCCCAGAACCCCTGAAAACATCAGCAAGCCCCTCTTCCAGGATTTCTGTAAACATACCACAAGAAAATCCTCCTTCAGGGCTTCTGAACCAACAGAAGGTTCCAGGACCTCTACAACAGCAGCACTGTCCTTCACCAGCAGGTGAATCTGGCAAAACAATGTCAAAACAGACAAACAAAATACCGGCATCACAGCCATGCCTCCTCAGTTCTTGGCAGCTGTGGGTGGCTGTTCTCAAAAATCCTGGGCAGCTCCAACGGGCCCTCAGCAGTCTTTTTCTCAGCAACTCAGGGTCCATGATACTGGATATTGCTCTCCAAAAGTTCTTCTGGCTTTCTCTCAGCTTGGGCCTCTCTCCCAATTCATGGCTCCTCCCAGTTTGGCCCTCTCTGTTCATGTCAACAAGTCCATCCCACAAGTGGGATTCACAAGCTCTGGGTTTTAACACTCAACCCAAAAACCAAGCCAATACAGGGACATCTCCAAATTCCATTACCATTACAACTAGCTATCATGTTTTTAAGTAATACTTTTAATTGTAACAATTTATTTTGTTAGCATACCAAAGGTGACTATTGAACTGTTTTTAAAACCTCAAAAATAAACTTCATTCTGTGGAATATATTGAAATAAATATAGAAAAAGGTAATGATTTGGTAGCATTCTGTATGGATAAATATATACTTGACACATTGTTTTTTTTTTTTTTAATCACAGAATAAGTCTCAGATTTGAGAGGAACCTTAAAGACATCTAGATTAATCTACATCTGACCAAGTTTCTCCTCTATCATACCCTCAATAAGACCCACCTTCTTCATAAAGACCTCCAGTAAGGCAGAGAACTCTCTCTGGGGACAGACCATTTTACTTTTGGATGATTCTAATCATTAACAGATTTTTTTTTCTTATATCAAGCTTATCATGAACACTTCCCTCCCCATTCCATTACCACCAAGTTTTCACTTCTTAGTTCTTTGAACTGATCCTTACATGGCATATTGTGCTATTCTGTGACCAGCTGTTTATTATATCAAAGAAACTTAAAGTTGGAGTACTCTCAAAGGCCATTCAATTCTAGTTTTTTCTAGAACATAGTTGGCATGTGCTCATTCAACCTTTGCCTGAAGAACTCTCCTGAAAGAAAACCTATTATGTCCTAAGAGGGCCCATTCTATGTTAGGATGGCTTTAAGTGTTAGAAAGTTTTTCCTTTTGTTCATGTTTAAGCAGCATCTCTGCAGTGTAAACCTATTACTCCAAATTTTGTACTTTGGGCCAACTAGAACAAGGATGAAATCACCGTTAAGGTGATCTCTCAGCTACTCTGCTTTTTGGACAAAGAGAGTTATAGAGAGTCAAAGTTCCCCATCACTAAAATATTATGCGGTCGTATCATGATTGTGACCTGTTTTCTCATTTCTCCTTTTTTATTTAGATGGCCTATCATATAACCCCTAATATATTATCTCTTCTTTTTTTCTTCCATTGATCTTCATGAAAATGTTTCTGCCATTCCTTTTTCTCACCTTGAAGTGAATATCTTCTCACAAGAGCATATCTACTTATTAAATAAAGCTCCTACAATATTCTACCTTATTATCTATTCAAAGTATTACTTTCCAGATCTATAATCCAGTCAGAATTCTTATTCCATCAAGGGTCAGAGATACTTGCAAGGTCAATTTTGCATTCATCTTTAGGATATCTATTTTGCTAAGCCTGTTAACCTGTAATTTTTCCATATGTGTATATCATCAAAAGTGATGGATTTTATTTCTGGATATCTTCTTGCATTTTGTCATCTCTTTTGCTATTCTACTTTCTTCCCTGTATATACTAATCTCTGAGGTACCAACCTTAGTTTTTTTTTTCTTTTTTGACAAAAAGTTCTTAGTTTTTCATCATGAAACATATCTTGTGGAAAATTAAGGAGGTTAGCCATAGTTTTAGTGTATAGATTTTATTATTTGTGATTAAATTAAGTTTTCAGTTATTGAACTTTTATTTTTTTTATCCTTTCTTTGATCTTTCTAGAAAAAAAGAAAAAGAAAACCCTTATAAAATTATACATGGTCAAGCAATATGCATTCCAATAGTGATCATGCCTGAAAATGCATCTCATTAGTCCATCGCTGCTTTTTTCAGGAGATGAGTAGCAGCCTATATCATCCTTTTGAAACAAAGTTGATTCTATAGTCATTAGACTTTTAATGTCTTTAAAACTGTTCATCTTTTACAACATACTTGTTATAGTATGAATTATTCTTCTAGTTCTGTTCTTTCCACTCTGTATCAATTTAAACCAGTCTTCTGAGGCTTTTCTGAAACCACTTTTCTAATTTTTCTAATACAGTATTTACAATATAGTATTACTTGGCATTCATATGTCATAACTTGTTCAGCCATTTCCTATTTGAAATGAAATCCCTTAATAGATATAAAAGAGCTACTATAAATATTTTTGCACATAAAGGTCCTTTTCCTCTTTGATTTCTTTCAAACACAGGTCCAGTAGCTGGTATCTCTTGGTCAAATATTAAGCAGTTTATTAGCTTTGGGGGCATAGTGACAAATTGCTTTCCAACAATTCCTGGACCAATTCACAGTTTTTGTATGCTATTTCCCCCCTTTCATTCTCTTTCATTTTAATAGTCTTTTTGACTGGATCCAAAGGCTGTAGCAAATTTGTTTTTCCTGACTCTTGTTGATTACATTCCATACCTGACTGAGAGTATTCTCTTCCTCTGTTTTAAGCAGTATAATCCAGAAACACAAATCTCATTCTCAGATATTTTCTTAGCCTCTTTTTACCTGTGAGTCTTTATTTTTTTCTCCTGTATCCTTACTGGCAATCTGCAATAATGATGTAAATGCCACCTGCATCCCTAAGGTCTATAGCTTTTTTTCTTCTGCCCTGGATTTCATGATCCTTAGAAATATTCTCTAGATTCTTTGTGGTATAGGCATCATATGAGCCCACATGAATTGCCTGGAATGGGTAGTGACCATTAGGTTTGACATGTCTGGTGAGGTTTTCTGTCATGTCCTAGAGATACCCTGGGATAAACCGGGCTTCTGTGTTATGTCAGGCTAACAATAACTGTGTAGGGAGTCACCAATTACTACTACCCATCTTTTTTGACTCTGACAATTACTGTGGAACGATTCACCTGAGAATTTTGTTCAGTATTTTCTAGAGATCAAGAAGCTACTTCTTCTCTAGATGACATATGCTATGGAATTTGAACTTTAATGGAAGAAATGGATTTTAATGGATAGAGATGTAAAGAAAGTATGTTCAAGGAATGAGGGATGGTCTGTAAAAATACACAGAAGTAGGAAATGGCAATATGAAATCAGGGGGCAACTAATGTAGTCTTTGGCTGTAAGAAAGAATGAATGAAGCTGGATAGATAGGCAAGAGCCAGACAGCTAATGGCCTTACTTAAATATCAGGCTAAGCAATTTATTTTTTCCTGTAGATTTTAGTGAACCACTGAAAGTGGTCAGGGTTTAAATCTGGTCAGACCCGAGCATTAGGAAGCTTAATTTCAAATGTGCATGAAAGATGAATTGGAGAGGAGAGAAATAGGAGGCATAGGAACAGGAAGCTTTTAAAGGGGGGAGGGAAGAGGAGGG
>CM053587.1:29017112-29062675 GCA_028646515.1 Pseudochirops corinnae
CATGTGCCCCACTGTATAATCTGAAAGGTGTGAAATAACAAACCCTATTCTTTATTAACCTTGTATCTCCCATTTTTCTTACCTCCTTCTGTGTAAACAAGCACCATTTTCTAAGCATTTTTGTTATAAAATATCACTCCTGATACTCTTACAGTATGGCATTCTTCTACTATTTCTTTTTTTTCAACAATGCCTTTGAGTTCAATGACAGGTTTTTGTTTGTTTTTACACTAAGCATAACCATCATTGCCTCTAACAATCTTTTAGCTTCATTTTGAAAGAACATGGTGAGTAGGCAGTGAATTCAGGTCAGAAGGATGCATTAGGTATCATATGCGTATTAGGTACTAAATGTGTATGCATTTTTATAACATTAAGACTGAATATTAGGGATATATAAAGGAGGAAAAATTAAATTCAAAGCAGAGCAAAAGCCATTACACAAATGGGAAAAATAATGAGTAAAGGAAACATGGGAGAAAGTGAAGAAGAGAAGAAAACAAAAGTTGAGTAAGGCCAAAAATAATTACAGTGATTATGTGCTTTGAAGTAAAATTACACAGCTTTATTAGTGGTGATACTCCATGCAAATTTCTAGGAAAATATGGTGTTTTACACAATACACATGTAAACTAAACTAAGACTGAGTTATCTAAGTTTCAAAGGGAATTGCTCTGGAAAGTCAAGAATTCTAATAAGAAAGCATGATCTTCATCACTTGAAGCTCCTTAGACATAGAAAAACTACATAGAGATCTCTGGATAGGCATAGTACCAGAAGGGTTAATAGGAAGAGTATAATTTATTTAAGTCAGTGCTTATATTTTCTTAGCACAGTGCTTAGCATATTGTAAATGTTTAATAAATGCTTTTTCATTCATTAGGTTATAGATATTGGAAATAGCAGTGGTGGAAGTCCATGGGAATTACTGGGTGGGATAATGATTGTTAGTAGATTCTAAGTGGAACATAGAAGATTTTGTAGATAATATAAATAGACACATATATGTATAAACAATATCGTACGTAGAGAAACTGAAAGAAAAAGATTTGTAAAACTATGCTGCATTACTACACATACTCCCACACTTACTTTAAACATATTCCTAATAATGGAATTTTCTTTAGGAATATCATTTTTGATTTTGTTTACTTGTGTGTTTCATTATGCTTTGCTTTCTCTAGGCCCGTAAATATGTCATGGATAGTATGGGAGAAAAATATACAGAAGGAGTTATCCTAGATTTGGAGAAGACATGGGAAGAATCAGATCCACGAACTCCATTAATCTGTTTTCTGTCTATGGGCTCTGATCCTACTGATTCCATTATTGCATTGGGAAAAAGATTAAAAATAGAAACACGCTATGTTTCTATGGGGCAAGGTCAAGAAGTTCATGCTCGTAAGCTTTTACAGCAGACCATGGCAAATGTAAGGAAACTACAAAAACTTTAGTTTGGTGTTAGTTTTCACTCAAAGCTGATAACTGTAACCATGGAAATGTATGAAGTCTTTTGATTCGTTAATATTACTATTATGGACCTTAGATGGCTATCTATTTATATTTGAGCATCTTTGGAAGAGGCTCTAAGACAAGCACTCCCTGTTCATTTTCAATATTAGAATAAAATGAAGGGCCTACAAGTTGGCGAATATTTAATAAAAAGTTTAATTTGTCATAGTACAGCAAGATATGTAACAAGAAAACCTGGCCATTAGCGTCTCTGCACCACCTCCCTCAACTCACCTTCCATGTCCATATGCAAATACATCTAGTTTTTGGGACAAGACATAGTGAAATATGTGGTGACTTGTATGGTGTTCAGAAATCCATCAATGAGGATAGGCCCCAATTTCCTGTGGCTGCGAGTTTTTATACTTTTAGGTAATAAGGATACCACATTGGGGGAAATAAGATATAATCAGTTACTAGAGATAGCTTTTTATTCTTTCAGAGAATGCTGTTGCTGTTCAGTCAGTTGGGTCTGACCCTTTCTGACACCATTTGAAATTTTCTTGGCAAAGATACTGGAGTAGTTTGCCATTTCCTTCTCCAGCTCATTTTACAGATGAGGAAACTGAGACAAACAGAGCTTGGTGACTTGCCCAGGGGCACATAGCTATTCAGTGTCTGCTACCAGATTTGAATTCAGGTCTTCCTGACTCCTTGCCAACCACTCTACTCACTTTGCCACTTACCTGCTCTTTAGGTAATGCTAATCCCTCCTAAAGGAGGGGAGGAGGGTGGGCATAGGCTTAGACCATGTTTGAGTAGGGAGAAAGAAGCTGCTATCAGAAGTACCCAAAAAGAGGTACCTAATATTGTGATCCATCAATTATTTTTTATGTTTATTATTTTTATGTTTCTTTCTTCCAGAAAAAATAACACAAGTATTTCACACGTGCTTTAAAATATTTTAGTATTTAGAAAATGTCTATAATGGAAGTATACATAATTAAAAATAGCTTTTATATGTTTGAACAGTAAAAAAAAAATCTCTATATTCTTTACCCAACACCTTGCTGAAGATCTTTCTATTACTTGACCTTTAGTAGTTTCCGTGCTGTGCTGAACTTGGGAAAATGAAAGTGAGTAACATTGTATATTCAATTAATCTTTTCTGTGACTACAGATATTACTACATTATGTCCCTTTGGGCATAGATAAGAATCACAGAATTTTGAAGGTGGAAGAATCCTCAGAGGTTATATAGACTAACTCTATCAGAACAAGAATATCCTCTGTGATACCGCCAACAAATAGTCATCCAGTCTTTGTTTGAGGACCTCTATTTAGGAAGGATTGAATTTAGAGATATCTCATTGAATTTTGAAATTGTCTGAATATTAGGAAATTTTTTCCTGTATCAAATTGATATCTACCTGCAACTTCTATTCGTTATTCCCAGTTTTTTCTTCTGAGGACAAGCAGAACAAGTTTAATTTCTTTTCCATATAAGAGCTTTTCAATTACTTGAAGGTTGCTATCCTTAGAAATCTTTTCTTTTCTAGGTAAAAGATCCCAAGTTCCATCCATTTATTCTTATAGTGACTTGAGAAAAATCATCCTTAATTTCTTGCCCTTGTTTCCATCTTCAAAAAATAATTTCTTAAGGATACAATTGAAAATCATTGAAATATACTCTTAGGATACAATGATAAATCAGTATCTGCCTTCAGGGAGCTTCCTATTGGGGAGTGTACAACATGAATATAGATAAACATGAGACAACAGTGAGTCATATAGCAAGATTTGGAGAGGTTGAGAAGTGGGCCATAAGGTAATAGAATCAATGATAGGAGATTATTTTTTTCTAGGATCTTGGTAGAGAAGATAGATGTGGTGTGATAGACTGGCATGATGGAGACTCAGGGGGGGGTTTATTAGTATGGTGGAGACATGGATATATTAGTAGGGAGTCAATAGAAAGGGAGAGATTGAAAATAGTAAGAGAGATGGAACAATCATTGAAGAAGTATCTCAGAAAAAATTATGTAGGGACTAGATTAAGGGCATAAGTAGAGGGGCAAGGAGAAAATGTTCATCTTCCTGAGTGACAATAGCAAAGGATTCAGTTAATTAACCAAACTTAGTATGTGCCAGATACTGACTTTAGCACTGGAATGTAAAAAAAAAAAAAAAGGCTAAAACAAAGCAAAGCAAACTAAAAACAAGCAAAACCCAAACAGAAACACAAATAGAACAAAAACAAAAACTGGTCCCTGTCCTGAAGGAGCACACATTCTAATGAGAGAGACAACATGTACTCTCTAGGTACATTAAAGATAAATACTGAGTAAATTTAATCTGAAAATGGAAGGCATTTAGCAATTATGGGGATTATGAAAGGCCCATAACAGAGGGGATTTTTTCAAGTCAAATCTTAAAGGATTTAAGGCAGCTGAAGTGGAAAGGAAAGTGGATAGATAATTCCAGGAATGAGAGATAGTCAATGCAAAGGCACAGAGATGGGAATTGTAGTATTGTATTTGAAGGATTATGAGTAAGTTAGCTTAGTTGGATGTTAGTGTATAGAAGGGAACACACATAAAAAGAATGGAAAATCAGGAGAAGAACACGTTATAAAAATATTTAAATGACAGAGGACGTCATGCATGGTTGATCCTGAAGGAAATGGGAAGATACTGGAACTCAACAAAGAGGGAGATATGATCAATCCTATGATATGGTGACTGGATTTAAGAGGCAAAAGAAATGTTTTCATCTATGGAATAGGGAAAATTACTTCATTAACACTGGATGGCTTCAATTTTTTTCCCCCTAGTAAATAGTAGGTAAGGTCTTTTGTTGATAGTCAAAAATTTGGGGGTAGCTATTATGAGGAGTTTTAATAGACAGTTAATCAGAGATGGAAAAGAACATTATTATGTGATAGGGCTCAGTTGAGTTAAGAGAAGGGGACAAGGTATTCAAAGGTAGCAGACAGTCTCTTTTCTAAACAGTAATCAAGTTAATCAACAGGTAAGATCAAGACTGTGAAGAGAAGAAAAGAACAGTGCTTGGGTGTGGCTTGGGAAAATAAACAGCAGTTTTGGAAGAACTGGCACATAGGAAGGGATGAAAGAACAGGAGATTAGAATTAAGAAGAGAAATTAAGAATTAAAGAACATGGAGGTGGCACAGTTACACATGATCAATGGTATAATTTAGTGGATGGCTGAAGTAGGTTAATAAGGATTTAGTTCTTGGGAGATGAAAATGTTGATCACCTGGGAGGCTCACAGATTTGAATGCACAGTACCATGCCCCTTTGTTTTATGCCTTTTAAGAATATGTCACTTTTTGAGTTCCTTGTTCATCCATATATGTCTCATTCAGATCTCTCTTCAGCTTCAGAATTGTTTGTGTCTTTTGAATTTCCTTCTTTTGAGGTTCCTATCCCTCTTGGATTGACTTCTCCATAGTTATTTGGAAGTATTGAAAACTCATAAAGAAATGAAAGTTTCTGAGTATAACTGCAAAACAAGACCAATAAAATAAAAAAAAAAACACAAATCTAAGAGTTAAAGATAACAAAGATAGTAATGGATACAGTGGGACTGGTTAATTTTATGGACTCAACCACCTTTATTATCAACTGATAGCTGTCAAATCTAATTGCTGTCACTATGAAAAGCAAAAGCTTTGAAAATATTAAAGAAAAGAATATAAGAAAGCAGAAAATTAGTTTATAAGCTCCCTGAGGGCAGAGAGTATATTGAGTATTTTTATCCCCCATAGAATATAGTAAATATTCAGTGAATATTTGTAGATTTGGAAGAAAAGAGAAAGAACAACAGCTTAAAATGGAGGTTTTGGAGGGAAGTGTCTATGGGGCAGTGAAAACTGCAGAACTGAAATCATTAGCAAGGAACAAAAATTGGAAAATAGAAATGGCAAAGCCAGCATATTAATCTTGGGACATTTAGTCAGGGATATACTATGTCTTCACACCTCTACAGGCCTCAAAGGCATTGTTATTAACATGTGTATTATGGTATTTGGTGTTCACAAAGATACCTAGGCTATGTGATTTAGTGGAAAGGAAACTGGGCTTCCAATCAAGTAGACCTGGGTTGTTCAAGTGGCTTATTTTTTTCTCATTTTTTTTGGCGTGTTAAATGTGGCCAATAATATTGCATTATCTACCTCAAAGATGAAAAAAATATATAAATATGGAAATTATTATTGATAAGGGTTAAAATATATTCATTATGTCTTGTTTACTAAATAGAGAAGGGTGGTTTTCATATCTTTTAGCAATATTTCCTCCCAAAAATGATGCTTAAGGTATTGACCTTAATTATCTGGAGAATTTAATAAAAGAGCACCAAAATCCACAACCGTTCTAGATAAGGGAGTTAATCCCATACATCAAATGAGAAATAACTGACAACAAGGATGCACCTGTTTCATTTGGATATAAAGTAAGCACGTACCCTGTTAATTTGATCTCAGCCTCATGCAGCAAAATATGGAACTAAAATTGGAATCATAATCAAAGATATTTTTTAACCTTCCAGTTTTATATTTAGCTTTTAATTGCAGATGAAATGAAATATCTCCTCGTTATTGGCACGCTTGTGATTTGTCCCAATAATTAGTGTTTTTAATAGAGTCTGCATTGAAAGCGTTGTTATGGCATGACAGAATCAGCCAATAAGTGGCAGCAGCTCTGGTGCAGTCAAGCCATCATTAGAGAAATTAAACATCTAAAATAGAGTATGGACATCCCAAAGGAGCAAAAGGATCTTGGAGTAACATGAGGTTATGTAGAAACTTTATAAGTTCTACATAAGAAGAAAGCAGAATTAAATAATTTGCCAAAGGAAAGAAGTTGGTCAGAAGCTTTGGAGTTTAGGATGTCTGTTCTTAGCACGAGTGAAATATTTTACTAAGTTTGAGAGAGTAAACAACCCTATTTAAGATTTCTAACTTGGGATATCACTGGATAATAATCTCTCACAAGGCAAAAGATGGGTAGGTTTTCAGGTGGCATGTGTGTATGTATGAATATATGTATATATTATATATGTATAATATATACACATATATGTATACACACATATATATGAAATGGTGATATTTGGTTTTTGAGATAAAAGAGGTATGAAGTTTCTTGGAATATATTACATTTCCTATCTGAGAATAAATTGGGCATATGCTATGTGCCAGAAATTAGATTAGGCACTGGGTATTTGAAAAAATGAAATTGCCCTTTATATCAGCATAAGGAACTATAAAGGACAGCTTGGTGGCTCAATGGATAGAGCATGGGGCCTGGAGTCAAAAAGACCTTCATTCAGATCCAACCTCAGACACTAGCTGTGTAATCCTGGGAAGTCACTTAGCCCTGTTGGCCACAGTTCCTTCATCCGTAAAATGAGTTGGAAAAGAAAATGACAAACTACTCGAGTATCTTTGCCAAGAAAACTCCAAATAGAATTACAAAGAATCTGACGTGACGGAGATAACTGAACAACAAAGGAAATATATCCAAATGAATCTAATATCTATTTTACTGTTTTAGAGAAATTTTAGCTCAGGTAGCTAGGTGGTATAGTGGATAGAGTTTGAGGCCTGGAGTCAGGAAAGCTCATCTCCCTGATTTTAAATCTGGTCTCAGACACTTATTAACTGTGTGACCCTGGGCAAGTCACCTAACCCTTTTCCCCCCCTCCTTTTCTTCATCTATAAAATGAGCTGGAGAAGGAAATGGCAAACCACTCCAGTGTCTTGCCCAAGAAAACCCTAAATGGGGTCGAGA
The DNA here is from genome assembly GCA_028646515.1 of Pseudochirops corinnae. Classification (NCBI taxonomy): domain Eukaryota; kingdom Metazoa; phylum Chordata; class Mammalia; order Diprotodontia; family Pseudocheiridae; genus Pseudochirops; species Pseudochirops corinnae. Next base: position 29,024,380 of record CM053587.1, read on the forward strand.
AGAGTTGGACAGAGTAAAAATGACTGAACAATAGTAGTGCCTACTGTAGAACATTATGCTAGGGCCCTACATATGTATGTCCTGGGTGGTGTATTATACTAGGGCCCCACCAGGGTGGAAATATCTGAAATTTAGTCCTTGTTCTCATAGACCTTGGAGCCTAGTAAGTAGATAAGACACAGAACAGATAAATACATTAAAGAATTGTAAAACAATTTGTTATGTAAATTCTGGGGAGGAAAGATTTCTTAGGAAGTTGATTTGGGGGAATAAGGAAAAACTTTTTGAAGAAGCCACATTTTATTTGTATTTAAAAGGATAAAAAAAAAAAAAGTTTTCAGTGGGGTTAGAAGAGATGGCTTTCCATATGTGTGGTGGACAGTAAAGACATAGAAAGCATAGTGGTTGTGTGTGTGTGGGGGAAATACACACTGAAAATAGAGAATAGAAAAGATCTAGTTTAACTGGAGCAAACGCTTCTAGGTGACCCAGTGGATAGAGCAGAGGGCCTAGAGTAAGGAGGACCTGAGATCAAATCTGACCTCAGGCATTATTAGTTGTGTGATGCTGGGCAAATCATTTAATCTCTATCTGCTTCAGTTTCTTTAACTTTAAAATAGGATAATAATAGCGTTTACCTCGTAGGGTTTTTGTGAGGATCTAATCAGGTGTATGTAAGTGATATTAGCACAATGTCTGCACGTGGTAGTAAGCACTTACGGCTCTTCCCATCCTCTTAACTCCCTCTTTCTACCTCTCTCCCTGATTTTAAGACTGGAAAGGTAAGGTAGAGTCAGGTCTAGAAAGCTTTAAATGCCAGGTAAATAAATTTAAACTTTATTCAACAGATAATAGCAAGCTACTGCAGGTCAAGATTCTCTGTAGACCCACTCAATATGCTATACTCATACGTTCATGATTAAAACATAACAATTCATAATTAGAGATATGAAATATGCTTAAAAAGGCAAATGTTCATATTTACTTAAGTGTAGAGAGTATTTGCATCTTTTTAATATAGATTGAACCATCTAGTTCTTTGTTTAAATAGGTCAGTTTTAAGTATTTTCATACATGTAATATATAAAATTTTATCACTTTTAGGGACCTTGCCCAAATCTCTTCCATGGCACAATTCAAGACAAAAGTTCTGTCTTTCAAAATGATTTTAGTGAATCACAAGGTCATCTCATCCTATTCCATATTCTTTCATTCTGATGTCTTTCCTCATGTTTACTAGTAGTTATTTCAGTGATCTGTTAGGATTTAGAGCTGGATGAGACCTTAGCCATCAAGTCCAACTTGCTCATTTCACAGATAAAGAAATAAAGGCCCAGAGAGGAAAAGTGAATCATAGTTACATAGATAGGAATAGCAAAGCTGGTATTTAAAACTAGGGTTTCTGGCCCAATTTGCTATAATTTCTAATAGCTATATACTTAATGTTCTAGTTTACTGTAAAAATTTATATAAAAAAGCAGCCAGGTATGGATTTCATAGATTGTGTCTCGTTTTTTTTTCTGTTGTTCTTAGAGCTATTGCTTATTAAATTCTCATCACTTTCTGTGGACCTTATGAGTGTTCAAACTATGTGCAGAAGGAAACAGTTTTTCTTTTCATCTGCTTGATGCAGGGAGGATGGGCACTTCTTCAGAACTGCCATCTGGGCCTGGATTTCTTGGATGAGCTAATGGACATAATAATAGAAACAGAGACTGTACATGATGCCTTCCGCCTCTGGATGACCACTGAGGTCCACAAGCAGTTCCCTATTACTCTTCTTCAAATGTCCATTAAATTTGCCAATGAGCCTCCACAGGGACTCAGGGCAGGTCTGAAAAGAACCTACGGAGGTGTGTGAAACTTTACATGGGAAATGGAAGTGTTCTTTTCTTGGCTGTTATACTTTTCTAAAGAAGTTTTTTTTTTAAAGGAAATGTTTTCTTATTTAACCAACAGAAAAGAAGGTGATGATCAAAAGCAAATATTGTAGTAATGATTAAGAATGTCTCAATTCCTATATTTCCTACTTTCTCCTTATATTTGTACTCTTCACTTTTCCAATTTGACAACTCTTTTTTATATTAATCTTGAATAATGACAAAGTTCTGCTTCTGCGTACTATTCGACTATACATATTTCTAGTCACTTTACGCTGAGATAGGAGTTATCCCTCTTTTAAGAGGTAAGGGAAATAATAAACAGATTGTTGCCCTGTGAGGGGTGGTATTTTAAAACAATCCCCAATGTACATGCACTCACACACATATGTATATGTGTGTGTACATACATATGTATATATATCATACACACTATATATACATAGATGCACAAATATATATAAATATATATATGAATGTTATATATAATTTGTAAGACATGTTGAGAGATAGTTCTTCCTTCTTCATCACTTTGCTATATCCATCCCTACCTTCAAAGTCTTACTTTAAAAAAAATCTTTGTGAAAATTTTTTTTCTTGATTAATCCAAGCTACCTCTGTGGATTTTAGCATGAAGTTTGTTTATTTTTTGCATTTAGTGAGACTTAAATGAAGAATATAAAAAATGTATAATGATTTTCATCCATTTGACCATGACAGGTGTTAGCCAAGATCTCCTGGATGTCAGTAATATGGCTCAGTGGAAACCGATGTTATATGCTGTGGCTTTCTTACATTCCACAGTCCAAGAAAGACGCAAGTTTGGCCCACTGGGGTGGAACATCCCCTATGAATTCAATCAGGCTGACTTTAATGCTACTATGCAGTTCATCCAAAACCATTTAGATGACATGGATATCAAAAAGGTATTGCACTTAATGCAATTTCATGTCATTTCTGAAATACACACTTGAGGTTTCTAGATGACTTGAATCCCTTGTGTCAGGGTTAAATTACCTAATTTTGGTCATAGTCTTTGTGTGTAAAAAAATGTTTTCTGTGACTGATTGAGCCTTGAGTGGCCTGCTTGCTACTTCTTTTGAGGAACGTGGATAATTTTCTCTTTCTTTTACTCTCTTTTTCTCTCCTGAAGTAAAGTTAAATTTATGTAGACAGCTACATGGGAAGGCTTCTCTGAGGAATTTTTTCCCCTAAAGTCCAAGAAAGTGAAAATGAAATGCTGTGTTGCTTCAGAAGCTTGTACATGGGTGTGTTTTCATGTCTGCCTTTCATCTACTCATCGCAGCCAAAACTGGTTATATGAATCTGCTAAATAGTGGTTACCTTTAAATCTTAAAATAATGAAAATAGTCATTTGAGTGGTTCTTTTGTTTGTTTTATCATAATTGTTTATTTTTTATTATGTATATAAAAGAAAATAGCCAATTAAAAAAAAAGATCTGTAGATGAATCTTGGAACTCAGTTTTGATTCCAACTTTTGAATTTAGAATTTATTTACTAAACTCATGCCACCTCCCTTGATGACAAGGGCACACAGGCTCTAATGTTTGGGGTTTTTTTGCGTTGGATCTTTATATTTTTAATAAAAAATAATTAACACAGTACATTGATCCAAACTCCCAGGGATCACGCTTTACTATAAAATTTATGTTGACCTACCTCATTAGCTCTAGGTCATAGAATGTTGGGAGAACATAATGTCTGAGAAATGAAGGGTCAAGGTACACATACATACACACACACACACACACACACACCACACACCACACACACGCATGGGATTTTACAAAATATATAAGAGAAAAGCAAAAGAGGATCAGTCAGTGGCCACACACATACATCAGCCCAAAAGAGATGCTGTGGTGGCTTGCCCTGTGACACCTCCTTGAGAACTGGGCAAGAACTCAGATGTGGTGAGTCAAGGCTGCTCTCCTCGAGAGTCTGTTGTTGCATCTGGACCCTTGACCTCTCTGTGGGCACTGAGGTTGCGCTCTGGCCCAGGGTCAGCCAACCTGGCCTTTGGCAGACTGGAGGCGTGGTGGGCAGCTCCCCTCCTGGTCTGGATAGCTCTTCTTTCAACTAAAGATCCTGAAACATAGTTGAGCACCATAGCCCATCTCAGCAGGCTGAAGGGGAACTTCTGATCTAGTTTCAGTGCAATCGACTTGGAGAGATCAAGGCACAAAAAGTAACCAAGACCATAAATAAAGTCAATGAAGAGTCCCCAGATGTTGCAGAGTAAAGAAGTTTGGGGAATAAACCAGGAGACAAATAACAGGAGCCGAAGTATCCCTGAGGCAGAGACAGTGAGCCCCAAGAATAAAGTTCTTCTCATTCTAGTGTGGATGGAGCTGATATCCAACATGGCAACAGCCACTAGGGTGAAACCTCTGGGGTCTTCTACTCCTCCAAAGCCAGCCAGAACCCAGAGGGTTTCCAGCAGGACGAAGAACAGGGCAGAAAAGAAAGTGAAGAGCAAGGTGAAAAAACTGGCGCACAGTGCCCACACTCTTCTCAAAGCTGCCAGCCAAGTGCCAGATGATGATGAGACCAGAGAGCAAGCAGAGGGGGACTCATAGACCAAAATGTGGGTTGTCAGTCTGTAAACTGCACAGGAAGGGAGGATGAAGTTAGATCCTACTCATTCAGTCCTTTCAGAGCTAAGGATGGGCAAGAAAATGGAAGGGACAGTGATGATGTCTTGGGGATGAAGTGGACTTCCTGCCTAGTCTCTCTGCAAGGCTGCAGGCTGCAGGCTGCAGGCTGCAGGCTGCAGGCCACAGGGCTAGGCCTGAGGGGGGTAGCGGCACCTTGGGTTCCCAGAGTAGTGGGAGCAGCAGCAGGAGTCAAGGTGCAGACATGAGCAGCAACAGTAGCACTGTGAGGAAGGAGGAGGATGGTACCTTGGGGCACCGGCCTCCCCTGGCAGCTGCACCTGCTGCCATTCTGCCTGAGCTCGTGCTGTGACCCAGGCCCTAATATTTTAAGGAAAAATAACATACCAAAATATTTGAAGGGTACATGAATTTTGGGTCAGGAAGATCTGGATTAAATTCTGTCTCTGACACTTCCTAGCTATATGACCCTGGAAAAGTCATTAATTCTTCTCTTCCTGACCAGTAAAATGAGGGAGTTAAATTCAGGTCCCTTCTATCTTTTGATTTTTGATCCTATGCATTACAAAGTATAAACCTCACACTAAAGATACTCTTTCCTTTTACTTGCCTTTTGAACAGTTTTTTTTTTTAGGGACATGATCTAATACACACCAGTTAATATGTTCCCTCTTAGATAATGTAATGCCTTAACTAATTCAGAAAGAGTGGAAGGAGTGATATACTGTTGAACAGTAATTTATTACTTCTGTGAAATATCATTATATTCCTTTTTAAATAAACAGATTTTTTAAAAAAATCATAATATGTGGCAGACAGGAGAAATTATATTATGATGATCATAGATTTCTCATTATCATTTATTCTGTTCTTTTATCAGGGTGTCTCCTGGAGCACTGTGCGCTACATGATAGGTGAAATTCAATACGGAGGCAGAGTTACAGATGACTATGACAAGAGATTACTGAATACTTTTGCTAAGGTTTGGTTTAGTGAAAATATGTTTACTCCAGATTTCTGCTTTTACAAAGGATACAGTATACCCAAATGCAGCATGGTGGAGAACTATCTTCAGTATGTCCAGGTTTGTCACTTTCCAAAGTTTTACACACAAATCAAATATATATTAACATGGGGAATATATTGGTCTTTCTGTTTTCTACATTCTAAAGCCAAGCACATGCAGCTTTCCAGAGGACTGCTGCTGTGAACAACTTCAAGGTTCTGATTACATAGTATAGTGAACTCTCTATTTGTTTAGCAGCAAATTAAAGCAAAACATTCACAAAAACCAAAGTAAAGCATTCATAATGTTATGACATAACAACTTATCATTAAAATGGCCACATAAATTTTCACTAAAGCAGCCACATGGTTGTAAACAAACTACAATCAGTTAGTAACTCAACAATTTAGTAACTCAATCATTTAGTAAGTCCTTAATTCAATCATCCTTAAGGAGGCTTCTCTCCTTAATGGACACAAACTACAAATATCAAAGGTCTCCCCACCTAGGTCCCAGTAAATCATAATCTTCGCAGTTAGCATCAGGTACCCAAGAAGAGATCTTTTCATCTTTACTAGACACTGGCTCTCAGCTTCCATGGTTCCTCTTCCATGGTCCCAGCTCCTGCCTGAATCTACACAACTGTCACCTAGGTTCAAAGGCAGGCAGCTCCCAGTTCCTTGTCCAGCTACTTGTCCAGTTCCCATTCCATACTGAAGCTCACAATGTCCAGTCCACCTCAAGTCCTTCACAGTTCCTCTTTCCGGGAAGACAAAGCTTAACAGAGCCATGATAATATTTATACACATTGCTGTTACCACCATCAATTCACTATCTACCTATGAAATCAACTCAGACCCACCAACAAGGTCTGAGAACTCAGCACAAATCGTCAGTATAGAAATCAACACAGACCCACAAACAAGGTCCAAGAGGTCAATACCAATCATCAGTAAAGTCCCAGGACCTCCAAAACCCTCTTCCAGGACTTCTGTAAACAGACAATCAGAAAATCCTCTTTCAGGGCTTCCAGTAAGGTCCCAGGGCTTCTGTAGAAAGTATTACAAACAAACACCAACACAGACAGAACAGACAAACATAGAGTACCAGGATAACACAAGTTTTCTCTTTCTTCACCACTTGAGCTCCCTTGTCAGTTCTGCTCTCTCCAGCCTAGGCCTCTCCTTATGTATAGTCTTTAGCTCCTCCCCTTCCTACTGCATTAGCAGCAGGAGTTCACAAGTTCTAGGGTTCACAAGTTGTGGGGTTCACAAGTTTTGCTTCTCAATCATGGGCAAAGCTCTGAAGAAACTTGAACTGAAACAAGGTGTCAACTAAATAGTTGAAACAAGGTGTTAACTGCTTTTTTGATTGCCATTACACGCATAAATGTTTTCTTGTCTTCCTATCCATTCAAATTATATGCTTCCAACTGCTTTTTCTTATTTTGCTCTTTGAGAAATCATTTTCCTTTCTCTTTTTCTGTGTTAAAACATGAAAGTGGAAAAATCAGAAGATCATAGATCTAGTACTGAAAGGAACCTCAGAGGCTACCAAATCCAGCTCTGTTTTAAATACGGGGAGGTTAAGAAACTTGTCAAACACATATCATTAGTAAGCATCAGAGGTAGAATTGAAATCCTGGGTGACCTATGGTTATGGCAACTTTTTGCTTATGTCCCTTCAGCTACCTTATCAGTCACAATGATGAGTTGACTCTAGCCTCAACTTCTTTTATTTCTTTCTCTTTCTTCTAGATGAATTAAAAAAAATTAGCTCCATACAATAATTCTTAACAGTTTGATTGGTACGGCGCTGAATAAGTATATTAATTTAGGTAGAACTGTCATTTATAACTGTCATTATGTTGGTTCAGTTTACCCACGAGCGATTAATATTTTTTCCATTTGTCTTTATTTGTATGAAAAGAGTTTTGTAATTGTGTTCATATAGTTCCTGGGTTTATGTTAGTTAGGTAGACTCATGAATTTTATAGCATCTATGTTTACTTCTCTTTCATAAAAATTTTTATTGATATCTTTTGTTTTACATTGTCTAAAATTTCCCTTTTCCTATCCCATTGAGTCACAACTTAAAACAAAGACTGTTTTAAAAGGAAAGGAAGAACAGAAAAAATAGCAACAAAACCAATCCATATATTGAAAAAATCTGGTAAGATTTGCGATGTTCCACACCTGTGGATGTCCCCACTTCTGCAAAGGAGAAGAGGCAAGTGTCTGACACTTGCCTTAGATCTTCCTGAAATTACAATTTATTATCACTTTGGGTGTGGCCCAAATATGTGTGTGTTCTGTGGAGGCTTTGAGACACCTTCTTCTCTTCTGGTTAACATGCAGTCAAGGTTTCTTGAAGGAATCATTCTGTACACACTGAGACTCTGTCACCATACCTTTTTTTTCTTAAAATAGAAAGCAATATTTAAAAAAAAACCCAACAGGTCCTAGGGTTGACTGTCCAGACCTTCCCTTCTTGAATCTGCTTCCGTAAGCTTTGGCATGACAGGTGGGAGACTGACTCTAAGCAAGAATTTCCATGTTGATTGAGTAACTCAGTTTTTGAGTAAGTTTGCCATCTAATCAGTGCTCAAGATCTGAGTAAACCTACACTGCCTTCTAAATATACACTGAAAAATTAATCTTCTATATCTATACTACAAATTTAACTTCTTTGGAATTTGCAGACTCTTTTCTTTCTTGATTAAGCTGAATCATTCTCCCTCACCCATATTATTGAAAAATTTTGTAAATCTCTCTACCTCTAACATAATTTTCTTTTGACTCAAATGGCCACCATCTTAGTTCAGGAACTCATTTCTTTTCCTCTGGACTATTTCAATAACCTCCTAATTAGTCTCTTCATACAGTTTCTTACATTTTTAAAAAAATCCAAGATCCATATAACTGACAAAGAAATCTTAAAACACATCTGACCCTATCACTCTCCTGATCAAGAGACAGGAGGCACCACATGCCTAACAAGTCAAACCATGACCACCATCTCCCCTTAGACACTGATGGAAACTGTCCTTGGAAGAACAGTGCTTCTAGGTTATTGTCCATTGCCATCATCTTGAGAAGCAACCCACGGGGAGATACAGTCCAGCAGATGCTCCTACAGATGCTATTGCCACATTTACTGAAGATATCCAGAGGAAAATTCTTGTCTCCAAAGTCCTTGGCAGTGTGGAATGGTTCAGCATCAGAAATGGATATGATTTTAACATTGAAAATAATACTAAAGAAGAGTCATTAGTAAATACTTTGCTTCTGTACTTTAAAGGACCATTGTACCTTCCCATCTGACTTGCAACTAAAACCTACCTGATGTGATGTCTCTACCCCTTTACTCTTCCATATCCTCCATTAGAATGTGATCTCCTGGGGAGCAGTGATTGTCTTGATTTTCCATCTGTACTAGCAGCACTTAGTACACTGCTTTGCATATAGTAAGTGCTTAATAAATGCTTCATTCATTCTTCAAGAAGCTTCAGTGATTTCTTATTGCCTCTAGTTTAAAGCACAGTCTATTCAGTATTGCATTTATAGTCGTTCAGAATCTGGTTCTAACCTTTTCCAGACTTATTTCATGTTATTATCTAAATATACAAAATATAAATGATTACCAGGATTGATTTTTAATTATTAGAAGCAATTTTTACACCCGAACGTTCTTCATTGTTTTGCAAAAAGAGAATTTGTTTTGGAGTCAGAGGACATGAATTTACATCTTGCATTCTACATTTACTACGTTCATGACCTTGAGAAAGTCACCTAATCTCTTTGGCCCTCAGTTTCCTAATCTGTAAAATGAAGTGTTTGTACAAGAGTACCTCAGAATTCCCTTCCAACTGTAGATTAATGACCCCTTTGTCCAATAGACACATGCAAGACATGATGGTTTTAGCTATATGTATGAAAATGAGAGAATGTATTTGTTTCTTTCAAATGATCTTAAAAGCATAATTGATTCTCCCCTAAGACATCTCATCATACTTAAGGTTTCAGAAACAGAATCCCAGTCCCATCTGGTAGAGCACATCATGAAAATTTGAGGTGGACCCTTTGCTAAATTTTATTTATTGACCCAGAATTTCCAATTAGAATTGATTTTATGTTGTATGCTTCAGTGATAATATTTTGTAGTAAATTGTTGATTTTTTCTGAAAAATTATTGATTTGAGTTTTATGCTCTTCCATGATTAAGAAGTTTTATGGAAATACATGCTGTAAAATTGCATGCCATCTTGCGGAGGGGAGAGGAGAGGGAAGGGGATAAAATGTAGAACTCAAAATCTTATAGAAGTGAATATTGAAAACTAAAAATAAATAAATAAAGAAATCCATACTGTAAAAGATGTACTATTTTTTCTGTTTTTCATAAAAGAAATAAGCCATTAAGATTTTATTTTTTTGCCACTCTAGGGCTTGCCAGCTTATGACACTCCTGAGGTGTTTGGATTGCACCCCAATGCTGATATTACTTACCAAAGCAAGCTAGCTAAGGATGTGTTAGACACTATTCTCAGCATTCAGCCTAAAGACAGTTCCAGTGGAGGAGATGAGACCAGAGAGACTGTAGTGGCAAGACTGGCTGACGATATGTTGGAGAAGCTTCCTCCTGATTATATTCCATTTGAAGTGAGTTAATGAAATCCTGTCAAAAATGATAGCTAAGTTCTAATAAGTTTTGGGAAGAGATTGGGGATGTGATCCCAAGCAAAAAAAAAAAATCATCCTTATGTTTGTCTGATTTTTTAATATTTAAAAAAGCTTTATTGAATCCATTTACCTAATGTTTTCAGAATATAAATACTGAGAAAGCCTGACCAGAATGCTAATGTATGCAATTAAATGGCTAAATGTGTACTGATGGGTTAGGATTACTTTTCTAAATGGAGAACCTTTTCCTGAGGTATTTCAAGTTGTCATTTGTGCTAAAGAAGGCAATTTATTCTTGATCTGAACTACCAGCTTGTTCAAGACTAAGAACGTATTGGGTGGATTAAAACACAGTTTAAAATATAAGTATTTTCTAATTTAGGGAAGATATGTTTACATCATTAACTCTTTGTAGCCTTTATTTCCCAGGCAATCAGCTGTGAGTTGATTCACTTTTTATCACTCTGGGTCATTGCCTCATACTGAAGGTGATAACAAAAGTTCTTTTAATGTAATGATATTCTCATGGACATTGTGCAATGACAGGTTTGCCTAGGTGGCAGAGATTCCTAATTGACACAAGTGACACTAATTATTCACTTAGAGGTGGTCTCAGCGGAGAGCACAGACTAAATGAATATGGTAACTAGTCTCACCTTTGACAGAAGTTTGATTGCCCAATTTTTTTGGCATATTTCTGGTTCCCTTTCCCATTTTGAGAAAGAAATATGTAGGTTTTCATCCTCTTCATCATCATCATCATTGTCATCATCATCCTCATCATCTCTTCCTTTTATTATCATTCTTGGTATAGAGCCTTCATCTAAAAGTTCAGAGTAGTTATAGAACATAACCTTGCTTGATGCAAATGAAGAATACATAAAAAGTAATATCAGTGGTTAATTTCTCTAACCATATCTTAGAAGCTATTTTGGGGACAAATTATTTTCTTAGTTGTATGCCTTTGACTTCATGTGCTCAGTTGTCACAGGTAGGCAACTTATTGGCTTAATTATCTGTACATCTATGCAGCTTTTGCAGCAGGGTATTGTATATCAGTATGTATCTATGTGTGTATATTATGTAATATAGATAATTTGCATGAATATACATGTGTATATATCTATTCACATAGATATATACATACATGCATACATACATATATACACACATACATATGTATGTAGCACTTACTGTGTACTGGTTACTGTGCTAAGCACTATACAGATACTGTCATTTAATCCTTACAACAACCCTGGGGGGTATGTTATTATTAGCCTGTTTTATACATGAAGAAACTGAACCAAACAGGTTAAGTGACTTGCCCAAGGTCACACAGCTATCAAATATCAGAGCCGAGGTTTGAACTTAGATTTTCCTGACCCCGGGCCCAGCTCTCTAGCCACTGTTCCACCCAGGTGCCTGTTCAATGAATCAATACACACTTCTTTACCAAAAAAAAAAAAAAAAAAAAAAAAAAAAATAGGAGTTACTTTTGTATTCCTTAATGGCACTGAAACAGCTTATTTTTCTCTAAGTGAAAGGAAGGATATGATTAGTCACCAATGTCAGCTTTATCTTTTTCTGTGCAAATAATAAATGTTAAGTAATGAATTATAAAAGTTCTGCCCTTCCTCCCCCCAAGTGTGACAGTGTACAAAATCAATAATGTCATTAATAATTGTCTAACTTTTAACATATATTTTCATTTTTTCCATGACAGATAAAAGATAGGTTGCAAAAGATGGGGCCATTCCAACCTATGAACATCTTTCTCAGACAGGAGATAGATCAAATGCAACGAGTAATCATCTTGGTTCGAAGCACCTTAACTGAACTAAAACTTGCGATAGATGGCACCATCATCATGAGTGAAAATCTGAGAGATGCTTTGGATTGCATGTATGATGCAAGGATTCCTGCTCGTTGGAGAAAAGTAAGCATGAATCCAAAATGAATAATTTTCTCCTACTGTCCTATTAGGGGAAATGTATAGCTAGCCAAATAATGGAAAAGTGAAAATACAGCTGGCCTAGGAAGTAGGAAGTCCCAGATCTTATACAAACTATATGACTCAGGACAATTAACCTCCTCAAGCCCTAGGCAACTTTCTACTATTGTAAACCACAAAACTGTGTCATTCTATACTGGTGTGGGAAATTTCTCAATGGGGAACACCCTACACCAATGAAGTAAAATATCTGTACCCCTAAAAAGAAGTCACTATACTAAGTGGCATGAATTTTGTCATGTGGCAAGTAGAAAGCTAAGTCTAAGCTATTTAAAGAGCTCCTTTGCTTAGGAATAGATTTATTTTTATCTTTTCATTTAGGTAGAATCTGTCAGTAGTAACAAGGAAAAGTGTAGATATATGATATACTTAGAAGAATTTCTCACCTTAGTTTTATTGAGGGAAGCAGAAGTAATCCTATTCTTTAAATATTCTGAATTTACAAAAGTGTAATTATTTATTGATTAATATTTTCTCATGGGAAATGGTTAGATGGTACTGAATATTGATATAAGAAGAGCAAAGTAATGGATATTATCATATGAGTGAAATAAATTATTTTAAACTCATAAATGTTGAGTTCAAATACAAGTAACTGTCACATGTCTCCTTAAGTAGTGAAACACACAGATTTCAGGAAAGGATCTATTGGTATGTTCTAATAAATAATATTTCATCTAAGAAAGTATTCAGATAGATTTAGTCATGGCTATGGAAATTTCACACTGAATACTCTAGAGTGCTCTCAAACTCAGCAGCTCCAAAACCAAAATCATTTTATTTCTACCTCCCCCCCTCCAGCTTACCCCTCCTTTCAACTTCCTTATTCCTGTAAAAGACACCATTATCCTCCCAGTCTCCTAGAATTGTAACTTCGATGTTGCCCAGCACTCTCCTCACCTTTGGGATTGTAAAACTCTTGAGAAGTGTTCCCCTCAGAAAATTTCTGTATGGTCTTGCACCCCCCCAAGGAAATATCAATTTATTGGCTTTCAGGCTAGTTCACAAACCATTCTCTTTGATTTAACTAACCCAAAAGAATGGAATGAATTCATTTTAAACTCGTGATGTTTTTATGAAGATATTTAATCTATCCCACAGGGTTGTAGGGAAGATGATTGAAATAGCGTGGCATAAAGGTTCTGAAGCTTTTAAGACAAAGAACTGAATGCAAGTTATAACTGTGCACTTGAGCCTAAAAGCCTTCTGAATTGTAGGCATACCGCTTAAAATTCTCTATATCTCAGAAACTTACATACTAAAATTATGTTGGTTCTTATGTAATAAAATAAAAATAATATTTTATATATACTTATAAATCTATAAATCCCATGCATATTTATGAATAGTGATATCCTACTGACCACAAAGTCCTGCTTCAAAAACCTTCCTTATCATGACACAGAAGGGGTCCAGGGTTCTGAGAGCCCATGTCAGAGGAGTTCAGGCTATAGCATACTTTGCTATGCTGGAAAAGCTTCAATTATGTATTCATTTGTGTTTAATTCTATTTAATAAACATTTATTAACCACTTACTATGTGCCAGGCACTTTGCTAACCACTAGAGCAGCAGTTCCCAACCTGTGGGTTGTGCCCCCTTTGGGGGTAGTACGACCCTTGAATATATCCAAGGTTGAGTTGAACTAGAGAATGTAGAGATTTCTGATGCTTAGAATATCCTCAGATATTCTAAGAGGGGCATCTTGTTCCATGAAATTGAGAGCAAGTAAAGGTGCATTCAGTGAAAAATTGTATTGCCATAGCAGACTACATGGTACAGAGATGCTCATTATCAGTTAGCTGGACATTTAATTTTAACAAACAGACAAACAAACATTTTATAATACTTTTTGTTTGCAAAACATTTTACAAATATCCAAATAGCAGGAAAGTCAGGCAAAGATGGTAGTAATTGGAGTTTTTAGGTTTTCTTTAACATTAACTTAGCTATTGGTACTCCAAATGTGAGATGTATCTGATGACCAACTGAATATATGATTGGAGGAACTTAATCATAAATAGCCATTTTTAATACAAACAAAACCAGAAGGAAAAAGTCAATTTCAGCTAAATGGAAGGATGATGCACAGGTTCTAATTGAAAAAGCAGATAAAGGAGTTGGCAAAGTTGATATTATCATGAATCTATTGGCAACAAAAAAAAATCATTTTATGGGATATTTGGTCGTCGAATATTACAGTGCTGTTGATAAGCATTTGAAAAAAAAAACTTGTCATGTAAATACTTTCAACTTATGCACTACATCTGTAGCAGAGAATAAGGAAGTTAAAAACAAAACCAAACCAAACCCCCAATACCCTACAAATAATTAAAAAACCAATGCTAATTAAATCAACATATAATGCGATATTTGTGACTTCTGAACAATGGAGGACAAGGTTAGTCAGTTGGAGGGAACGGTTGAGATCTATCAAATGAGATAATTCAAAGCTTTTTAGACCATACAAAAGCATTGTCCCCTTATTGTATGGATATATTTTTAGGTAAGAGGTCCTAGATATGGAGAACACTGAATAATATCTCAAGAAATTGATGTTCTGCAGTAAATTGTCTGGTGATGCTATATACTACAAGTCATGGGAACCTATAGTCTCCAAGAAATTCAGAAGAAATATAGTAGGTGTGAGTAGACTATAGCATATGAGTAGGTAAGAATTGTATGTGGCAAGTGGTAGAAGGGGTATAATTGGACAGACGTGTTAATTTAAAAAGAATTAGTCTGGTTGTATAGCCGAAGAAGGGGTAACTGATGGCTAGCTTTATGCTCCATAGGTATCCAAAGTAGAGAGATCCAGAGATAAGGTTTAGACTTTTAGGGGGATAGACCCTCTGTGGAGGCTTTAAGAGATGATATGGAAAAGAGTTTCAAAGCAATGAAAGGAATTAATAGGTTGGGAGCTGCTCATTTGGAGGAAGTACACACACCATTGAGATTATAGATCACTTGTATCATTGAAGTAAAGTAGTGGTTGTAAAGGTGATGCTAATGAAAACATAATAATATTTCTATGCCAAATGGAACAATTAAAGTTTCTAAAGTGAGTTCAGCTAATTGGCTGTTTTGTTGAAGGAAAATAATATAATTGATCTAAGGGTGATAAAGAAAATCAAGTTTCATATTTTCTTCCTTCATCAGAAGAAGGAGGCAATTAATTTGAGGGGAGATGAAAACCCTGGGGAATGTAGACTGGTTTTTAACCTAATTAAAAATGATAAGTGAAGAAAGCCTTGTACAACCTGTTTACCAGAAAGTATATTTTTAAATGGGGAAGCTAAGTGACAGTGGATAGAATGCCAGGAACACAGGAAAGCCTGTGTTCCAATTTGACCTCAGACCCTAGCTTCGTGACCCTGGGCATGTCACTTTACCTTCTTTACCCCAGGTTCCTCATCTGTAAAATGAATGGGACAAGGAAATGGCAAAACAACTCTAGTATCTTTGCTAAGAAAGCCCCAAATGGGGTCATGAAGAGTTGGAAACAACTAAAACAACTGAACATTAACAAATATTTTAAAACATTGAAAGATTCATCTTGAATTGAGTTATAGTCATAATTTTTGGAGTGATATTCATGTAGATGAATGTGAATTCTATATAAATTTATATATATTTCATTTTTATTCTGAGAGAAGTAGCATAACTCCATTGAACTTAATCCCATTGTCATTGAATCAATTTGTCATTAAGTCAATTGATCAAACATAATCTCCCCTAGAATGTGACTTTAATGATAGGGAATATCTTTATATTCATTCTGACATTTTATAGAAAACTATACTAGTTTAGTCATCATGCTGATGACCAGTGAACTATCATACTATCATTTAAAATTTGAATAATTTGAAAAACACTAGTCTAAGTACACTGAGCAACCTCCATAATAAATCCTACTTGGATGCCTCACTGAGGAATTGGGGAAAAAACTGGTTCTAGATCACTTTTCCAGTAGAGCACAATCTTTGGCTGGGCCTAGAAAACTGGTCATGTTTCACGGACTGGCCTAGCAATGGACTGTATGTCAGTTGTGCAAGGGAGACCTGGCTAAGGGTAGTGAGTTCATCACCAGGAAGCTGGCTAGGGAAGCATGTGAAGACTATCTGCTGAAGCATGAATGAATTCTAAAGCATATAGGGGAGAGGATCCCTGTGCCAACAAAATCTCAGAGCTTACCCAGTGCTGAAGAAGACCTACAGAAAGTTCAGTTCTTTCTACATATCACACATTGAAAGTAAAATAAACGGATTATCAATATAATTATATTTTGCATCATGTAACCATTTGTACATCAGACTTGAAGGATTTGTACACATTATAGTCTCTTTCTTATGAGATTATATCCCAAAATAGCATTTATGTGTCTCATTTGTAAGGGGTTGTTTGCTTGTTGATTCTCCTATTAGACTAGAAATCTTGAAAGTGGCCTCTTTTTGGCCTTTCGTTTTTATCCCCGCACTTAGAATAGTGGGTGACCCATAATAGGAACTTAATAAATAATTATTGACCTTAATTAAACCTATGTAGATCATTCATGTTAACTGAACATTTACATTGGTGCTTCTTTTTTATTAGGCATCTTGGGTTTCAAGTACCCTGGGTTTCTGGTTTACAGAACTCTTAGAAAGAAATTGCCAATTTAATTCTTGGCTTTTTGATGGGCGACCAAACTGCTTTTGGATGACAGGATTTTTTAACCCTCAAGGATTTTTAACAGCAATGAGACAGGTAAAAGCCATCATTTGAACACATAATGATTCTACACTTTCCTGCTACAAACTTTTCTTCCTTCCTAATCATTTTGAGGCACGTGATAAGACTGAAGAATGATTTTCTCCTTTTAACATTAGTGAATTTTCTTGACATTAGAACATTAAGATAAAGCTAACATAATGCCATTTTAAAAAGCTATATTTAATTTTTAATGTATATTTTTTATTTCCAAGTTTTAGTTTATTTCTAAAAAACAAAAGCAAAGCTATGAAAGCAGTACATAGGTATGACTTGTGAGTAATTTTTACACATTTAGTCAAATCATCCTCTACTTCTTTGGAATTAAGAGAATATTGCTTGTTCTAATGTTTCCTTTTAAAAATTATTTTATGGGGCAACTAGGTGGTACATGAATACAGCAGCAGCCCTGAAGTCAGGATGTCCTGAGTTCAAATTTGACCTTAGACACTCGACATTTAACTAGTTGTATGACCTTGGGCAAGTTACTTAACCCCAATTACCTTGCCTTCTTTCCTCCAAAAACAACCCCATTTTTATCTTTATAATAAAAGACTACCTCACTAATTTACTTGTTCTGTTTTTTATTTTCTTGTGGGTTTTTTTTATAAAAGACTACCTCACTAATTTACTTGTTCTGTTTTTTATTTTCCTGTGGGTTTTTTTTTTTTGTTTTCTCCTTGAGTAGGAGATAACTCGAGCCAACAAAGGATGGGCGTTGGACAATATGGTGCTTTGCAATGAAGTTACCAAATGGATGAAAGATGATATTTCTTCTCCTCCAACTGAAGGTGTCTATGTCTATGGGCTCTACCTAGAAGGTGCTGGATGGGATAAGAGGAATGTGAAACTCATTGAATCAAAAGCAAAAGTACTTTTTGAATTGATGCCTATTATAAGGATATATGCAGAAAACAACAGTAAGTAATCTGACCTATTTTATAATCCTTAGTATTATGAAAACCTCAGATGATAAGTTGTTCATACTGACTGACTATAAATACCTTAGTGAAGCAGAGTGGAGCAGTGGAAAGAATACCCCGAAGCTGGAAGAACTAGTTTGGAATCAGAATCTGATTTCTGCCATTCACCATCCTGTGACTTTAAGCAGGCCATTTATTTCCTTTCTCTTTCCCTCAGTTTCCTCATTTGTTCATTGAAGGAGCATAGACTAGGTGCCTTCCTAGACTTCTTCTAATTTCTTATGAGGACTCTGTTAATTTTGTGGATCATATTTACAATGATACAAACACATATACACATATATATCTGCATATTATATATGTGTGTGCATATACATCCATATATGCATGTGTGTGTGTATATATATATATATACACCCACATACGTTAAAGGTTTTGTGTTGGAGGGTTAGTAAGTGGAAATGTAATTTCATTGCTGTAGGGAATCCCTGGGAAGGAAACTGATCCTATGAACCAAGGTCGGGACATGCTCTACAACAATTTAGAGTCATATGCATCAGTGGGAATATCTGGGCCTAGGTCTTGAGTCTAAAATCACCACTTTTGCTGATATCCTCATTTTCTTCATTTTTGGGAGCATTAGTCAATAAACTAATTATCAAGCATTTACTAAATGGGAAATATCTGCCAGGAATTGTTTTAGGTGCTAGAAATACAAAGGCAAAAGAAGGAGAGCCTTTGCTTTTGAGGAGGTATGTAAGTTTTCCCGCCTCCCATGACTTTATCTTACTTTCCTTGGCTTGCCTTGTGAGGTAATTCCTCATTGCCTTCACAATTATATTACATTTCTATGTATCTCTTCTATGCAGACTTGTTCTAATCTGGTAACTTTCCCCGTCTTCGTTCTCTTTGACTACAGTTCTAACTATTCAATAAACCTGTCCAGGCTTTGATTCAAGAATCTAAGAGTCATAGTTTCACTGGCCTTAAAGATGAAAAGAGATGATAATAAAACATTGTTAGATCTTTTTTTCCCCAGTTATGTAGTTTCATCCTGTGAAGCCCTTGGAATGACTTTTTCTTGGGAATTTAAGAAAGCTTTTGAAAAATTGGTTTTAGCCTCCTTCACTTCTCTCCATTTTCTGAGGTGATATGAATGAACCATTCATTCTCTATTCCTGAGCAATGTTTTCTAAAATATTTTTTGTGTCTCTCTTATTCCCACCTTCATATGAAAGTCACTGTGTATCCTCTTGAAATTTCTCTATCTTTTTGTCTTCTCCAGCAGAGAATTTGTGTCCAAGTTGTAATTGTTTTGAAGGTTGCCATTTTTCCAGATATATTTTGTGGATACTGTATACTGTGGATATGAATAAAATATAATAAAATGTCTCTTGGGGGGTTTTTCTGTGGTTGTTATTGCCCTTAGTCTAGCGGCAGAACCAGAACTCCTTTTTTTCGATTCTCCAAGGATTCTGAGAGACTTCCTTCCACTTATACACAATTCTTCTCTAACTTCTGGTTTCATTTATAGTGAAAATTTCAAGGTTGAGGTGATTCAGTTTTGGTAGTAGTGTGACCATTTAATCCTCACTGGATGTTTTCTCAGTATATCTAGTGAAGTTAGAGTTTGTACATAGTCTAAAATCTATGTGGTCTTTACCCCCCTTCGTCCTCTTTTCTTCTGCTCTTTCACCATCTGGAAGGGAGTTACATAGAATTCAGGGTCATTTTGTATTTTTCTTTGTTTTATGGATTGCCATGGCCAGATTCCTCCTCATCATGTGGTCAGTCTTCAGGTCATATTCTTCTCTCTACTCTCCAGAGGAGTCCTCTGAATGCAGTTTGCATGTTCCTGGGGTCCTACTTGAAGTAAGGACTTAGTGGCAGAAATTGCCAGAATTTCCACTGTTTTGGAACAGCCTTCAATAGTCCAGAGTCACCTCTGTGCTATTGTTATGCTATAAATAGCTCATGTCACTGAAGAGTTTGCTTCTTATTGTTCTGAAATTAATTACTGAGTGCACTCTATAATATATGATGCAGTCAATGGTGAATCTTTCTTGGCAGAAAACATAAAATATTCAGCTGACAGTACCCTTTATAAATAATTGTGTAAAGTAAAGAAATTTAAAGAAGCAAAAAAATAAAAGTGTTAATAACCAAGTTTCTGACAGTGAGCAAAGAAACCCAAAGGAGAATAATTGATGCTAGTTGTGGTATAAAGCTAGTTATCTCCAATTTGGGTTTATTTATAATTATCTTGATTAACAGTACATGCTCTATTACTAATTTTTTAGAGTATCATGGTTTTGGCAGTTTTCCAAAGACTTTAAACAAACATCAACATGGACAAGTTAGAAACAAAACCATGAAATAGTTTCACAAAAAATATGATCTTAGTACCTCCCCCCCACAAAAAAAATCTGAAAACAAAAAGAGATGAAAAGCTGTTGTAAATTATTTTTTGATGTGAACTATCACATACAAATTAAAAAAAAAAACATCATTCTCATCAGGTAGATTGCTTAATTTATGGTTATAATTTTCAGAGTAGTCTTTTAAAAGAATAAAAGCAGCTTTATGCATTTTCCTCACAAGTAGCTGACTTTTTCAACAACCATTTAAAAGTAATTTATTGTAAGAATTCCATAAAAGTTATATTTAAACTATGCTTTCAATATTCCAAAATATTTGAAAATTTTTGTTTTGGATAGAAAGTAGAGAGCACCAGAAAGAGCATCAAAGATAGGAAGCATTACTTAAATAGGACAAAACTAGATTTAAATGTCAAGGAATGGATAGATTTATTGTCTTAAGACTAAATTTTACAACAAACATTAAAATACAATTGCATTTGAATTAATAAATAAGCTATATATATAGTTTGTTTTTTAAATTGGTTAGCTTTTGTAAGATTGTAACAAAATATTCAATTTACTTTTATATTTCGTTCAAAAATTGTATGTGTATATATGTATATACATATTGTATAATATTTTATTTTTTCCAATTACATGTAAAAACAATTTTAACTGAAAAAATTAAGTTCCACATTTTCTCCCTCATTTATCTTTCTCTTCACTAAGACAGTAAGCCATTTGATATAAGTGATATATGTGCGATCACGTAAAATATATTTCTATTTCCATGTTAGCAGTGTGAAAGAAAGAAGAAACAAACCAAAAGAAAAAAAAAAACCTATGCGTAAATAAAATGAAAAATAGTATGCTTCAATCTGCATTCAGAATCTATCAGTTCTTTCTTTGGATGTGGATAGCATTTTTCATCAGGAGTCCTACGGAATTATCTTGGATCACTGCAGTGCTGAGAATAGTTAATAGTTGATCATTGTACAATATTGTTGTCACTTTGTACAATGTTCTCCTGGTTCTGCTCTCTTCACTCAGTATCAATTCATGCAAGTCTTTCCAGGTTTATCTGAAATCCTCTTGCTTATCATTTTTTATAGCACAATAATATTCCATTACATTCCATCACATTGTTATACCATTCTGCAGTTGATAAGTATCCCCTCAATTTCCAATTCTTCACCCCCCACAAATAGAGTTGCTATACATCTTTTTGTAAAAATAGGTCCTTTGCCTTTTAAAAAATTATCTTTGAGATATAGCTCTATTGAGGTATAGACCCAGTGATATTGCTGGATGAAAGGGTATGCAGTTTGGTTACCTTTTGTGCATAGTTCAGAATTGCTCTCCAGAATGGCTGGATCAGTTCACAACTCCACAAACAGTTCATTAGTGTTCCAAATTTTCCCACATCCCCTCCAACATTTTTTATTTTATTTTATTTTTTCATATTAGCCAATCTGATAATTAGGTATAAATCTTTTCTAGATTTCATGGTTCTCACTATTGTGGTGTGTTTTTGAAGGTTGATGATGCTCAAGTATTGTCTAAGTGTGACTATTATCCCCCATTTTATCTTCTTCTGGGTCATTCTCACCTTGCATTCGAAATCAAGGGGTATACTATGATATTTTAGTTACTAAATCTTTAATTGTAAAAATTGCAATGTTACCCTTATTAAAATAACTATATTTGAACTCCCACACCAGGTTATTAAATATTTATTTCATTAATGAGAAAAATTCTATCCCCATGAGCTTTTGTGTATCTCTTTTTATATAAAAAAGACAAATTTTCTAGACTTCAATAATCATTTTTACTGGCTATGTAATTTATCAGCACTTTAGCAGCAATAACAGTAACAAAATCATTTAAAATATATTAACTGTGATAAAGATAAAGGCAAGTGCTACATTTAAACAAAACTATTTGTTTTTATTCTTCACTTTTTAATTCTGGAAACACAGTCCCACCATTCAGTTCTCTCAATATACAAATTAAAATGTTTTCAAGAATTTTCTTCATTTTTCTTTACAAGATAAGGGTTTAACTCAGTTATTTTAGCAGACGTTCTCTCATTCCTTTTTAATCTGTAATTTCATGGTCTCTCTTCATCTATTACAGTCTCTCCAGACTAGTAGTTTATCTTCTAATCTTTCAGTGTTTTATTGCATCAATGACAAAGTTACAAAATCTATAATCTATTGAAGGATTTTGAAGAAAGTAGTATATTATTATCATCAAAATAGTAGCAGTTAGTGAAAATACTATTGATATGTTTCTGCCATTTTTCATTCAATATATTTTCATATACTTACCCATCTTTCTGTAATCTGGTGAAATTTGTAATTTATTATAGTGTGTAGGTCTATGTTATACTATCATCTACAGGTTTGTTTTTTAAAACCATTCTCCAATTATTGGAGACACTGGAGGACTTCAAGGTTTTTTTTTTTTTTTAATTGTGACAAATAATATTGCTATGAATATTTTTAAGTGTTTTTCAATAGTTGGACATATTGGAGTGCTTATAGTTTTATTTTAAACTATGACAACTAACTTTGCCATGAATATTTGTGTGCATTTTGAACTTTTTCCAGTCCATATATTCTTTTCGCATAGTCCTAATTAAGGGAACATTAGGACAGGGGAATAAAAAAATCAATGCCACTAGGACTGTAACAATGTATCTTTATGTCTATGGCTGTGTCAGCATTGACCTTTGTGACTTTGGAACATTTGTTAATTTTAATGAATGTAAAGCTTTATCTCAAATTTGCTTTAATTTGCATCTTTTTAATCTTGTGAGAGCATAAACAATTTTTCAGGTAGTTATTTAAAATCTGTTTTTCTCTTTGGAGAAGTGATTATTTCAATATTTTGTCTAGTTGTCTTGGAATACATTTTTCCTTTTAAAATTTGTGCCAAATAATGAAAGATTTTAAATCTCTTTATTCCTGGAAATTTTTATAGTGTTAAATTTCTAAAATTATGCTGAATAGCAATGATTAGGTTAACCCTGATGAGCATAGTGTGATTTTCCCCCCATTCTTAACCCAAGTTTAAGCATAAATATTTGTCTAAATAAGGTTATTTATAGTTTAATTTGTTGTTTGTGTACAAATATCTTTTATTCTATATAACCTAATCCACATCTTTCCCTATATTTTATTCTATTTATTGAATATCAGTAATTTTCTTTATTTCTATACTATAGCTCTATCATTCAATATTGTTCATTTTTTATCATTAACAAAACCCCAAATAGCCATTAATCTTACAGAATTTATTGTAGTATATTTTATGAGAAATGAATCTAGTTTTATTTTCATCATACTTCCTTTTCTTCCCATCAGTTTTTATTTAACAATCAATTCTTTCAACTGCATTATTTCACTGGTGATTTGTCAAACACTAGTCTATTATGTCAGGTTCTAATTTAGGATTAACTTTTCTGTTCCATCGATCTATTTGTTCATTAAAAAATTCCGCTACCAGATAATTTGGGTAATTATTACTTTACAGTGTAATTTTTGGTCTGGCATTGAAAATCATGTTTCTTATATATTTTTTTTTCTCCATAATTTCTCTTGGTAGTCTTGTCCATCTGTTCTTTTATGTAAATTTAATTATCATTTAATTTAATTTTATAAAGTAGCCCATTGGTATTGCTTTAAAATTTTGAGTTAATTTGGGTAATTTATCATCCTTATTACATCAGCTCAAACTTGCCACATAATTTGAATAATATTACAATTACTATTTTTCTCTATTAAATTATTTTATTTCATTTTATGTAGATCTTATGTATGTCATGGTAGGTTTTTATCCAAACATTTGATACATATTCTGTTTATAGAAATGACTCTTCTTTTTCTCTTAATGAAATTGTTTTTGTCAGAGACAAATAAAATGCTGATCATTTTATGAGTTTATCTTACATTTCATTACCTGAGTGCTAAAGTTACTTATGTCAATTACTTTTTTATTCTTTAATTTCTTCAATTTGTTTATATTATTGATATTTTAAAACTTATGCTGAACAGTAATGATGAGAATAAAGAATATCTTTATCAGATAGCCTCTAATTTTTCTCTTTTATATATTTAACTCTTAGTATTTCAAATCACTTTCTATCCGTCTTAAGGAAAGAACAATTCTTTCCATTCCTCTTCTTTTTGCTGTTTAATATAAATCAAGGCTTTTGTTGCTTTGTTTGTTGTTTTGTCCTTTCAGTCTTGTTCAACCCTCCATGACCCCATCTGGAATTTTCCTGACAAAGATACTGTAGTAATTTGTCATTCCCTTCTCTAGCTTATTTTTACAGATGAGGAAATGGAGGCCAACAAAGTTAAGTGACTTGCCCAGTGTCGCACAACTAGTAAAGTCTGAGGCCAGATTTGTATTCAGGGAGATGAGTCTTCCTGACTCTAGGTCTAACACTTTTCATTGTGCCAACCATTGTTCTACATAAATCAGTGCTATAGTTCATCAAAGGTTTTTTTTTTTCTGCATCTTTTATCTTTTTTCTTATTGATATCATTATTTTACTACTTTTTCCTATTTACTATATTACCATCCTTACAATCTTGAAATAAATTAATTTGATAACGATTTTTATGTTTTGGTATATTTTGTTTGCCATTATTTTAATATTTTGCATCTACATTTTTAATAGAATTAACTTGTTCTATGCTTTGTCCTTTACAGGATTGGCAATCAGAATCATATTTGCCTCAAGTAAAGAGTTTTCTTGATTTTACACATACACACACACACACACACACTTGCACACACATATACATAGATACATACATGAACCAGAGACTTAGAATTAATATAGGTATAGGTTTAAATTTTGTTTTTGATAGTTAGTTGTTTGTCCAGGGGCAAGTTACATGAGCTCAAGGATCCCCATCTACAAAATAGGGATAATAATATCTGTAGTGCTTCTCTCACAAGCTTGGTGAGAATGAATTTGAAATAATCAGGTGAAGTGCTCTATACAGCTTAAAGTGCTTTATAAATATCAACTAAATAGATTATAGGAGAGTGATATTTGTTTTTCAAATATCTGATAATGTTCACATGAACCTGTGGGGTCTTGGTAACTTATTAATATTTGATCTCTGTTTCTGCTTCCGTTTCTTTGTGTTTCTTTCTCTCTCACTCTTTCCCTCCTCTTCCTTCCATTCTCCCTCCATCTCTTACCTTCCTCTACTTCTGAGAATTATCTGAGTGAAATATTCCTTTTAAATTTTTTTATTTTATAGTTTTTATAAATATTTATCTATTTCTTTTGTATTTTTGGTTTTCTTGAAATAGTGTCATGGTTTATTTTTCTGTATTCATGGTATTCTCTTCTCTATTTTTAATAATTTTCTTTTTTTGGTAAAATTTTCTTATACTTAAAAATATGACTTTTAAACTGATTTTTATTTTTTCATCAAGAAATAAAAATTCTGTTTTATTTATTACAAACTTTTTACTCAGTTTTAGACTTTCATAAATTGATTTATCCAATTAACTGAAAACTGTTAATTTTTCTTTTTCAGGGTCCTGTTAATATAAACATCTAGGTTATAAAATTTTCTTTAGTACTAGTTTGACTGTAACTCATGAATTTTGATATGTTGATTTATATTGTTGTCTTGAATATAATTTGTGATTGATTTTTTCATATTTTTCTTTTGCTCTAATATTATTTAGAATCATTTTCTAGTCTTATATCCTTGCATCTTTTGGTTACATTTTTTCTTATACCTATATTTTACAATAAATATATATTTTCTAGATTCATTCTTTTTGGATTTACCTATCTTATTATTTTGTATACTACAAATGATCTTTTGTGTGTGTGCATATTCTATATAATTCTGAAACCATATATATGCCATATTTTTCTCAAATCCAATTGCTTCATCATCCTATTAATATTAGTGATTTCTTTCTCATCTACTTAAAAAAAATCTTTCACACTAATGTGCTGTTGAAATCTCTTAGTAACTAGAATTTACTTCATAATTCTTCTTTACAGTTCGGTATTGTTTCATTTCATTAACTTAAGTGTTATGCCACAGGTATACAGATGTTTACTATTTACATTCCCTCAATGCTAATTTTAACTTTAAATCTTATATAGAATCATGAAGTCATAAAAAACAGAGCTGGAACAACTCTTACATAGGTCATCCAATCCAACCTTCTCATAAGAGTTGAGAAGTTGAGGACTACAAAATTTAAGTGACTTGACCAATGTTTATACAGAGGGAAAGAATAGCATGAACTTGGTAACACATGGTTGCATTTTGTTCTTTTGTCTCATCTGTATCTCTTTTTTTTTTTATGGGGCAATACAATGGCTTTCAATTTACATTCAAAGTTAGTTGTCAAATTTGAATTTTTCTGTATAATACTTTGTTAAATCACATTATTTTGCTTATTTCACAGATATCTTTACCAAACTAAACACACACACACACAAACACATGTACACATGCACACATGCTACATATAGTTCCTTCATTTTATATTTGCTTCTTAAATCATGGGGAAATTAAGTGACCTCCCTATCCTCTCCCATTTAAGATAGGGATTTTGTTCTGTGATACTTTTCCTTTCTATCATCATCCTTATTACCTTGATAAATTGTAGACTACAGATCATACATTTGATCTCATTTTATGATGAAACTGAAGACCAGTGCTTACTGACTTGCCCATGATGATCAAGCTAGTATCAGAGCATCAGAGATGAGATTTGAATCTAAGTTATCTAACTCCAGAGCAGGTACCTTGTCAAGTTCATGTCTCATTTACTGATAAATGAACAGATAATGCTACTATTTCCAGTTGCTGAGTAGTAAATCATAGTTGCAAAATAGCTGTTGATTAAAGGCATGACTTTTTGCTGTTTTTTTTTTTTTTTTGCATCAAAAGCTATTTTAAGGTTGTCCTCCTTGCCTTAAGTTTCTGTCACTAAGAATTTTAAATGATAACTTAAAAATCTTTTAAAAAGAATAATAATACTCAGAAGATGGTTTGGGGATGAATTATTAAATCTCATAAATATGAAAGTCTGAGCAATGATGACTCTTAACCCCAAAGTTTAAGAAAAGAATTCTCTTGACCATAACTTCTGAGCCCTTCCCTATTCTCTTGGTGGTCCCTATTTTACAAGTCTTGCCTCTAGAAGTCAGAAATGAAAAGACTGACACATATTTTCTCCCTTTTCTGAATTTAAGACAGGAATGGAGATAGTGGTTCCTTTAGTCACTGCATGAGTCCATAAGACCAATGATCCAACTTGTATTATGACCTTTGATTTGAGGGGCTTAGTTAGCCAGCTTTTAATATGATAAACATGTGGCTAATGACTGTCAATGAATGACTTCATTGCTTCTCTCAGCTTTGTGAAATACTGAGGACACTGCATTTTTAGAAATAAAAACCAAAGGTTCTTTTGGCCTTAGTTGTTTTTTTTCACCACTTACGTTAGTATTTTCATTATTTTCACTTTCCATGTGAAAAATTATCTATTATAAAATGAAATAAAAATCCTTTTCATACTGTATGTCTGAAGATTTTTTCTCAAGTGATTTATAATTAAAGTCTAAAATCTTTTCAAATTTAACATTGAACATCTCAGTGTGAGAATAATAAAATAATAATTTTATAATAAAATCAAATCTTGATTATTCAAGAAAAGATTATTCAATTTGTCTCTGAACTGTACTCCCCCTGCCAGGCATCAGGCAGGTTTAATGCTCATTATCAGCAGGTAGAGGAGGAAATAAAATCAACAGCAGAATTTAGTGAGTGGATCTTTGAGTCTTTTTTTTTTTTTGCCTTTTCTTTTAAAATGCATAGTTCTCTTTTTTTTCTTGCTGTAAATAGATGTTAGGGACAGTCTATTTTGCAAAGTGCTTTATTGTTCTATGTCCGATTGATAATGTAACTTCTTTTCTAAACACCACCTCTTGGTTATGGCTATATATTTATATAAGTAAATCCAACATTGCTAATGATTTAAGAACACTTCCAGTAAGACATTCTATAATTACTGATCTAATTATTAATAGTTTCTATACTATTATTTAGGGGAAAATGCTCTTTAAATCCACCACCTTTGAAATAGGGTTACCATTTATGTTCTTTTCATAGAAGCCTCATAGTTATATTTTTGAAACATACATTAACTATCCATCTAAACTGGCAAGTTGCAACCTCCATAGGCTTCTGTTTCTTCATGTGTCAAATAAGGGATTTGACTTAGATCAATGGAGCTCAAACTTTTTCATAGTGGTAAGATCATTTATTTTAAACAAAACTTCAGTGGATCCTTTGAAATAGAATTTCAAAACAATGTTGAAATGTATACTTCTAAACATAGTGGAAAAAAAAGCATGGCTGTGTCAGTGAATTGGTGATACCATCAATATGGGTATTTCCTCCATCAATGCCAATTATAATCCATCCATCTTTTCTTATCCTGAATAATTCTTGTCTTTGCTATTTGAGGAAACCTTCATGCAGAATATTCTCAATATTCTTGAGGTCTTTCTTTTGTTTTGTTCTTTATTAAATTGCACGGTTATACTGGAACACTTGATGTGTCTCTCACATATTTAAGATACTGTAATTTTATTTGATAAGTGCAATCATAGAGATGACTTTATACAGTGATTACTCTTGTGATTGTTGACCTCAAATGCTTGCCAAAGACATTTGACATTGTTATGTTGGATGTCTTGCGTGAAACTGAAATGAAAGAAGCATGAGTGAGATCCTCCATATCTTTGCAGATGACATTATGTTGATTGAATCAAGGCACAGAATATTACAGTTTCTACTCAGTAATTGCCCTAAAATAAATTTACAAAAAAATGAAATGATTTTTCTATTGTCCATATTATAACATAGAGTTGGAGGGTTAGCCTGTTGAATTAGTATGTCAGTTCATATATTCAGGACATATACTAAAATGGACCTGGATAAGGCAAGCTGGATGATATTTGGGAAATTTCATAGAGTTTTAAAATGATTTAATAATTTAATCCTTGGAGTGAAGGCTTATTATTTACATATAAATTTTCTGAAAAGGTTCTGTGATCACTGATCTCAATTCTTCACCATCTTTAAGCTATCAAAGTTGCCCACAAATGACTGGGAAATGGAAAGACATATGGTGGGTGCATGTAAGCTGCATACGCTATGGTTTATTATGGAGGAAATGTGTCCTTTGAATAATATGGAGGACAAACCATCTGTATCACCTTTTCTATCACTGTGTCTTAACATAAGGGTGGAGGATATTTGAGTAAAATAATCAAATCACCCCCACCTGATTTAAAGTATGTTATCATGCTAAGCCCTGATGCATTTCTCAGGTAAGAAACTCTCACAATTATCCAGAAAGTGTGAACAAGGCCCAGATAGACCATTGAATAAATCAAAGTTGGTTTGATTTAAGTGCTCACACTGTTCCTATTGAGTGTGTGACTTATGCTCATCCTAAAGAGTTTAAATAAAAGGGGGAGCAAATTCATAGCCTAAGGAGAAATTTCAGGGGTTGGGCAGCAGAGTATAATAAAGTGTCTGCTGAAAGACAAGCACCTGAAGTTGTACATGGACCAAAAAGAGCCCCATGTGTTGGAACTTTCCCACTTCCTTCAGTCCTTAAGGAGTTGTAATTGGTAGCATCAGCCTCTGTCTACTGCTCTGAACTGCATATAGGCCAATGGACTCCTGTCTTTTCTTTACTGTAGCTCAGTCTTATTCTGTCTTTCTAATTCCGCTGGTTGCCTCTATAATCCTTGATTATTTTTGAATTAAGTCTTGATGTCCCTCCTCCTTCTTCTGTTTTGTCTGACTCTTGAAATCTCTCCTTAGTGGCAAGCGATACAACCTTTTTGAGCATTGGTTTTCTCATCTATATAGTAAGAATAATAATGCTTTTACTCCTTACCTTACAGGGCAGGAAAATATTTAGTAAATATTAGTTTTATACAGATCAACACCTACATATAAGCTATCAGTACAATATATTATCATTATTCATAACTCTTTTTGATAATCCTCTGCCTTGAGGATTGTGATTATACTGCCTCCTAATTCTGTGGGGAAAAAAGTTGGTTGGATAATGTATCAATACATAAGCTCAATTAGGATTAGAAGTTGAACTGTGGGAGGAAATTTCCAACAAAGTGACTCATAACTAAATCATTTATAAAACACTAGACCTTCTTCCTCTATCATCCTTTTCCCCCTCTCTACCTTATTTTGAATCTCCCAGCCTTCATATTTGAACACATTTAACTAATTTTGTTCACCTACACAATAAGTTTGTTTTTGCTTCTAAAATTATTTGCTTAACCAGGGGTGATACTTGTGAGTCATCCATGATGTAATTTAGTGTCTATTGGCACTTCTCTTAAGCACTTCTACTTGCAGTGGTTTCTTCCCCACTGAGAAATATTTGTCTCATGCTGTGATTTGGCATGAATACTTTCAGTTCTGGAACAATTAAAAAAATCCAGTTGAATAAATCTATTGGAAAGATTTTGTGAAACAAGAGTATTGAAAATAAAGATGTTTTAAAAATTCCATTTCACCTTTCTATGGAATTAAAAGCCTTTGTGCTTAATTTTCCATAAATAGATGGCCAGATTTCCTCAATGTGGAGTAAATCATGATTACATTTTGACATTTATCTGGTCACAATCATTTATGGTTCCATTATTCCTGATGTTGCATGACCGCAATTCTTATTCTTCATACTCACTGGAGTCTCCTTATCCTCCAAGCTTCTCTTCTTTCCTAGACCATATTGTTATTTGTCCTTTATTCTTGAAGAGGACCAATGACGTGACAAGGGTGCTGTCTGAGCTTGCATGCCATTTGGTTTAACTGAGGCAGAGCTGTGCAAAATCATCAGATTCACTTTCTCCTCCAGAATCGTTAGTGGCAAGACAAAAGTCAAGACAACTGGTGATGGACCAGCCCTACACCATAATTCCTGCACTGGTCACACTCTCCTCCCTTTTCTATCTTGAACTCTTGGTGAACCACCTCAATTCTACATTATCTTCTACTCTCTAATTCCTAGCTTCATTGTCCTGGACAACGCCCAACCCTGGATTACTCCCACCACCCACCTTTGATTCTAATAATATGCTACTAAAAAGGAGGTGGAAGAATATAGAAATCATACAATAAATTCCACTATAAATCTATATTATTTTAATCTGAACTGGATACTCACTTCAGCAATCTAGATATTTGCTATCGCATTCTCCCCATAAACTGTTCCAAATTTTCTCATCTGCTTAAGCTTTCCACAACAGTCTTTCTTCCACCATTTCAGCTATGAGAGAGCTTCAAACAGTTGGTTGAAGCCAACCCATCTATGTCCATCATTAGTACTAGCTCTTTTTGACTTCTCCAACAAATTGGCCCTACTAGTCTACCTAGTTCATCTCTTATATATTCAATTTCTTCCTACTATTTTCCCCCAGCTTCCCACAAATTCCTTTAGAAACCATCTATACTTGGTGTCTATACCTTCTCTTCTCTAAGCCCTCTGTAATTCTGTTCCTGACCTCGTAATTTAACTGAAACTATACTCATCAAAATTATAAGGGGTCTTTTAATTGCCAAATCTAATAGAGATTTCTCAGTCCATATCCTTCTTAGCCTTGCTGTAGAATCTGATACTGTTGATCACCTAACTCAAGATCTTCTTTCCTTTCTAGGTTATAATGATACCAGTTTCCCCTGGTTCTCTTCCTACATGACTCACTACTCCTTTGCAATTTCTCCTTCTCCTTTATTGAATCTTCACTTATGTCATATCCACTAGCCATCTGTGTCCCCCAGTGTTCTGTCTTAGGTCATCTTTTTTTTTTCTGTTGTTCTCTATACAATTTCACTATTTCACTTGGTGATCTCATTAGCTCCTATGTGTTCAATAATCATCTTTGTGACAGTTGGACTATAAGGAAAGCTGATCACTGCAGAATCAACACTTTTGAATTGTGGTGCTGGACCAAACTTTTTGAGGAGTTCAGCAAGGAGTTCAAATCAGTGAATATTTAAAGAAATCAATGTATGCTATTCACTGGAAAATTAAATACTGAAGTTGAAATTTAATACTTTGACCACATAATGAGAAGACAGGAGTCATTGAAAACACCCTATTATTGGGAAATATTGAAGGTCAAAGGAAAAGAGGATGGCAGATGATGAGATGGGTAGATAATACTGTGGAAATAATGAATACAAACTTGGACAGATTCAAGAGACAGTGAAGGATAGAAAGGCCTGGTATGCTATGGTCCTTGGGATCATGAAGAGTCGGATATGACTGTATGACTGAACAATAAAAATGCAGAAAATTCCAAATCTATTTATCTATCACCCTGTCATTTTATATCTTCCACTCCCCCCTGCTCTTTTTCTCCCTCTTTCTTTCTACCTTCTTCTTTTTCTCCCCATCTCCTTTCTTTGATCATTTTTTGCTCTCTCCCTCTCTTTCCTAGTCTCTTTCACTTTCTCTCCATCTTTCCCCCCCAGCTTTCTCTTTATTTACTGAACTAGAGTCATGCATTACTAACTCTCAAGAGCATATCATATTATATCTTCTGTAGGCATCTCAAACACAACAGATTAAAAACATACTGTATTATCCTCCCTAAATACCATTATCCCCAAACTTCCTATGACTTTTGAGGGAAGCATCATCCTCCCCAGTCACTCACGGCTACAAACTCAGTGTCATACACAAATCACTAGTCTTACTTACCTCACATATCTAATTCATTGCCCAATCTTTTCATTTTTTCCTTCACAACATCTATCCTATATGCCTCTTTTTCTTCATTTGTACAATTACCATCTTAGTTCAGGATCTCATCATACCTCATCTGGACTATTGCAATAGCCTTCAAAATAGCCTCTGTCTAAATACACTCCTAACGCCAATCTGTTCTCCACTCAGCTGCCAAAATGATTTTTTTTTAAATGTAGGTCTTACCTTGCTCCTCCACTTATCTCCTACTCAGTGAGTTCCAAAACTTTTCTGTTAGCAGTTCAGTCTCTTCAGACCTGACTCTTCCTTATCCTCTCAATCCTCCTATATTATGTCTCCCCCATCCATTCTAGGGCCCAACTGTGCTGGTTGACTTGTAGTTCTTTTAACCTAACACTACATTTTCCATCTCTATGACTTTGTGCTCTCTTCTTCCATTGCTGGAATATTCTGTCCCTTCACATCTGCCTCTTGATTTCCTTCAAGACTCAGCTAAATTTTCATCTTCTCTAATGAGTCTTTGTCATTTCTTCCAGCTTCTTGTGCCTTCCCTTCTCAGGTTACCTTCCATTTACTCTGCTTATATCTTATATATACTCATTTATTTACATGTTTTTCCCTCATTAGAAAGTAAACTGTTTGACCACAGGCATTGTTTTGTTTTTCTTTGTATGCCCAGGGTTTAGCTGACTGCCTGGCACATTAGGAAGTGCTTGACAAATGATTGTTGACCAACTGATTTAATACATGCCCTCAGAACTTTAGAAGAGGTTTAAAAACTATCCCTACTAGACTAACATCATTTTATGTTACCAGACAAGACTGCTTAGTTAAGTAAGTGTCTTACAAACAGAATCTCTAGGACAATAGGGATTAATAGAATCAGTGGCTAAAACAAAAGCTAATGATATTATGGCAGTATCCTTCAAAATTTGATGTGATCAATTTTGGCTTATAGTTTTCAGATTTTGGAAAAATAGAATTTTTGCCCTCATATTTGAAATGAACTTTATCTTTAAAGAACATATTTTAAAATGTTTTGGGGATTGATATTCATAATAAAGTTAAAGGAAATACACAAATAATTCAATATTTAACTTACATGTATTTTTTAAAATTTTCTAAAGTCAGATGATTCATTTTCTACCAAGAAACACATATAGCAACAATGTTTTAAGTGTTTAAGATATTCTATTGAAATTGGGGGAAATCAAAATTATTACTAGGTTTGGACAAACACACTTTGGCCAAATCTACCCCCACCGGTCACAAAATTTAAAGGGTACTTAAAACATTTACATTACATGTAGTATTGGTTTGATAGAACAGGGTTTGGTGAGTGTATTGCACAATCACTCCCGAATCCCTGGGTATGGCAGGGAAAGAAAGAATGAAAATTTTCTTCTTTTTTACTCTGGCTATAGCTTGCTCTAACTCAAATCACAGATTACTATTTATTTAAAATAATATGAATGGAAAA
This sequence comes from Pseudochirops corinnae, assembly GCA_028646515.1. Lineage (NCBI taxonomy): Eukaryota > Metazoa > Chordata > Mammalia > Diprotodontia > Pseudocheiridae > Pseudochirops > Pseudochirops corinnae. The sequence continues at coordinate 29,058,923 of CM053587.1, forward strand.
TAGAGGTATTGAATTAGGATCTGTTTTTCAGTACTCCATGGATGTATGATTTCATCTGTATGAGTGTGCCCCTCATTAATATAAACAGCAACCTTTTCACCCTTATAGTCTATCTATGGTCTTTATAAATTAACATGACTAAAAATAAATCTAGGTCAGCCTTCTGGTGATGAGCCTCCTGAATGTACCTAGGCTGATTTCTGGCAACAACTATATATTCAGCAGATTAACTGAGATATGTTGAATACACTGTCATCACCATCAATCAATCAATCAATTTTTGGCTGACTATTAGAAGCTCTTCCAGCTTAATAGGACCTACTAATGCTTAGGTACTACTGGGACTGTCTTGAAGATTGCAAGTCTTTTCCAGTATGATATAAGAGTAGGAATAAGTAGAGGACGAATATCATTTCCTTTTCAATCCTTATATAGGCTACTGGGTATCAATGTAAAAGAATCTTATGACTGATTAAGACTTGCAGTGGTAGGTGTATATCATAAAAAACAACTACAACAACTTAATCTCAGTTTGTTTCTGGGAGAAAATTAAACAACATTAGATAGACCATGAAAGATACCAAGGTACCATTGAGTATGTTATTGTTGTGGCTTGGTGGTGATCTCTCTCTCTCTCTCTCTTTTTCTCTCTCTCTCACACACTTTCACACACACACACACACACACACACACACACACACAGACTGGCAGTTTAATATTATCTTGCTACAGTAGAACTTTTTAACAATACATGGAAATGAATATCCTGCGTTAGTGTTTTTGGTAAGTGAATCAACTCTTAGAGGCCATTAAAGCACCATTCAGTAATAAATATATTAGTATGCTAAATATCTACTCGTTATAAACCAGTTTCATTGCTTGGTGCATCATATTTCTGTTTGCTTAGCAAACATTTGGGAATGAAATGTTCTCCTTAGAACTGCTGATATAAAGTGGTTTGGTAAGTGAGGAGGTCAGTGCACATGGACAGGCTTATAGGGAGGACTTTGAAAATCACGCATTTTACTTTCACAATGAAGAAAGAATGGCAATGGCATGTCATTTGTCCATAGATGTCTTATTAATTGTTACAGGTCACATATATGAGGCAAGTCCTAAATAAGGTTCAGATTTAAGTCCATGGAAAAGTGAAAATGTATTGGTTGGAAAAAGAAAAAGAGAAATTAAAGACATCTTGGCATGAGCCACTTTAGTGATAATCTCTGCAAAGTAGGAAGTAGAGCTGAATATTCAGGGCAAATTAGGTGAGCTCATGGTGACACAATTGTGTTTTACAATGTATTAATGGCTTTAATATGTAGGAAAGTTCAAAGTGCATATTTTAATATGTGAAATTGGCTGCCTCCTCCCACCCCCATCCCCACTGCCACCCTAGAAGAATTTACTTAATCTGATTTTTTTTGATGAAACCATTTTATAATGAATGTATAAAAATATTTCTTCACCCTGACTGATAAGTTGAGTTTTTAATTTCATAGATTTCTTATCCTTTGAAATATTTTTCCTTTTAAATTTTTTTTTTTTTAAGGTTCAAGAGATCCCCGCATGTACTCATGTCCGATTTACAAGAAGCCAATCCGGACAGATTTGAACTACATCGCAGCAGTAGACCTTAAAACTGTCCAACCCCCAGAGCACTGGATACTTCGTGGGGTGGCTCTTCTTTGTGATGTCAAGTAATGTTCAATCATTTTTCATAAGTACTTTTTCAGTGTTTTCTACTGAGGAGTTGCAAAAGGATGACTAAGGAAGTAAGTGCTGTTCTCACTAAAGTACCAGGAGGAAACACAGATTCTACAACAAATTCTCAGCACAATGATTTATCTATGCATGTTGTAGCATATAAATCAAATGTTCCCTCTCCCCCTCCCCCAAATTAATGAACTACAAGTCTTCCCCCTTCTCAGCTACCTACTTCCATTTGACCCTGTTCACCAGTAGTGACCAATCATTGTTTCATCCAAAAGTTATTCAGTGACTTAAGGGGAAATAAATGTTCAATGATAATAACAACCCACTTTCTAATGACTTGTTGTCCCCAAATCCATTATAAAAGAAGCATTAATTGGCTTCATACTGTTTAACTGAAGATTAAATAGGTGAGATAGTCAATGATTCTCTCTAGGTATTAAGAAACTTTTCTTCTATTAATAGTGTGCTAATGTGAACCACAGGCTCTGAGGTTTCCTGGGAATTGTATACTACTTTCACTTTTGCTTTCTTTACTTTTATGTCAGTGGATTTAATTCCAAGATTTGAAGTCCCAAATTAAAAAGATTCTTATTTTAAAATATGGGTTGGGGAAAATAGCACGTGAAAGACAGGACCCATGCAGTATAGTCAAAGAAGCCAGGGGTCGAGGGAACTAAGGCTAGGTAGCAATTCTACCACTTGTTAGTTGTTTGAGCAAGTCATCTAATCTCTCTGAGATTGTTTCCCTGTATGTAATATGAGAACAATGCTTACACTACCTACTTTACAGGATTATTGTGAGCAAAGCACTTTGTAAATCTTAAATCACATTACAAAAGGGAGTTGTTTTTTTCTTAATCAAGTAAAATGATGGATGTATGAGATAATTTGTAATCATACTTTTCAGTTATAAATGCTTTACCAGTTTAAACTGTGATGGAAATATTGTTGAAACCTCCATATTCTTTTTTTTTCATTTTAAAATGTTTATTTCTCTATTACTTAAAAAAATAACTCCTTTTATTTCTGATTATTTTATTGCTCTGCTTTTCCCCAAATCTCTCTTAACTAGAAATGTTTTGTCTAAAGTCTACTGATATTATCTGACATTTATATAGTTTTTTAAATTTTACAATATATTTTATACAAATCAACTCATTTGATCATCACAACAACTCTGTGAGGGAGGGAGGGTAATGCTAGTGTATATTATTCTTTTAAAAAATAAATGGGGAAACTGAGGCTCAGGGAAGTAAAGGGACTTGCTCATGACATAGTGTCAAAGGAAGGCCTTGAACCCTGACATCTTCTGACCCCTTTCTTTTCACTGTATGATACAATATTTCTAGTCTATGCTATTTTAAGTCTCTAGTTCATAAATGCTGGCTAAGAGTTGATGCATATTGTTATAGTTCATAAATGTCGTAGTTCAGGTACTGAGCAAGGAATTACTATTTCCATGCTAATAGGGGTGGTGTGTATGTGGGTATGTGTATGTGTGCACATAGTTGTTGTCTCTGATGATTGTGGATGAGAGTAGCTGCATGTTATTTAATATGATAGGCCCATGGGGGTATTAGTTACATATACACACTTGAGTGACACTTTTATTCGAACATCTATATTCTACATTAATAAAGAAATTGATTTTCATGAATGTATACCTATCTTTTTACAAATGAACAAAATTATAACAATGCAATAAATGATTATTAAAAAATGTTTGCTGATTGGTTGAACTAAAATTGATTTTTATTAGGCATGGAATATTTGTGACATCAGGTCTTGAAGTGAACTTTGACAACTTGATTATGCAAAAATAATAGCACTTGAATGTGTATCATTAGTATCAATCTGTAAATATTCTTTACATATTATCCATAGATATAAGATCCCCAAGAGACTGTTATGGGAATCTAAAGATCTTCCCTGCCCCTAGGCCCTTTGCTAAAGTGGCTACGTGACTCTGAGGACCCTTGGATATTTGAAAGTATACTCTGTTCCTTAATAGGCTGAATGTGGTCACATGGAGCCTGTGGC
>CM053587.1:29068770-29079426 GCA_028646515.1 Pseudochirops corinnae
ATAACAGCTTAACAGCAGAATGGCTACATAGTTTTCACTACAGTGGCCATAATATTTAGAACAAAGAACAAAAGAATAATCATCTGGTTTCCCTAAGGGACGAAACCCTCCTTACTTAATCATTCAGTCAATTCGCAATACAATAATCAATCTTCCACTCATGGGGCAACCATGGATTAACTTAATCAGTCACTTATCTAGCATTAGTCACTAAATACAATCATTAGAAAATTACACAAACCCTCCACCCCTTGATGTCTGGTAAACTTCAATTTCATCACACATCCAAGGGGAGGCCTTTTCTTCATCTTGACTTGGGGTGGTCTTTCAGATTCCCTGGATGGTCCCAGCTCCTACCTGAATCCACCAAACAGTCACATGGATTCAGAAGCAGACATCTCTCAGGTCCTTCTCTAGTCCTCCAGGAAGTTCCTGGTGCACACTGAAGTTCACAGGGTCCAACACATCTCAAAACCTTCACCACTTCTGTTGCCGGGAACTCAAGGATCAACCAAGCCACAAACAAATAAAATCTTAGCATTCTGGTCATGTTTCTTGAGTCCTCCAGCAGTTCAGCTGGCCCTAGGACCCAGAAGGAATCTCAGCCTTCCAGAGGGCCTTCCAGGAGGCCTTCCACGCAGCCCTCTCAGTCTTCCAGGAAACTTCAGCCTTCACCAAATTCTGGGCTCATAGAAAACTCCAACTCAGTTCTCAGTCCAGCAAACCCAGCCCCCAGATGCTGGGACAATCCTGCTTCCTCCACCAGGAGCCACCAGGAGGAAAATTCCTGACTGATTCTCTGTCTCTAGAACTCTTCTTATATACAAACACTGGCCTCCTGTATCAGCCAACCCCTCCTGCCACATCAGCAACAGGAGACAGAGTTCATGCCATCTGTTCACACAAGAGATAGAGTTCCTACCCTCTGCCTCTTTCACAGAAGTACTTAGCCCTTAGTTACTAAGGACCAAGTACCTGCTAAATTAATTACTGTTACAGGGAGGTGAACCATAAGAGAATTGAGGAAAGATGAAGAGGTTTAGAAAATCTGTGGTGAATGGAATAGAGAGCTAATTAGTAATATGTAAAAGAATTTTTTCTTAAAAAAGTAAGGACCCAACAGAGGTAAATTAAGACAAATTTGTGGTAGAGTAATAAGGATAGATTCATGATTTTTTTTCTAGCTTTACTCAGTAGCACATCCATAGGAGTAAAGGTGGCAGATGTGAGAGTGACACAAAGTTGAGTCTCAACCAGGCAAAACTGGTGATATGACAAGGAAGCACGGGACTCAAGAGAAGAGTAAATTGTGTTCACTAAGGGATCAAGACATGGAAAAGACAGCATAGTTAGTGCAGGGCTAATGACCTAGGAAAGACCTGAAGGACTGAGGGATTTGAGATCATGGTGAAAATGAAGAACAAGGTTTGGGGTTGCAAGGCAAGGGAAGAAGAGATTATATTCAGAAAAATAAATATTAGAGATCATAAACATGGAAATAGTGCACTTGAGTGTGATGGTAAGATTAAGGGTCTGACTACTCCTCTTTATGTGTGACTGAGGTGAGATAGAGGAATAGATCATGTGAGATGAATAAATTGAGTACCTGTGAGATTAGAATGCTTGAGAGGGCATTGATGTATATGTTGAAATACCTTAATAAAAAGTCAAGGGTTGAAGAAGATAGAAAAACTGTGAACCAGACTTGAATTTATAGAGGAAAGAAGGGGTGTGTCCTAGCAGTCTGAGGGAAATAGGATTAAAAAATAAAGTAATGGAAGATTTAGAACAGCATTTGAAAAATGACAACTGGGGCTTCAGAATCCCTAATTTCATTATTTGTTCTTTATTTTAGAAAAGGACCAAAGTCTTCCCAGTGTAATATCTTGACTTGCACGTGAATTGGACATAAGTGAGGCTGTGTTGTACAAAGTTTTCAGCGTCATTCTCTCTTCCAGAGTCATCAAAGTACCATGATAAAACAAAAGTCAAGATGATTGGCATTGGCCTAGGATGAAATAGATGACCTTGGCATCTTAGGTGTCTGACCAAGTTCTAAGCACCCCACTGTGCCTGCTTCAGCTTCTTTCATGGCCATTGGAACAAATTCTTGTCATCACCTCTGTTCTACTGAGGGAAGTCTTCACTTGCTTGGAGTATCTGCCTAACTCACCAAGGGATTTGAGTCTTGTTATGATTTAGCCCATCTGCTGAGACAGTTTCATCAGGGTATGGCTGCTGGGAATGCTACAGCTTCTTGGAGTAACAGATGAGAGTTGAGTAACAGGGAGACCCCAAAAGTGGATGAAAAGCCCTGAAAAGAGCTCAGGAAGCTGCCATAGCAAGAGTGCTTGTCCTCCATGAGCACCCATAGACCTCAAGGCAACTAGGTGGCTCAGTAGATAGAAGCCTGGCCCTGGAGTCAGGAAACCTGAGTTCAAATCTGACTTTAGACATATGATAACTGTGTGACCCTGAGAAAGTCACTTTAACTCTATCTTGCTTAATCCACTGGAGACCAAAGTAACAAAGAATCACCTAGCTGGGAGTTTATCACTAAAGAATGCATTCTAGTAGGTTTTCAGTGACCAGAAGGGTTTGGCCTTAAGGTAGAGTTCTCTCAGGGTCTTAAGCAGTTCAGAAGAAAGAAAACATTCTAGGAGCTGAAAAAAATGGTCTTATTCCTTTCCTTCAAGAAAAGAAATGAGACCTGCAGACTTGAAGTAATGACCTTTCTCCTTTTTCCTGAAGGGAAGACTTTGATGCTAGATGGAATGTTATTTCTCCTCTTCTCAAGGGATGCAGGAGCTAGGAGACCTGGTTAGATGGAATGACAATTTTCTCCCTTTACCCCAAAGGCAGATGATTGGCACATGATGAAATAGTGTTTCTCCTCTTCCTTGGGGACACTAGAGATCTTAAGTTGGGGTACAACTTTACAAAGTGCAGTTTTACAAAATGTGGAATTTGCAAGTCTTAACTTAAGCTATTTGGATTTTCTTGTGTTTTTCTATTAACAGTCTCTTTCAAAATGACTTGTTCTTGCTTCAGGGGCCCACTTTGCTAAATGCTAAATCTTCAGTAAAAGTTAATCCACTTGTAGCTAGAATAGGAAAGGCTGGCTCTCCTCCCTCAGAAATGTTGCTTGGACAGCCTTGCTGCTCCTGCCCTGGGTCTCAAATCCCCTCCAAATTATCTGCCATTCCATAATGATAGAAATGTTGAATGCTTAACATCTTTGCCAACTAACCAGCCAGATAGGAACTTGGAGAACTCCACTGTACGATTATGTTTTTATTATCAGTCAGTGCTCTATGTTTTTATTAGCTTCTTTTAATGGAAGTACTATAAAATCTAATCCAAAAAGAGAAAAGCCTACTTATACTTTTAAAGATGGATTCTCTAGCACATAAGCTTAAAAAGCATTTCTGGGAGTAGGAGGAAATGATGACTTGAACATCCCAAGTGAATCGTATTTTCTTTCTTTTGGATCTAGGGATTTTCTGGAAAGTGTTATGGCTTTTATGGATATTAAAATGGTATAAATGTAAAGTGTTAGAAAGACATTGTGTCACTGAAGCAAACTTAGACCATCAGAATTTTACTTCTGCTCAGAGTCTGAACAAATTTTATAAGAAGCAAGGCGTAAATCAAATAAATGAAACGCAATCATTATTTCTTTGGGTCTTGATGGAGGCAGTAAGGTCCTCCTTCTCCTCTCCTACCTTACTTCTCAGGGTGAAATGCTGCTGTAGTTTCTTATTGGAGTAAAATGACAGGATTCATTTTTTGGAAGGAAACAGTTTTAATAGTTTGTAACATGGTGGATTTTAGTGATTTGTAATAAAAATATGAAATTAAGTTGTGGTCATTTGGTATAACTTTACAATCTAGTCTTCAACACTTTCTTCTTAATGGTTTTAATTGACTACTTGGTGAAATATTTTGAATAAGACAGACAGATAGATAGATAGATAGATAGATAGATAGATAGATAGATAGATAGAAAAATGCACAGATAACCTAGATAGATACCTAAATGCATAGAGAGATGAGAAAGAGAGGGAAGAGAGGGAAAAAAGAGAGGTGGGTAGATAGATAGATATGTTTGAGTCATCTATATAGACATGATAATTGAAACTATGGTAGCTAGTATGATCAGCAAGAGGTTGATGTAGAGATAAAATATGGAAATATGGAGAAGGTGGCATAGAGGAGAAAGAGCAAAAGAGAGATCTAGAGAGAAGAGGGCCCAAGACAGTGCCTTGTAGGGTATCTATGATTTTCAGATGTTACTGATGAAAATCCAGCAAAGAAACTGAGAAGCAGTAGGAGAGAGAGGAGAGAATTGTGTCATGTTTCCCTTTTATTACACAGTACTAAGTACTTCAAGACTGTCCCTCAGAAAACTACTCCAGGCCGAGGTTTAGACTATATATGAAAAAAAATATTCATGATGGTTTACTTTCAAAAGTCATTCTTGTGATTATCTTAAGACTGAAGTGAATCATAGATTTGAAGCAAGACCGACCTCAGAAACTACCTAGTGCCATGTTCTCATTTTATAGATGAGAAAACTGAAGGAGATTAAATGACTAAGTTCACACAGCTAAGAAGCATCAGTCAGGATTTGAACCCTAGTCCTTCGGCACCAGAGAAAGTATTTTTATTTTGTTTTTCACCACTCTACAACCTGGACTCCCTCTAAAGCCAGTATGGGAAAAAAGTAAACGCAGAGAAGGTCTTATTTTTTTCAAGACAAAATAGGTTGTTTCTTCAACACAAAATAGTGTCAATACACAATTTTCACTTGGATATTTTCTGTATTTTAAGTATTTTCTCCTTTCATTACTATAGGAATTTTCAGTAGAGTAAAGGTGTTTTTCCCTCTATTAATCAGTATAATTTCCCCACAAAGTGGCACTTTATAGGAAGCAACATTTCCGACCATTTGAAGGATTGGTAGGGCAACCGCAGAAATGTGAATTATTTAATTCAATCCTATTTGAAAAATGTCATTGCATATAGCCACTGTTCACATCTGACCTAATCAGTCACTCCTTAACAGAATACAGTCTGAGGTAGTATTACACTGGAGCTTGCTAGGGAGGAAATTATACTCTAGGTAAAATGCTCCAGATGAGTTGTTACTGCTTAGCCTCCTCCACACAATTATAAAAAATATCTGTTGGAAAGAGAGTGAAATAAAAGGAAATATTGTGATATTTCTTTAACAGTCTTTTCAAAAATTAAATCACTGAATCTAACACTCAGGAAGCATCTAAGTGATTATGTAGCCCAATTCTGATTGAGAATAATTTTTAAAACATTGCCAATAAACTAAAAAATGAAGCCCTTCAGTGATGATGAATTCACTTTGAGGAAATCTTTTCACTTTTCAACAGTGCTAAGTACTAGGAAGATTTGCCCTTACATTAAGCTGAATATAACATGATCTTATGTCTAGTCTCTAGAGCCAATCTCACTGTCATGTCATCATTTATTCTGTAAGTCTTCTTTTCACCAATCGACACATCTTTACTTTTTTTTCAACAAATCTTTGGGTGGTGATGTAGTACAATGAAAAGAACACCAGATTTTCAGGGAGAAGATTCAATACCAGGTTTGGAGCCTTGGACAAGTCATTTCCTTATTGATCAAATGAAGACTTTTAACTAGATGACCCCAAAGGTCCTTTCTAACTCTAAACCTATGATCTTTTAATTTTTAGTGTTCTTACCTTTCAGTAAAATAAAAGCTCTCTGAAGACAGAGACAGTGTCATTTTTATCTTTGTATCTCCAATAGGCAGTCAAGATTCCTGTGAGAAAGGTGTTCAAACACTTTCTAACATCCAAGTAAACCATATCTATAGCATTTATGTAATCTATCGGTATAGGGATCTCATCAGAAAAGGAAATAAAGTTAGTTTTCTGTGATGTTTTGGATGAAGCAAATTATTGCTCTACTATATTTGAAAACCCACCTTTAATCATATATTCTAGAATTTTGTAGGAATCAGTCACACTCACAGCCCTATGGTTTGCAGATTTCACTTTTTTTAAATGACAGGAAATAGAGGACAGTTGAATTCAACATGAGAAGGATAAGAGCAGGGCAACGAGAGTAGTAAGTTTTTCAAGAAAAATCAAATGTGTATGTATAACAGGATTCCAGCTATATTCACAGGTAAAATGACCAGGAAGAGAATAGTTATGAAATGAGTACAAAAGGTCAAGACTTGGGGCTCTTTGAAAAGAAAAGAGAAAAAAAAAGCTTTGGTTTCTCCATGGATCTAGGGAACCAAGAAGATTTACATTTGGCAAGATCTTGTGATGGAAGTAGGGTGAATAAAATAAGAAATTACAGTGAAAACAGTGTTAACCAGAATGAGATTATTTAATGATCTAAACCTAGTTAAACTAATTGAATACTGTCAGTGTATGCATCTAGAGACATAACTAATGTGGGCCAAATTTGTGGGTCTTCTTCTGAATGTGATCATCTTAAGAGTCATTCTGTTTTTTGTAGTAGCCAACCTCTCTGCACCTTTACTTGCATACTCCTCACGGTGCCTCCAGTCAGGCCTTCACCAACAGGGTTCCATTACCTCTCCCAGAGCTTTCTTTTCCTCAAACCTCCGAAAAGTATGACACCTAGAATCTCTAAGATCACTCCTTCTGGTGTCACGGCTGTGCTTGAATTCCAGTTATCCTCTGAGGCCACACATTGTCTCCTTCTACTTTACCTTACCCCTAACTTGATTACCTGAATTCATCACAGGTACAGCACAACTATATGTTGTTCTTTGTGCGCTTATAAACTGAACTTAAACTTCATGAGCTACACTTTATAACCCAAGATTACCTGACACCATGGCTAAACATTTTTGTATACTTAGATTTTGATACTAAATAATGCTATTGATGCCCAGGGTGGAGAGGAGGAGAAGAGAACAGGAAAAAAAAAAGCTGACAAAGAAAATTATCTCAGAGATCTTTGGACCTATAGAGGAAAAATATCTCTTCTAGCAATCTCACCCCTCCTCCTTTTATACCTTCAGACCTGGTCCTGAAAAGTTACACAAAACAAATAATAAAAGAAAATCTTACTTAAGGGGCTTGGGGTACAGAGCTATCTCTGAGATAACCTTTTTCAGACAGTCCAGTAATGGGGCTGCATCTGTACACATTAAGAGCACATCTGGTAGTTTCTTTTCTACACTCTACTTTGATCATTTGAAACTGGAGTAATTCTAATTTTACTCAACTTTGGTCAATATAACAGTCTCTTTTATTTCTCAGTTGAAAGGTCCTGGATCATGAAACAAAATAGATTTATATGTGTGTGTGTATACATATATAGATGTATACACACACACATATGTACAATTTAATTCTATTAATTGCTGTACTTATTTTATACATGGAAAAATATCTCTTCTCTGGGTGACCCCCTACTTTTTTTAGAGATGATTCAATAAGCAGTCTTTAGGATCTCTTTACAAATGTACATTACAAAGCACTGGGTATATTTTATAAAGCTTCAAGCTCATTCATAATGGTATTGCTCCTGCTGCTACTGAAGACATTTTTTGATAACTGGTGCAATTCTGAAATGGAAATTGCCCTTGGTGATAAATTTTTAAAGCACTTTGGTTTGGAAATATTAGTGTACTGTGGATAGAAAGAGCAAATCATACAGCAAAGAGGACTAGCTGGACTCTGAAATTTACAAATAAGGTGCAGAGTTTTTTTACCTTAGGAAACTGGATAAATAGTAGCCTAAATACATAGCAATAGAAAGTTGCTGTATATAGACTGGGATTTAGGGTGACCTATACAAACCAAATTCGTTCATTCATGCATTCACTTCTTCAAGTATTTCTAAGATACTGCATAATATCCAGAATCATGTCAAGTAATAAGAATAATAAAAAGACATGAGTCCCTGCCAACTAGAAACTTGCAATTCATTTGAGAAGAAAAAGCAACCATGCATGAAAAAAAAGAAATAATATGAGTTATTATGGTATATGTCAGTGAACTGAGATTTGTGTTATTGAAGGAAACTCTCAAAAGAAAATCATGGATCCATTTTGGGCATTTTAGGTGGTGTAGGGTATTAGAGCATTAGGCCTGGATTCAGGAAGATCTGAGCTCAAAACCCACTTCAAATGCTTCCTAGCTATGTAACTATGCAAGTTATTTAAACTTTGTCTACTTCAATTTCCTCAATTCCTTACGGAGTTCTTATAAGGATCAAATGAGAATATTTGTAAAGCACATAGCACAGTGTCTGATTATAGTTCTTAATATATGCTTGCTTGCTTCTCTTTCTATTCTTTTGAGTATTTTATAAGGAAAAGGTAGCATTTTAAGTGCCAAAGGTAGTCAATAATAAATGCTATTGGAGTCCAGGGCAAATAAAGATCAGTACATACTCAAGTGAATAGGTTGCAAAGAAGAAACTAGATCTAAATTTAAAAATGAGCATAGACTGGATAGTTATAGGACAGAAAATGTATATCGTCTTGGCCAAGGGACTTGTATTCACCAAGGGCAGTTAGGCATCTACTTACCATCTCCTTAATTATCTTGAGTATCAACTACCTGATAAACATCATTGTTCCGTATTTTCAAGGCCTGGCAGAAACAACAGCAACAAAAGAAGCTGAAGCAGGTTTGTGAGCCTTGTCAGGAAAGTAAAAGAGAAAAAAAATAGATGGAAAAAGGCATCGATAAAATTAGAGTTTAAAATCAGATTTCAGGTGCTTCCTGAAGAGCCAAGCACCTGCATACTCTGAGGAAGAAACTGTTTGTCCTGGAAAGAATTCATAGTAGAATCACAGAAGTTTCAAGTGAAATATTTTCCAGTAAGGGTCAGATGAAGAAGAGTAACAGTCAATGCATTTCCCTATAGGTATTTGTCAATCTGATGACAATAGAGAGCTCTATTTTTTCCCCCAGAACATGTATCCAGGACTAAATAAACTCCCAAAACTTATCAAAATGGATGACAAATAGATATTTCTGATGATTCTCCTTGGCACAAATCATATCGCCAGAAGAAACCTTAAAAGGATTACCAATCATTGTGAAGACTTGGGGGAGAAACTGAAGAACAAAAGAATACAAGTTGTGTCTTCCTCACTGTTGTCCATTTAAGGCAACAAATAAATAAAATTTTTTGAAAAATGTTTGGGAAATAAACAGCTGGCTAATAAGGTGATATCTGAGAATAACATTATCTGAAGTATGGTTTAGTATTGAAAGGTTCCCTGCCAAGAATCTTACAAAGGTTAGCAAGAATATATTTATCAAAAGTATCAAAGTCTAAACAACAGAACTTTAAATTGAAAAAAAAAAAAGGATAGTACTGTCAATGTTCATAACCCAAACTTGATGCTAGTTGTATCTACAGTTAAGGATGAAGAAATTGAGAAAATAGCAGTGGAAAAGTTCAGAATCTGAGCAAGAAAAAATTCAAGATGAAAATCAATTGGCCTCCAAGTAGAACAATCAGAAATACCAAAAGTTTGAGGAAATGGAAGAGGAAGAGGAAGAAAATGAGGAGGAAGAAGAAGGAAAGAAAGAAGAAAAAAGACTAGAGAAGAAAAAGAAAGACCTAGAAGTCCTGGTGCAATTTGGATTTGAAAAGTAAAACTGAGGGGTGGCTAGGTGATGTAGTGAATAGAGCACTGGACCTGACATCAGGAGGACCTGAGTTCAACTTGGGCCTCAGACACTGAAAACAAAAACTAGCTGTGTCATCTTGGGCAAGTCACTTGACCCCAATTGCCCTACCTTCCCCCCTCCAAAAAGAAATAATAATACTGAGTCTTCATGGGGTAAAATCCCTGACCAAAATATGACAAAAAATATGAAAACATTTTGCTTTGAGTTAGTCAGCAACTATTTATTAAGAAGCTATTCTCTTCGAGGCATTGTGCAAAATACCAAAATTTGTTTTTATTTTTTTTTATAGAAAGGTAAAATATAGTTCTTGCTTTTAAGGAGCCTACAACTAATGAATGACATCACAATTTATTAGTAACTAAAAATATTCTTGCAAGTGAACTAATATGTTAGATTATATAGAAAACAAACCCACCCACCAAGTATGCTAACAATTTGATGATCTGATTACTATTCTGAAGATTTGCTTGGTAAAATGCTTTATTTTTGAAATATATAATTAGAAGGTGAATTGTTATAGTTATATTAACACTTAAATGGTTGTACCTACCCAATATTTTTCTTTTTTTTACTTTTAAAAAATTTAAAATTTTTCTTATTTTTCCCAATTATATCTAAAAACAATTTTAACATTGTTTTTTGAAATTTTTAGTTTCAAATTTTCTCCCTCCATCCTTTTCTCCCTGCATTGAGAAGGCAAGTAATTTGACATAGGCTATACATGTGTATTCCTGCAAGACACATTTCCATGTAAGTCATTCTGTGACTTATGCACAGACAATGCAGACAAATGCACATAATGCAGACAAAAAGAAAAATATAAGAAAGATAAAGTATGCTTCAATCTGTATTCAGGCTCCACCAATTCTTTCTCTGGATATGGACAGCAGCTTTCATCATAAATCCTTCAGAATTATCTTGGATCATCATTTTGCTGTATTTGCTGTATTCTCCTGGGA
>CM053587.1:29079926-29101320 GCA_028646515.1 Pseudochirops corinnae
AAAAAAAAAAAACATGGCTGTATTTATTTGTTTCTTATCATATAGACAGTTTTAAGACAGTGGAAGAGAAAATTACATTAATGAAAATTAAAATTAAAAGTGTGTCACGATATGTTTTTCCACAGACAGCCAATCATTAAATATTTACCAGCATATCCTTGGAGTCTGCTCTAAGTATGTCCCACATTTTCATCAAAGTTAATTGAATTGGTATTTTATGGTATCAATAGATATCAGAGTTGGAAGGAATTCATGTCCTTAGCAGTAATTTCTTCTCCTAGTATATCCACAAACTCTGAGATTCTACTTTCATACCTTTTTTATGGTTTGTGAATAAAATCTCTTTTAAGAAAAGAGTTTCCCATTCAAAGTCTTAAAAAACTATACATTATTCAATAATCACTGCTATTTATAGGATTTTTAAAAGATAAGTCATCAAAAGAAGCATTAGTTTAAGAATTCTATCTTTTCTCCAAACATAAACGACTGATGATTTAGGTTAAGTTGATGGCCAGTTGTGTTTCACTAAAATATAGAGGAGACAATTTAATTCAATATTGGAAATAACATATCTTAGCATCACAGTATCACCAAAAAACCCAAACAAAAACAAACCAACAATCATTTGTCCCCATAATGGTTTATGAAACCAAATTAACAGAAGGAAATTGGTGCTTCATATTAAAATCTGTTGAAATCTCATTGCTCAAGGCAATTATTAAGCAAGAAATACAGAAAGTCACTGCAACAATGTTCTATAAAGACAGAAATAAGTCCAGTGTGTCTTGGGAATAGCTAATCTTCTGACATCTTCAGGGCAATTGAATCAGGGTCAGCAAGTCATATTTCTCCTCTCGAAAATTCTGAAGAATATTTTATCCTGACTGCATTATGGAAAATTTAAGTCTTTCTGCCTTTTAGCTTCTCTAGCTAACATTTATACTCTTTCCATCTCTGTCTTCATCTCTGTTTCTCTCACTTTTTCTCTCTCTGTCTCTCTATCTCTCTGTCTCTGACCTTCTTTGTCTCTGTCTTTCCCCACTCCTCCTTTGATTTTTTCCATCCTTCCCTTTTTCTTTTTCCATTGATTTCTTTAGGCACCATCAATTTTAACATGACTCAAACCATGTATTTTCTTCTTCACAACTAGTTCATTGATTTCCTGAAAATGTATTCTTGTTGTTTAATCTTATTTAGAGGAACATTTCTTCTAAGTTTCAATGTACAATCATTCTCCTGATTTTCAGTTAGTGAGTGTGTGCTCACTCTTTACTGTCCTGTCCTCCATCTCAAAACCTAATCATGGGCTCTTGAATGAATTTCTGTAAAGAAAATTCTGGAAATAAGTATAGAGAAAAATAGACAGTTGTGATATAATTTAAAAAAAAAAAACACCACAATGGAAGAAATGTAACACAATGTAAGAAAATTTAAGTTTGAATCCCAGAACTAACACATATTATACTTGTGATCTTGGAAAATCTATTTCACTCCTCTGATCCTCAGTTTTCTTATATGTAAGACAGGTATTACCATCCTCCAAGGGTTGTTATTGGTATCATATATAATAATTTGTATGAACAATATTGCTAACCAAAGAGAACTACTCAAAAGCAAGCTATCATTATTTTAAGTTCTTCTCTCAGGTCTCCTTTGATGTTGAAGTTATCCTGTAATTTCAAAAGCTTCAGTTTTTTGTTTTTTTTTTTTAACTCTAGAAGCCCTTAACAAGTTGTAAGTTTCAAATATCAGCCTGGAAACTGCATGTCTATCATTTGATGGAATGCCTACATAAGTTTGGAGAGGCTTACCAATAGAAGATTGGCAACTAGGGTGTGGTGTGGTGTGTGGGGTGTGTGTGTGTGTGTGTTTGTGTATGTGTATGATTTTTATATATAAAATATCAAAAGACTTAGAGAAAGACCTCTAGCATATCATATGGATCACTTATGTAAAATTTATGGGAACGCATGAACAAAAATCACACAATGGGGTATGGATAAGTTAACGTCTACATCGTCAAAGGTAGTGATAATGAAATCATTTAATATAAATTTTCAAGTATTAATTAAAGGCAAAAGATAGAACATTGTTGTAGTCAACTAAAGATTTCCCAATGGGTTAACAATGATCTATTAATCATTATTTTTGGGGGGTTCAGTTAATCAAATGATTTTAAATCCACTTAATCAAATTGTTATACTGTCTGTGGTTTCCTACATTAGCTGACAAAGATCTCATAATTGTCTTTGGTAAATTTCTTGCTGAAATAAAGATTTACATGCCCTTGATGTTTTCTTGATGATCATGTAAAATAGGAAATGATATGAGTCATGTAGGGACTATTCTTAATGAAGCCATGTAAATTATTTCCTGGTTACTCAGGAATTATACCTTTAATAATACATTCTGCATGTTTACCAGAAATTGATATTAAGCTCACTAGCTAAAAGTTCTACATTGAGAAAACATTTGTCCAGTTCTAGTGGTGAGATCCAATTCACTGGAAATCAGTCGACAACACGTTGGAAAATTCCATCTGTTCTATGCTGATTTGAATTCATTGAAGACATCTAGTTGTTCCCTGAATGTCTTATTCATCTCAGATTTCAATTCCTTCAACCCTTGTTATTCTATTCTGTATTCCTATAACACTGATTATTGTTCTTGATAGAAAAAGAGAAACAAAATAGAAATTGAAGAGATCTATTTTAACTCCAAAGTTGTCTTCTCATCTCTGCTAAAAAGTGGTTCTCTATTTTTTTGGAATTTTCTTTTTCACCAACAAAACTAGAATGAAAAAAATCCTCCTCTTTTTGACATTGGAATTTATTGCAAACATCACGTTACACTGATCTTTTTGACACTTTCCTCAGTGAACCTGGCCATTCTTTTAGAACTATTCTCAGTTACCTGCCCTTATACCCATCTCTTTTAAAAATTCTTTTAAAATCTGAATTCCACAATGAATACTCTAGTCAATCCTGTTAACATCAACTTTCTTTCTCATTTCTTTTTGGTAGAAATGAATTGTGACTTTATCCAGAATTTATTCTCAGCTGTGTACCTTTCCTGGCCACTGGTTTCTATTTTAGATTCTCTGCTAATGGGATCCTACCTTTCCTGTCTCTGTAAGCTTTTGAATCTACTCTTCTAAAGACTAGGGTATCCACTGCTATCCTCAGTTGTTGCTGTGATATATCAAACATTACAAAATAGCTATACCCTGTCCACCAGCTCAAAAAAACTAGGGCTGGTGCAGGTTAGATGATATAAAGCATAATGCACAAGGGCATGAAGCTCAGTGATCCTGTTTGCTTTTATTCTCTGTTTTTGTTGTTCAGTCATTTCAGTTGTGTCTGGCTCTTCATCACCCTATTTGGCACTTTGTTTTATTTTTTTGGCAAAGATACTTGTGTGGTTTTCCATTTCCTTCTACAGCTCATTTTACAGATGAGGAAACTGAGGCAAACAAGGTTAAGTGACTTGCCCAGGGTTACACAGCTAGTAAGAGTCTAAGGCTGGATTCGGATTCGGTTTTTTTTTTTTTTTACTTCAGGCCTCTTCTTTAGCTACTCTGCCACTTAGCTGCCTCTTTTAGTCTACTTTTTGCTTATCTTCTAGTCTTTGATCTAATGCTTTGCGCCTGGGTCTCAATTTCTCATTAATATTGTTTGTTGCTTTATGTTCAGCATCCTTATTATGGCTCATATATGTTATGGGAACGGGAATCTGAAGATCTTCCCTGCCCCTAGGCCCTTTGATAGGCTACATGACTCTGAGAACCTTCCCTGGTTTGAAAATACTCTGCCCCCTAATAGGCTGAATGTGGTCACATGGAGCCTGAGGCGCCAGGCTTGTTCTTCAGGAATGCCTGTGCCTTGTTGCTTTGTGATTGGGCAGTGGGTCTAGAGGGCTGTGACATTCTCCGAGCCAGGAGAAGGCTACATATACGCCCTGAGGTGAGTTTTTGCTTTGGGGCTCACTTTGAGAAGAGTTGTGTGATTTGGCCAGAAGAGACTCTGGGCAGCCGTTGAGCCCCCGGCTTTGAAAGCCTGGATGTTGGTGCTTCCCTCTCTGGTAACTGACTAGGTAACTGATGTAATGGAAGCCCTCTGCTGATCTGTATCTCTGTCTGTATTTTTTTCATCTGCTTCTAACTTCTGTTTGCATTCTCTAAAGTTCAGGGTGCTGACTTTTCCCCTAAACGAGGTAAATGATACATGTTTGATTGATTAAAGTAAGATTGTTAACCCATTTTGAGTTGTTTTTCTTTAGAAAAGTAGATCTAAGAACCTGTGCTAGCAGCCATCCTGGGTATGCTAGGGTGCTTGCTGATACAATTAGACACACCTATACTCAGTGATCTGCAAAAAAAAAGCAAGAAGCTGTAGGTCCAGCATCGAGAGTACTGTGAGGGTCTTGCTTTTGATGCTGCTCCATTTCTTTCATTTCTTATTATATTTGGATTTTAAGTGGTTTTAGCAATATGACCTATGTTTGAGAGTTGGAAAGTACAAACTATATATGACAAAGGCTGGGTCCGTGGGTTGTATGTTTCTCCTGATAATGATGGTAGAACTGCCTGAAAATTTGAAAGACCACTATCAATTGTCACCCTACATTAGAATACGTGGGGAAACCCATATCTCAATATGTACAATGTAGCGTATACTTTTTGTTGTTGCTTAGTTATTTTAATTGTTTCTGACTCTTTCTGATCCCATTTGGAGTTTTCTTGCCAAAGATACTGGAGTGGTTTGCCATTTCCTTCCGTAGTACCTTTTACACATGAGAAAATTGAGACAAAAAAGGTTTCATTGACTTGCTCAGGTTCGCACAACTAGTAAGTGTCTGAGGCCACGTTTGCCCTCAGAAAGATGAGTGTTCCTGACCCCAGGCCTGGCATTCTACTGTGTCACCTACCTGCCCAGTCTATACCTACTGAATTCCATAATCTGATTATTAATTATATCTTAATTGGCAAATTTTATGACATCCTCTCAGTCCATATCCTTAGAGCTCTCAGGAACATTACTCTTTCAACCAACTTCTCCTTAATCTTCTGCTGGGGTCGTGGAGAGTCTGACATGACTGAAACAACTCAAAAATGACAAATAGAGTTTGATAAACCAAAAGACTCAGTTTGCTGGGGGAAGTTACTATTTGAGAAAAGCTGTAAGCAAAACCCAATAGCATTCTGGTAGGAATAGGTTCATACCATTACCTCACAACATACACCAAAATAAGTACCAAATGAATAAATTGTCTAGAGATAAAAGTCATATCATAAAAAAGTTAGAGAAGAAGGAAAAAAATTACCCTTATGACCTAAGGGGAGGAAAAGTTATTCATGACTGAACAAGTAATTGAAAAGAACATAAAAGATGAAACTGATCATTTTTATTACACAATATTTTTCAAGTTTCTATATGGATAAATCTAATGGACTGAAAATTAGAAGGGAAACAGGTAATGGGAAATATTATAGCAAATTTCTCTGATGATGGTCTTATTTTCAAAATATGTAAGGAAATGATTCAAATTTATAAGACTATGAACTATTCTATATGCCTAGAATAAACTTAACCTGCTCATAGTTTACAATTTTACTGAAATATTGTTATATTGTTGTAATCTACTTACTTATATTTTATTTAAAATATTTTGCATTAAAGTTCATTAGGGCTATTGGTTTTTAGCTTTCTTTGATTTGTTTCTCCCTGACTTAGGTATTAAAATAGTATTTGTGTATTACAAAAAGAAAGAAATGGTGCCTTCTTATTACAAGTAGTTTATATTTTATGGTAATTAATTGTTCTTTAAATGGTTGAGGAAATTTATTTTTGAATCCGTATGATCCTTTGGCAGTTAGTTCATGACAATATATTTTTCTGCTAACAAGTTATTTAAGTAGCCTATTTCTTCTCTTACTAATCTGGGTATTTTATATTTTTGTATTTAATCATCCGTATCTTCTAAATTGTCATTTTATTATCACATTATTGTGCCAAATGTTTTCTGATAATTTCACCTATAAGCTAGGCTCCTAAAACACAGTTCAGATAATGTTACTCTCTGCTTGAGAACCTTTAGTGGCTCCCTTTTGGCTCTAGGATAAAATATAATTGCTTGTACTTAATAGAACTTAATTTCCTATACAATTTATTTCAAGTCTATTTTTTTTTTCAGGCTTAAGTTACATTGTTCTACTTACTGTACTCCATGAGTCAGACAAACTGACCTAAACTCCATATTCTCTTTCTTCCTTCTGTGCCTTTGAAGAGCCTCTTCTCTGGGTTGGATTCAGCCCATGCAAAATATTTATTAAATGCCTATTATGTACCAGGCACTTTGCTAGTCACTGGGCATCCAAAAGAGGCACAAGATAATCCCTGGACTCAAGGAGCCAACAATTTATTAGGGAAGACAAAAAGCAAACAAATATATAGAAACAAGGTTTATGTAGGATTAATAAGAAATGATTAAAAGAAGGAAAGCACTAGAATTAAGAGGGGTTGGATAAGTTTTTCCACAGAGGATGGGATTTTAGTTGGAATTTAAAGGAATCCAGTGAAGACAATAGATGGAGATAAGGAGAGAGCACTGTAGGCTTGGCTTATGGCCAGAGAAAATTCTGGAAGTCAAGCAACGGAGTATCTTGTTTGTGGAAGAACAAGAAGGTCAGTGTCAATGAATTGAGAAAAACGTCATGGGGAGTTATGTATAAGACAACTGCAAAGATTCTATGCTTTCTCATCTTTCTTTGCCTTCACCTCTTAGAATTCCTAGATTCCTTCGAGAATTTGCTTAGTTACCACTGCCTCTGTGAGGCCCTTGCTAATCTTATTAGCACACTCTGTCTCCCTGAATCCTCTGGAGAAGGAAATGTCAAACCACTCCAGTATCTTTGCCAAGAATATCCCATGAATAATAATGGTGTGCTATGGTTTATGGAGTCACAAAGAATTGGACACAAATGAATGATGAAACATCAACAACAATCATCATATTGTCTTCAAATTACTCTATTTATGTCTTGGGTTTAAATATATAAGCTCCTTTGGGGAAGACAATTTTCTCCCCGTCAACCATATAGCCTATACTAGAGCCTTGAACATAGTGGATGCACATTGAATTTAGTTTTATTGTTATTTTAAGATCACAAAAATGCTTTCCTTATAAGGTAAGTGGTTCAAGTGTAGTTATCTCTATATGATGAGAAGACTGATGCTCATGCAAGTTATGTAAGAGATTCTTTTTTCTTCTTCTTCTTCTTTTTTTTTGCAGGGCAATTGGGGTTAAGTGACTTGCCCAAAGTCACATGGCTAGTAAGTGTGTCAAGTGTCTGAGGCTGGATTTGAACTCAGGTCCTCCTGATTCCAGGGCTGGTTCTCTATTCACCGTGCCACTCAGCCACCCCTATATGTGAGAGATTCTTAACCTGGAGTTCTGTGAATTAAAAGCAAAACAAAACAAAGCCCACTTTTTCATATACCTTTGTAACTATTATTTTGAGAAATATATAGACTTTACTGTGCTGCCAAAGGGGTTAATAAAACAAAAAAAGGTAAATGAACACTCAGTTAAATTTTTTACTTAAGGCTACACAAATGTGGGTGTTGGAAATCTAGCCCAACTTCCCTGACTTTGCTTCATTTGTACAACCTTTTCATCTCTGTTCCTCTGATACTATTTTCCTTGTACCCCATACTTGGCTGTGTCACAAGAAACATTTAGTTTCACAATCTGTACATTCTTTTTGGTACAGAGAATAAAAAGTATGTCAAACTGTTGCCAGCATTATTTTTTCCCCCTCATTTTGAACTCTAGAACAGTACTTATCACTTGCCAATTTCCCTTCTATTTTTACTTCACCAACCAAATACTTCTTACTGGTCACGATAAGGTTCAGAATAGCAGTACACATTTGTGATTCAATAGACTCCAGAAAGATTAAATTATCAGCAAGCCAAGACAAGAATTTGCAAGTTTCTCTTCTCCCAGCAAAGACAGATATCCTGTAGATTTTACGACTATATCTTGCCTCAGTGCCAGCTTTATAGTTTGTGTTAGGAAACTTTTGTGTTAGGAAACATTTCCTTCAGATGGCTTGATGTCTGTAGTGGGCTGTCCCTCATGATATCGTCTCTTTTCTTGCCTTTAATCATTGTCAAATATTCTTTAGAGCACTGGATCTCTCTCCTTAAGTGTGTGAACTGTCACACAGGTGAATATTTTCTTGATACTTATGGCTACGCTATGACACTGTCTGTGTATTATATTTTAGTAGTCTCAGAGAAAGCTATGAGGTTTTTAAAATTAACTTCATCACCATCATTATAGATAGTAAGAATGATGATAATAATTTGTATTTTCCTTATTAATATTGTGAAGACAATCTTAACTTTTCTTTGATATTTTAATTTTAGGATATTTTACTATGTAAATTCACTTTTCTTTAGGTTTTCCATTTAAAATAGAAATAGAGACAACAGATTGCGGTCTTCCTACAGTGGAAATACTGGCACTGAAAAGAGCTATCATGGCAGATGCACACCCACCTTTCTCTCATATAGATGCATTCTGCTTCATAAAAAAAAATTCTGGAGTATTTGAAGGTACTGAAATAAAAGATGTTGAAGAATAAATATCTACCATTACCTGCTAAATTGTATCTTGTTATTCTTAATAATAACAAATAATGCTTATAGGGTTTTAAACTCAGTTCATTTTGTATGTTTACATCTTTTTTTGCCTTCCAAATTTCACATTGGGTTAAGAAAAGGCCAGATAATTATGTCCTTGTTCAGAAAATGAAAGCTAGATCCAAATGAGACAAATGAATTTAAAGCTGGAAGGAACTTGAGAGGCCTCTTAGTCCAACTCCCTGATTTAATAGATGAGAAACTGAACCAAGGAAAGATTCAAGTGAATTTTCTCAGGGTCACAAAATGAGTACATATCCAAGCCAGGATTTGATTTCATGTGTCTTGACTGAAAGCTCAATGCTCTGTTTACTGCCATTGCTGGGATACAGATGGCAAGCAGTGTATGTAATACTTTTGGCTTGCAGCCTGCAGAGAAAGAACCTAGGAAATATTCAACTTCAACACTGTTGAGAGGAAAGATTAGATAGGGTGACACTTTAATCTAGTGAATGATATGGTATTAGGATATATACCTACTTAGTTATTTTCATATTGTCTTTTCCTGTTAGACTGTAAGCTCCTTGAGAGCAGGAATCTCTTTTTGCCTTACTTTGTGTGCTCAGCACACAGCATAGTGTCTGACACATAGGAAGCACTTAACAAAAGCTGCTGGCTGATTAAATGACTGATTGACTTAAGATAGTGTTCTAAATGCTACTCTAGTAAAATCTTGCTTCCTAGGATTATATTGAAGTAGTAGTCATACATAAAAAAGAGATCTCCATTGCATAACTATGCCGCTTTACTGGTTAAAAGGACTAATTAAAACAAAGTTCCCTATACAAAGTAGCCATCTTATTAAATTTATTTTCCTATCGTTCAATTTGTTCATGTATCTGGTTCTAGGTGAATATTTAGGTGTGCTGCCACGGATTTCAGAAGTCAAAAAAGCAATGCAAGGGAGTAGGAGGGATTTCTCTGGAACTTTAATTTTCTCTTTTCTCATTGACCTGAGGCCTGATATTAAACTAATTGAATAAACAGAAAATAAGGAGTTGTTATCAGTTAATAAGTCTACTGTTGACTTCTAATTTTTCAAGGAAGTTAAAAAAAACCAACCCAGAGAATACTGGTATATAGTAAGCATTTTAATTCTTATTGACAGACTATTCAAAATTTATTACAAATAAATGAGCCACTATATAATATGGTATCAATAGTACCAAAATAATTTATTTTTTTTAATGACATAGCAATCAACCAACCAAACCCTACTTTATAGTGAAAGAAAAATAACATAATTCATCTGGAGGAGTAAAAGATCAAAAATTTCAAGGGAAATAATGGAAAAAAATGTGGGAAGAGAGTCTAGCAATATCAAATCTCAAACAATATTATAAATCTTAAGTACTTGACATTAAGGATTGCGTTTTCCTTTCTTTTTTAATTTGGGAGAAAGATTAGGGCTAAAGGGAGAGGGAAAGAAATAGGATTGTCATAATAAAAGAAGAAAAGAAATAAAAGATAATTGAAGTGATTTTTTTAAATGAATAGAACTAAAGGAAGTTCAGAAAGAAGCAGACAGAAACACTTTTAATTCATTATATACAGTTTACAAAAGCAAGTTGTGTGTAATAGATGCTTTCATATATAATACTCTTTTATTTAGTATGGGATTTTTTGGGGGAGGAGGAGGTTAACTAAATTAAGAAAAAGTATAATTTAATTAAGAAAACTCACTATTGTTTGCAAAATAAGAAAAGTTAATTAGTGAAACAGATTAGGTTAACAACCAGCATAAGTAAATGGGTATCATAGCATAGTTTTTGTTAAATAGATAAGCCTCAATTACTGGGTTAATAATAATTGTTTAACAAAAACTGGTAGGAACACTAGAAAGTGGTCTAATAAATTAGGTTTCTGCCACTATATCATACCATATAATATGACAAACTCCAGATGGATACATGATCTATTTATAAACACTAATTATAAATAAATTAGAGGAATAGGAAAGGAGACAACTTTTATAACTATGGAGAGGGGAAGAGTTTTTGGATAGGGGAGTGATTGGGATTGTTACAGAACACAAATTAGACAACTTTGAAATAATAATATTGATATGCCTCTGCACAAACAAATTCAGTGCAATTAATATTAAAAGTATAACAGTTAACTAGAAAAAAAATCTTTACAGCAAAGTTCACTGAAAAAGAGGTGATGTTTAAGTTTCTCTCTCTGTCTTTCTCTCTCTCTCTCTGTCTCTCTGTCTTTGTCTTTGTCTCTGTCTGTCTGTCTGTCTGTCTCTCTCGGCAAACTAAGGAATTATTGTTGGAGGTGTAAACTGATCTTGTCACTCTGGAGAAAATTGGGGCAATAGTGAAAAGAAAATAGTAAAAAAATCACTCATCTGTGCATATGTTTTAACCCAGTGACAGCAATTCAAAAGATCTCCATCAAAGGAAGAGGTACAAAAATTATTCATGGAAGCACTTTTTTGTAATAGCAAAAAAATGAAAAAGAAAGGAAGAAAAGCTCATGGTGTGCCCATTAATTGAGGATGACTGAAAATAATATGGTATATAAATGTCAGTCAGTTACTCAGAATGTATTGAATGTATGAGAATCATATATGTTGCAAGCAATTATGGAAAGGATTGGTTCAGAAGAACCTGGGAAGATTTGTAGGGCTCAGAGTGAATTGAGCAGAACCAGGGTAACAAATTATACAACAATTATCAAATTTTAATGAATGATAATTTTGAAAGAATTAAAAATTCTCATCAATGAAGTAACATTCCAGAGAATCAATGATGAAGCATGCTATGTACTTCCTGAGAAAGAGTAAGATAGATTGTTAGTACAGAATGAGACTTATTCATCATTCTTGAAGAGAACCAATGACATCATAAGGGTGCTGTCTTGACCTGCAAATTGGATTTAAATGAGGCAAAGCTGCAAAGTCGGTCATCCTCACTCCCTCTTCCAGAGTCACGGGAGTCTTGTGGCAAGACAAAAGTCAAGATAAATGGTGATAGCCTAGGGTGCAGTGGGAGACACAGAATTAGACATACATTTTCAGAAATAGCTAATGTATGTTTTTGTTTTTCTTTACTCTAACTTATTTAAAGATCAGGTGAAGAATAAGATAGAAGACCTGTGTGAGTTTGCTGTCTCTTGATATTATCTCTGTGAAAATAGTTTCTATTTGTCTTATATAACTAATACATATATCTAAATTGATATTGTTTGAAAACATAGTTAACATGAAATATTGGGCTATTTAATGGTGACTGACAGAAAAAGTCACATGATCTGAAGCATAAAACTCTTAAACTGCCTATGAATGGCAGTTCAAAGACTGGTATTGATGGTGCTTTTAATCTTCCTCCTCAAAAGAAACCGAGGTAACTAATAGAAGGAGCAAATAAGTTGCAAGATATAGCCAATGATCTGCACATGAAGCAGCAGAAAAGCTATCCTACCAGAAGATGTATCATCAGAAATGGAGGAGAATTGGGCATAGATGAAGAAGTGTAATGGATGAAAAGGCTAAATCTTTCAATGGTATGCATATAGTATTGTTATATGAGTTAGAAGAAAACTTACATCACATTGGATGGCCCTCCCTTTCTTCTCCATGAGACATTAATCAGGTCACTTTGTAGTGATGGTGATAAACTGACTCAAAGACCACAATGAAGCTAACTATAACTTATGCACCAAATTCCATTGCAAGAGATAATGACCATTTTATGAAGAACTTGACAAGATCTTCTAGTACAAGTCAATACATGCTTTCATACTTGATATGATTTCATTTTAAAGGTGAGTAGAAGGAAATATAGCAAAACATTACAAAATATAGTTTGGAAATCAGAAGTCAAAGGTCAAATGTTTGTAGCTTACTCATAAGTCTCTTGAATTTATGTAGCAAATTTTTTTTTTTTTGCAAGAAGTGGGAAGGTACTCAATATGGTGAAGGCCTGATAATAACCAGCAAAAATGAAATTGACTGTGACAGGGGAAAAAACAAACCTATTACTAACATTGAAATCATTCAAAGTTAGTGATCTATGCACAATCAATATAACTCCCTTGTTGGAGCAAAGGTCAAAATCAATTTCAAATTATGCAAATTGATAAAGACAAGAGGAAGACACTATGCAATTATAATAGCTAAAATGTAGCCTATTTAAACAAGGCGATGATTGAAAATGAGCAAGGACCAGAATTAGTACAGTGTTAGAAGAAGGAATAATAATTAGAAAAGAATGTCATGTAATTGAAACAATTGAATCCTTAACTATTTTAATAAGCAATAGATCAAAATGTGTGATGTGGCGGCTAGGCAGCACAATGGATAGAGCACTGACCCTGGAGTCAGGATGATTTGAGTTCAAGTCTAGCCTCAGACACTTAACTCTCTATGTGGCCCTGGGCAAGTTACTTAACCCCAAGTGCCTCAAAAGATATACAGCAGAAATGACAATTTTACTGATTGTAATTTTATAGAGATTTTTGAACATTAACACTCAACTGCCACAACAAGGAGCTACAAAGAACTCTAAAAGCATGTTAAGTAAGGAAATGACTTGTTTTTCAAGTGCAAAGAGATGCTAACCAAAGTCAACCCCAGTTTAGAATATGTACCTGACTATAAAATTTTATGCAGAAAGATCAAGAATGATTATTAGCATTGTTATCACAAAAATTAGAGAAAAGCAATGAAAGATAAAACCAGCTGTAAAAAAAAAACTTAGCAAGAGATCCAACTAAACAAATTTAGCCTAAAGTATTTAAAGGAATAAATGGAAAAAATACAAAATAAAGGAAGAAAAATATTTTAAAAAATATAAACTGATGTTGAGAGAGGAATTTGGTTTATCAAGTCACATAGGAAAGTTGAAGAGAATGATGAGTGTCTATTACTCAGACTTATTTTATTTTTTTTTAATTGTCATTGATATCTTCTATATTCACTTTATAATCTTTTCTAAATTATCTTCATTCTATGAGGACAATCTTATAATAAAATGAAATAAACGAAATAAAGAGAGAAGAGCAGAAGCAGGAAAAATTTATACACAATTACAGACACAACGCATGTGTGATGACCAACTTTGATAGACTGGGCTCCTCTCGGCAATGCAAGGTTATAAGACAACTTCAAAACACTGATGATGGAAAAAGATATCCACGCCCAGAGAAAGAACTACAGAGCCTGAATGCAGACTGAAGCAAGCTACTTGCTTTATCTCTCTCTTTTGTTTGTTTTGTTTTGTTTTGTTTCCTCTCTGTCATTGTTCACTCCATTGGTTATAACCCTTCTTTACAACCTGACTAATACTTAATGTGAAGCTATTTGTAGATCCTATATTTGATTGCATGCCACCATGAAGGAGGCAGGGGGAGAAAATTTGAAACTCAAGGGATTGTGGAACTGAATGTTGTAAACTAAAAATAAACAAATAAATAAAAAAGAAAAATATGGAAAATGTGTGAAAGTTTTTTGTCACAAACTCTTTTCCTCATCTAGGACAATAGAGCTAAACCACTTGAACTCTGTCAACACAGTCCTAGCTGTGTTTATGTAGGAGTCAGAAAATATCCTAAAAAGAATGAAAGTGGGAAAAGCATCCAGACTAGACCAAGTGTACATAGATATAATTCATGCTGGAAGCAACACAACTGTGAAGTCATTGAAAGAGGGGAAGATATCAAAATTATATAATATCAGACTTTATTAATTCCCTCCAAATATGACCAAGAAAATATAAACTTCCAATCTGTATTTACTTTCTCATTTATATAGGAACTTCATGAGATTCATCTACCTGTGCAACAATGTTGTTCTTCAATGGAAGAGAAAGAAGATTTTTTATAAGTAATATTGTTCTACAATGAATAACATCTTTATGACCTCTCACATGACTGAGAGATATTGATGGTACAACATCCCACTGTACTTATTGTTTTCTGTTATAAAAAAGGGCATTTAATTATTTAAGAAAAATATTGCCTTGGTTTGCTAATGATGGTGCTATTGAGGTAGTCATTTACACTCCCTGGAAGACTCTGGCCTTGCCTTGACCATAGAAGGAAGGGCTTCCTTGCTGCTGAGACACATAGTTCAGACACAGTCCCTGACAAAGACAAGAAGTCCTACTCCCTAAAGTGTAGGAGCCCAAGATTCTAGACAAAGTCTTGGTCAGCCCTAGGTCTAGGGGGAAAAGGAGTTCCCTATAGCTGAAGATGAAGTTGAGGGCCCTAGCCCTTGTGTTGCAGTTCTGAATCACAGTAGCATGCTCATCAAAATATCAGTTAAGATACCTAGTGTCCTAGTCCCAGTCTTAACCAGTAATTTATATATCAAATTGAATGGGGGAAGCCTTCCCTTTGAACCTCTATCAAGCATCTGGGCTGAGTCAAAGCACCCTGGTCATCTGGAGGTAGAAGAGCTGTATTTGACTAAATGATCCCAATTTGTAATAACAATTGATGGATTAGGGGGAAGGGGTGCAGAGATCCATCTCACTGGAGTGCATGGTTCAGTGGTTCAATTCTTGCTTGCTTCAGGGAAGACAGGAGCAAGACTTACCTGTCTTTTATCCATGTTGGTGCTATTGTCAGGGCATTTAGACATAGCTCTGGTTAGTGGCTCATGGACTAAAGGGAGGTGCCCAAGGCCCAGTCTTAATCTGTTGTTCATTCACTTGCTTTGCCAATTAGGGGTGACTCCAAGAGTCATTGCAGAAGTTTATTAATGATTCATTGATAGTTAACATCAGTGACAGTTCATGGGTAGGCAGTACTAGTTCCAGAGGCATCAGGTTCTGGAAATTATAGGGTCACCTCAAAAAGATCACCACTTACTCAAGAGGAATTTGGTTTATCAAGTCACATAGGAAAGTTGAAGAGAATGATGAGTGTCTATTACTCAGACTTATTTTATTTTTTTTTAATTGTCATTGATATCTTCTATATTCACTTTATAATCTTTTCTAAATTATCTTCATTCTATGAGGACAATCTTATAATAAAATGAAATAAATGAAATAAAACAAACAACACTATAACTTCTTCTGAAAATGCATGTCATATTCTTTCTCTATAGAACCTCCTACCTCTCTATTTTCTAAAAGTGTTATTTTTTTTTAATTAACAGAAATAAATTTTCTCTCTTTCCCAACAGGATCTATTTAAAAAAAAGAAAAAAAAAGATAAATTACTTGTAACAAATAGGCAGTCAAGCAAAGCTAATTCCTATACACAGAGATAGTATATATATGTAAACATTAGTTTATGTGTGTATGTGTGTGTGTATAAAATCTTGTTCCAATCCCTAAATTTATCACCTCTTTCTCAGTACAGTAGGTGGATAGCATGTTTTATCATCAGAATAAAAAGTGGTCAATTTATTGATTATATTTCTTATAGCTTTCAACATTATTTTTATAGTTTTGTTATTCTAGAGATTGCTCCAGTTCTGCTGATTTCATTCTTTATGCATTTATGTCTTCAAAATAGTTTATATAATATCATTGCATAAATTGTTCTGATTTGTCTTGCTTTATTCTGTATTAGTTCATATGTGTTTTCCATGTCTTTTTTAAATAATTTGCCCATTTTTTAGAGCACAATACTATAACAACTCATTCATATACCACTATTTAGCCATTCCTCATTTCCTGGGTATCCCTTCAGTTTCCAAATTTTTTCAGCATGAGTAGAGTTGCTATAAATATCTGTGTATATATGTACATATCTATGTTTATATATGTATATATATGTGTGCACATTTGTTTATATGTATATATATATATTTACACATGTATGTGTCATGTTTTCTCATTTCTTTTATGTATCTAGCATGGTAGAGCTGAG
This sequence comes from Pseudochirops corinnae, assembly GCA_028646515.1. Classification (NCBI taxonomy): domain Eukaryota; kingdom Metazoa; phylum Chordata; class Mammalia; order Diprotodontia; family Pseudocheiridae; genus Pseudochirops; species Pseudochirops corinnae. The sequence goes on from CM053587.1 coordinate 29,096,465, forward strand.
TTAAAAGTTGTGTAGAGTGTAGTAACTCTTTGTGTATAACTTAACTTTGTTTTCTATAATGACTGTACCCCTTCACAGGTTCACCAACAGTGTACAATCAATGTTTTTTGTTTTCACATAGCAACTCCAACATTTATCATTTTCCTTTTTGTTAGTCTCAACATGATGGGTATGGGGGAAATCTCAGAATCATTTTTAAGTTGCATTTTTTAAAATTAATAGTGATTGGGAGCATTTTTTCCTAATATGGCTATAGATGGTTTGAGTGTCTTCCTTTGAGAACTACCTATTCATACCAATTTATCACTTGGGGAATGGCTCTTATTCTTAAAAATTTGAATAAATTTATTATATTTCTTGCCAATGAGACCATTGTCACAGGAGTTTGTTGTGAAGATTTTTCTCCTAGTTAATTGTTTTCCTCTTAATCTTCTAATCTAATGCAACCCAATAAACATTTATTAAGCGTTTGCTTTGTGTCAGATACCAGGCTAAACTGTGGAAAGAGGAAATGACAGTGTCTGACTCTGAAGAGCTTACAGTCTCATGGGGAGAGACAACACACAATAGGAGGTAAGTAAAAGTTGGGTGCAACCAGTGGATGTTGGGCTTTTGGACATCTTGTTCCATGGGGTGGAGACTCGGCAGAGCAGCAGATACAAAGTGGAGTAAGGCCCAAAGCCCAATAGCAGCACTGCAAAAGGGAAGAGTTTGGTATTCCACCCACTAGTCTTTAAATCAGAGGCACTGAAGGATCAGATAAAAGTCTAGGCTTGAGTTAACAGCATGGTGATGAGATTAGCAATGATGAGGTTAATTTGGGAGGGGCATTCTATTTGGTGGAGTTGAAACCAAGCTGAGCAGCAGATGCGGAGTGAGTAATCTTTGCTTTATAGCTTTATTACTTCCAAAACTTTTTAAATTCTATGTAATAAAAATTATTCATCTGTGATTCTTTCCATCACTTGCTGGTCACAAACTTTTATTCTATTCACAGATGTAATTTTTCCATGTTTCCCTAATTTATTTATGATGTGACCTTTTATATACCGATCACATATCCATTTGGAGCTTATCTTCATCTTGTTTGTCTTTTATTTTCAAATGACATGATGTGGTGATGTCTTGACTTTTGTGTGAATTGGATTTAAGTGAGACAGAGTTGCACAAAATCATCAGCCTTACTCTCTCTTTAAAAGTCTTTCTATTGGTAAAAGTCTTGCTCTTTGGGAATGGAAATACACACACACATACATACATACACATATACATATACATATACACATAGACATACACATACACGTACAGATATAGATATAGACATAGATATAGATATATATACATATACATACATATACATATATACATATACATATACACATAGACATACACATACACGTACAGATATAGATATAGACATAGATATAGATATATATACATATACATACATATACATATACATATATCCCATTGTTGGTAATGCCATTAAGTTAAATTTAATTTGCTCCCTTCCAATATGAAACAAGAATGCTCACTGTTACCACTTTTATTTGACATCATACTAGAAATAACTATAACAGACTGTATAAAGAAACTAAGGGAAGCACAGGTAATGAAAAAACAGAATTATTATTCTTTGCAGATGATGTGATGGCATATTTAAATAGTCCTAAAAACTTGACTAAAATTTAATTGAAGCAGTTAATAACTTAAGCAAAATTATATGATATAAAATAAACCCACATAAATCATTCTTATTTCTATATACCAATAAAATCCATCAGGAAGAGACACAGTTTAACTGTCTAAAAAAATTCCCAGTAGATCTTAGCAGGTAAAATCTGCTAGGCTGGGGCCAATATTTTTCTTGTTAGTGGTCATTTCTTTAGTGAAGAAATGCCCCTTGCTGCAGTTAGCTTCATTCAATGATCTCAGGATTTTTCCCTTTCCAATCCACAAGGTCATTTCCTTGTCTGTAAATGTCAAGGTGGATGTTCTGAAAATAAAATGTAAAGCTTAAAAGTCAGCCATTGGCCTAGGTGCATTCATGCCAATTGCATTCATCCTACATGTGGGATTGTAGGAAAAATGAGGAAGCAAAGTGCACAGCCCACCTTCACACTTTTCTTCATGGGGAATCTAGCAACAGAGTATACTACTTGCCACACAGGAGAGTTGAATCAAGGAGATCAAATCAAAAGCTGTTTTTTCATTTAGTTAATAAAGCAACCCATAACACATGTGGCTATCCCAGAACGGAGGTGAACCAAAGGGGTTCTAAAGGATTTCTATATCAGACCAAACCACCAATTCCTTTCTTACTATATCATCACATTGCCAGAAGCAGTCACTAAAGCTCCCACATGGTTGACAGCAACATAAAAGGTAACAGAATGGGAAAGCCCTCTTTATATTCAGGTAATTTAAATTTAAAAAAATGAATCTTGATAAGTAGGAGAGCAAAAGAGCTCAGAAACTGCCATTGACAGGTAACATAATCTGCTTACCCCATAGAAAAATAGACATATCTGCCAAGGGAAATCCTTCACAGTAATAATAATTTACTCTTAAAATGCAAAGGAGGAGGAGAGACTATGATAAGCAGTAGCATTCCATAGAAAAACAACAACGGGGTGGCTAGGTGGCCCAGTGAATAGAGCACTGGCCCTGGAGTCAGGAGGACTTGAGTTCAAATTTGACCTCAGGCACTTAACACTCCCATGTGAACTTGGGCAAGTCACTTAACCCCAATTGCCCTGCCTTCCCTCCTCCAAAAAGACAAAGAAAGAAAAACAATGACAAGATTGGGGGAGGCAAACCAGTATATAAAAAGATGTGACAAGTAATCAGAGAGGATTGTCCTGAGAGCATGATCAAACTGGAAGGAAAGAAGCAAACTTCCATGCAATGGAACAAATTATCCAGTGATTCTATAGTTGTCTTTTGACATTATTTAAGGGCAAAGAACTACAGCATTTGGACAATATTGCTTTAGTTCCTGATATTCAAGGTGAGAAATTATAATTAGCATTTCAGAAGATAAGAGTCAGGAAAGTGCCTGGATGTGACCAAATACATGATAAAGAAATTTGTGCAGGAACAACATTATTTAATGACTTTCAGGGAGAGATTTTTATGATATCTAAAAGAGGGGGATAAAAAAGATGTAAGTAAAAGAGCATGGATGATATCACCACCACCCAGCCACCCCGGTGTTGTTTTTCTATGGAATGCTACTGCCTATGAAATTCTCTTCTCCTCCATTATATTTTATAAATACATTTTTATTACCATAAAGGGTTTCTCTTGACAGATATGTCTATCTTTCTATGGGGTGTACACACACACACACACACACACACACACACACACACACATATACACAGAAGTATCTTAGGTTTTCTATGTTGTTAAATCGATATTTAACTAAGGTCTGTTATAGAAAATAGTATGAGAAGCCTGCTTTTTCCTTCTCTTGTTTGCATCTAGGATACTCTAGAAGTCTAGATTAATGTGTACTCTCCTAAGGATTTTACAGAGATGTGAAAGCGAATATAGGGTTGAAGTGTTGAAGATATTTTCTGTTTATTCATATTCTGTCTCTGTCTTTCTTGCTCTCTCATTCTTTTTCTTGCTCTCTCTCATTCTCTCTTGCAAGTGCATACACGTATAATGGTTCAAATTTAGGTGAATTTGGAAGCACAGCTTGACATATAAAATATGACTTGGCACCACGAAACAGCTTTAATGGCAGTCTTTGCACAGAGCAACTGCTACGTATAAGTTAAGATTGTGAAAAATTTCTGGATGTATGCAACTAGAAATGTATCTGTGTTAATATGGTTCCTGAATCTTAATTTCAGGATGCACTCAACAGTGTGCTTGCCAAAATGTTTAACACTTTAATATAGAGTGTAATAAACCAGTGGTACCAAAAATAAGATCTCTAATCCATAAATAGAGATCCCTGTGCAGCATGTTGACTTAGTTTTACATGTTATGTTATGTATATTTTATTATATTTTTATTTATTTTGTTAAATGTTTCCCAATTACATTTCAATCTGGAGCTGAATTCTAAAGTGTTATGGGCTGTATGAAGGACTTGTGTTTGACACCTCTGTCTTAAATGAAGTTTAAATAGAAGAAAGTTTTAAGGTTTTCCGGGTAGACCTACTGGTGAAATAACTATATGCATTGCAAAGTACCACTGAACATCTTTACTGAAATCTACTCTCATTGAAATGAGATTTGCTCTAGCAATCTACATGATAAAAATGCAATGGATAAATGATGTGTTTTGTCCATGTTATTATTACATTAAATTGGAAGGACTACCCATTGATTTAATGAATCAGTGAAAATGAGTACTGCTCAGAATTTAATCAAAAGATGATATTGTCCTAGATGACATTTGTGAAAATATCTAGCATTTTCAAGATCCCTATTAAAAATGAAATTTTATTCATATATATATGCATATACATGTATGAATATGCACATACAGACATAAAAATAATACATAAACACACATACACATAAACACATGCACATATACAAATGGATACATAAATTTCAGATGATCCCAAAATCAAAGAGACAATGTATAAGCCATTAGGCCATATTGGATATAACTAAATGTATTTACTACTAGGGCTGAATTGGCTCTGTGAAGTGGAGAGATAAAGGAGATGGGGCAATTATGTATGTAGTCAAAAAGAGAAAACCTACATTCTCTACTAGTATCATTGAAATGTAAAAATTGGAAGATTTCTGGAGCATAGAATAGAACTTTTATTGTGAATTTATAGAAAGGCATGTATAACAACTAGAAAAAATGCATAGGTGTGAGTGTTT
>CM053587.1:29101820-29121820 GCA_028646515.1 Pseudochirops corinnae
ATAAATGAAATGTTATAATTAAAGCAATACATTTTGTAATTGAGTGCATTTGTGTTTTAAAATACTACATGTTTACATGTAAAAATTTTTTTACAAATTAATGTATTTATTTTCTTGGTTATATTATTCATTTCCACGAGATTTTGAGTTACAAATTTTCTCCCCATCTTTCCCCTACCCACCACCTCAAAACAGCCATCCCACTGTATAACCCCTCCCTCAATCTTCTCTCTTGTATGTCCTCCCCCTCACCCATCTGAATTTCACGTAGGGCAAGATGGATCTCCCTACCACAGTGCCTGTATATCTTAATTCCCAGTTGGATGTAATTAATAATAATAATAATAATATATATATGCATACATATTTTTGACATTTGATATAGAACTTTAAATTCTAGATTCTTTCCCTTCCTCCCTCATCACCCACCCCCCACTGGAAGGACAAGCAATCAAATACAGGCTGCTCTTTGAAATATATTATTCCATTTCTTTATTCATTTTCTTATAGACAAATGCAATTATTTTACCTCTTGTACTTAATTTATAGTTTGGACTTTTTTTTTGAGGGTACTTAATTGTTGGGGGAAAAAAAAAGGCTTGTCTATCGATTTATTTGTCATATGACCTAGAAGTAACCTTAATTTATATTTAAAAAATAATTAAGCCTCTGGGTGACTTTTCTGTATATCCCCATTGGTCTCTTCTGACAAATTTCATTTCCCTTCCCCACTGGAATTGTTTCTCTTTGTCTTAAGAATAATTGCCACCCACAGGGGTGTACTCTGTTCTTTCTGATAACCCTGGGCTATCTAGGCACCAGCCATGATGACGGAGCAGAAAGAATGTCACCAAGAGTAAATAGTACTAGGAAAACAATTTGTGCAATAGTAACACTTTAAAAACAATTATCTTCAAAAGTTGTAAGAAATAAGATCATTATTCTAGATATTCAAGAATATAGTAAAATACACTATCCATTAAAGGAAGGTAATGGATTTAGGGTACAAAATGAGACCCATTTGTAGACAGACACTGAGGGAATTTGTTTTACAGGAGTATGCATTTTGTTATAAGAACTGTATTTTTCTTTATTTTCAGTGGAGTGGGGTTAGGAGGGAGACAATATAGATTTCTGTTAATTAAAGAAACCCGGAAAGGTGGAAGTTGTCACAGATGAAGTCACTGCCATATTACTTCTACTTGTTTTCCTTTTTTTTTTCTTACAAAATATCTTTTACAGTGTTTGAGATATCTGTAACTGTATGTAAAGTGAAAACATGCCATATCCATAAAAACTGAAACAACAACAAAATTTAGTTTTAGGCTTATGCTTAGACTCTTCCCAAAGAGCAAGGTAAAAAGGGATTCAATATATAATGTGGATCAGGTAAAAGTAGTTATGTATTTCTTTTACAGAAAAGAAATATAAAGAAATACTAATGAGAAAACACAAGTGGGAATTGGCTAAAAGGATTTGAAAAATCAATAACTTCCCTTATATAGGACTCATATGTTCCTTATTTGTGGATCAAAACACAAAGTAATTTTTGTGGGATATCTGAATAGGTATTTTAAAATTTCACTTTGACTCTGCATTGACCCCTCAAAGTTCACGTCTACTGGCAATCAGGCTGGGGCTTGGGCTTGTCCTCTTGCTGGGGTTGTTCTCTCTACTAGAAAAAATCTCTTTGCTAGCAAATGAGAAAAATTAATATCATGCTGTATCATTTGAATAATTAATATTACTCTGTAATCCATCCTTTCCCCCATTTTGTCAAAACTCTATCTCTTAGCTTAACTCAAAAGTAGAGTACTCCCAGTCAAAGGCTGAGAAATGTGGCCACTCCAACCCTCCCCCCTCTTCAGCCAAGGTATCTGCTTGTTAACCAGTTTAAAGTGGAACCTTCACTTTGTTTACAAATAAACAAAGAATCAGCTTGGGCTAGGCACCTGCCCAGGAGATGAGCTTCTTGTCTCTCTCCTGTCCTTGCCTTTTTCCTCGTCAAACTTAGGGGTGACTTGGTATTCAAGGGGAAGGGTATGGGGCAAGGGGTTAGAGGCTGACTGGAGTGGTTTTGTTTTCTAGCCAAGAATACTAGAGGCAATTGATTCCCATCAAGCAATTAATATTCCTTAATTTCCAGAGAGGAGTTTGATCATCCAAACCTGAAAGCCAATACACCTGCCAATGGGATTACTTACCTTTATAGGGGAGGGGGTCCAAAGGAGGTACTGTCAGGTCAATCAGAAGGATGGCACACTCCCTCCCTTTTTTTTTTTTAAACTCTGTCAGTCTCACTCAAGGTCTTTATAAAGTCTTTGAGAGAAAGGTCATAAACCCAATTTCTTGGTAACTGCTAGCTAACCAATACATTGATCATGCTTAGTCTTTTGTTGAGGTATCATCATGACCCATTTTACTAACAGATTATTCATTGTTATTATTAAAATGATATCTCAGGGTGGCTGGGTGGTACAGTGAATAGAGCACCAGCCCTGGAGTCAGGAGGACCTGAGTTCAAATATGACCTCAGACACTTAACACTTACTAGCTGTGTGACCTTGGGCAAGTCACTTAATCCCAATTGCCCTTCCAAATTGCAAAAAAAAGAAATAAAATCATGTCTCACTCTGGAGAAAGCTGTATCTTTGCTGCCATTTTATTTACCACACAGTCATTCATATCTGCCTCAGATGGCAGTCATATCATCCATCATCAAACTGTACTTGGAGTCTGATCAACTTGGCAGGATCTATCAGAACTTGTCTTCCATTGGTATAGCATTGGAGAATCCAAGACCACTTCAATATCATGATAAGTTATTGTTGTAAGAGTTGTTTAGGAATTGGTACCATTTCTATACTTTCACTGCATCCATAAACATTTATTTTGTAAATAAAAAGTTTGCATTCATAGATTACAAAGGATCACAAATTTGCAATTAGAAGAGTTCCTCAAAGTCATCTAACCCACCCCCCTCATTTTGCAGATCAATATAAGGAAGCCCAGAGAGGTCCAAGGCAGTATGCCTCAGGCTGCGATTTGATATGCATAAAGGTATATATTGAGATACAGAGTGGTGTAGTGGAAAAAGTGTGGGAGTGGAGAAAATCTGAGTTCAATTCTTTTCTCTGAAACTTGTTAATAATTTGGCTAGAGGAGAGTCATTTAGCCAACCTGAGCCTCAGATACTTCACCTGTAAAATAATGGTAATAATATCTGCCTCACAAGATTGCTCTGAAGTTTAAAGATATTTTTTTTAAAAAAAATGCTCTTCAAAATTTAATGTTCTACATAAATTTCAGTGACTATGATGTGAAGATGCAACATAATGTCTTCTTGGCCACAAAATGTACATATTAGTCTGTGAGGACAGTTGGTATCACTTGATCTCAATGTTAAGCATACTGCTTATCAGCATAGTCCACCCACTACACTGGCAGCTTCCCATGCCTCACTATGTTCGCTTTACAGGTTAAATAGAAATTGTGTTATTGGGGTTTGCCAAATTTTTATTCTTTTCAGTTCAGTAAATGCTGATCCTAGACTAGAGAAACTCATTTCAATGGAACCAAGCTCCTGACCAGCTGTCAGCTCTCCAAAACGTGTAACAAAACCCAGAATATGTTCTGTGGTTGGCTGGTTTTCTGATGGATTGGGTTGTCCCGATGAAAAGCCAAGGTACATGGTTTTCACATGGCACTGAGAGTCATCTATCATTCCAGACGAATAAAGCCTGCAGTCATCAGCAGCATTTGGGAAAGGAATAACTCCCAGGAAAGCCATGGCCAACTGTCAGATCAGTAAGGGACATTATCTGATAATGACAGCAATGGCCATGAGGGGAAATATCTTTATGGTAATAAGCCATAAACATTGGGAAATGACTTGCTGTCCAATTCAGCATATTTCAGATTAGCTTGTAAGTCTTTCACAAGCACATGCTGAGCATGGGATCCCTTTGAACTCAGTAGTAAGATTTATTAATTCTAAAGTTTAAATACTGGTAGTTTAAGAAATTGAATAAAATCATCAATCCCAAAGAGGACTAAATTACTCATGGTAGCATCTGTACTGGCAACATCTGTGTATCATCCGTATGCCTGAGATCCACGTCACATTATCTGAGCGTTTCTTTCTTGTGCCATGGTTTGGTTCTTTCCCATCACACCTAGCAGTGATTATGTGAGGGCATTCTCTCTCAGATGCAACTTTTAATGAATGCACTATTGTTCTCACCCAGCTAATTACACATTTTTACCCAGGGAATTATTTCTTATTTCAGGTTATTTTAAATTGTTTGTTTTCCTGTCACTCAACTCCTGTTGTTTACTTTAATGGACCTAGGATTTCATTGGTGTGAGTAACTTCTCCACTATCATGTATTTCAACAGCTGCACACTTGATCTTTTGCAATTCTTGTCTGTGCCTTGCATACGTCCTCCTGAGGGGATCCAATCAACATGCTAGAAAATGGTCTTGTTTGGTTCTTTTTAATATCTTAGGCATGTCAATGAATCATGAAGGATATGCTACTGTTGCTTCTCTTTGTTGCTATTTGATTGGTGTCCTTCCGTTTAATATCTTCAATAATTGTAACCTTTAATGCTATCTCTTTTGTTAGTATATTGTTACTTATCAATGTCCATTGTGTGTCTTTCCATTACAATTTATATTACTTGAAATTTTGATTCTTCCTTACATTGTGATGCTCTATAGTTTATACCTACATATGACCAGATCATTGAGAAAATATTGATGGTAAAGGTATGGTCTGTGATGTAGTTTGTAGTTTGGGATAGTTGAAAACATGGTAATTTTCCAAATGTGTACTCTGAGCTTTCCCAATTATAAGCCTACTCATTTTCCTTTATTAGTGCCTATCCAACGTTCATCTATCTATCTATCTATCTATCTATCTATCTATCTATCTATCTATCTATCTATCTAATCTGTCTGTCTATCTATTTGTCTATCAGTCTATCTGTCTGTCTGTCTATCTAATCTATTCATGTAATTATATTTGACTATAACTACTGGTTGTGTCAAACTCTGAAATGTTATATAGCCTTCTCAGGGAAACACAGCAAAAAGTGTTGTAATTCTGAAAATTGAGTAGACAAGATCAGTAAATAAACAATTTTTAATATCTACTATGTGCCACACACTATGCTAAGTACTGGGGATACAATGAAAGGCAAAAGATAGTTCTTGCTTTCAAAGACTTTATAACCTAATTGGGGAGACAATATGCAAATACATACAATCAAATTATATAGAGGATAAATCAGAAATAATCAACAGAAGAAAGGCATTAGAATTATGGGGTATCAGGAAAGACTTCAAAAAGAAAATAGGATTTTAGTTGGGACTTGAAAGAAACAAACCAGAGAAGACAGGAGGTAGAGATGATGTGGGAGATCGATTTCAAGTATGGGAGACAGTGGGCAAAAATGCTCAGAGTCAGGGTCCTAGAGTTTCTTATTCAAGGAACAGGAAAGAGGACAGTGTCAGGGGATCACAAATGCAGTAGAACCTTGGTTTATGAATTTAATTCGTTCTGAGATTCTGTTTGTCATGAGATTTGTTCATATTGCAAAATGAATTTTCCCATAGGAAATAACATAAAGTCCAATGATAGGTACCACATCCCCCAAAATATTCATATAAAAAGAATTATTTATAATTTTAAGTAAGTTTTTGTCTCTAATGCACCTGAAATAAAATAGCAATGATTAGTACACAATATAAACTGAGAACAAAACAAATTCACCTGCACTTTATCTCTGAGAAGAGTCCTAGCTGGTGTGAGGGAGATGAGTTAGAGGACGGGGTGGAGGTGGGAGGAAGTTAAGTAAGGAATTGAAGGACTCACGAATGGGGTCAGGGTATGAGGACCTGAATGAGAGGTTGTGAGTAGGACTGGAGTGATGGTGGGGGGGTGGCTTAGGGTCTTAGGGGAGGGGGAGGAATTTTGCTTCTGCTGCTGCCCCTCACCACCATCTCCAGCAGGAGTGGCCAGAATGTCAGGCAGAGGCCATGAGCCTAGGATACCTGACTGCTCCCTCCCCTGGGGTCCTGAGATCCCAGGCCAGTCACTGCCACTCATACTTCCCACCCTCAAGGCAGGGAAGCCGCCTGCTATCTCAAACTGAGTTTGAGTAGCAAGTGTGTGAAGCTGAGAGTGGTGGGCTCTCTCCACTGCACCAAGCTGCAGACCCTGATCAAGTAGGATATCATATTCAAAGCTATCTTCAGTGGCAGCATGGAGGTGCTCACAGACTCCGAAGGCTGGGTGCTGACTGACAGGAGTGGTCATCATTTTGGGACAATCCTCAGCTACATTCAGGATGGGTCAGTGCCTCTTCCAGAGGGCTCTTGGCAGCTGGGTAAGCTGTTGGGTGAGTCATGATACCCATTGGTGCAAGGGCTAGCTGAGGATTGCCAGTTGTTTCTACAGCAAAAGAGAGAGAGCCTTTCCCCACCTGTCATATTCCCATAGTGACAACTGCACTTGAAGTGCAGCAACTTCTAGCTAGCACCTCTAAGCCAGTGGTGAAGCAAACATGATGTTCATACTTGGAAGTTTTTTGTCCTGCAAGACAAATTTTGCGAAAAATTTTTCCTCCTCTAGAGAAGTGTACATAAACAAGGTTACTCATAAACCGAGGTTCTACTGTCCATGGAGGTGTAGAAAGATTGGAAAGGTAGAGGGGTGGATTATGAAGGATTTTGAACACCAAATAAAGGATTTTATATTTGATTCTGGAGGTGTTAGAGAAGTACTGCAGTTTATTGAGTAGAATAGTAATATGTTCAGACCTGTACTTTAGGAAGATCACTTTGACAACTGATTGGGGGATGAGCAGGAATAGGGAGTTGTGGCAGGTAGACCAAATAGTAGACTATTGCAAGACATTAGGTGATGGGGGCCTGTAATGGGGGTAACTGTGTCAGAGGATAAAAGGGGGTATATGCAAGAGATGTTACAAAGGTAAAATCAGTAAGTCTTGGCAATAAATTGGATATGGGGAGTAAAAGAAAGTGTGAAAACTATGGCACGCCACTGTAGAGGAATATTGGCATTTCTTGCTCTTTCCCTCTCTTCCTCTCTCTCTCCCTCTTCTATCTACTGCATGTGAATGGTTTTTATCACTAATACCATAAAGTTATGCAAATTTCTGTCATATGATTTTTCCAAAAAAAGCAAAAAAAAATTGTTCAGTAATCTGAGTACTGCCATTAAATGAGGTGTAAAACACGAACACATATGCTCACCTAAGGCATGTGCCAATATCATAGAATCAAAAGAACTCTTTATTAAAGATTATATATATATATATACATACACATATGCACACACATATATGTATTATAACATGTTATAGCAATAGCATTTTTAATCCATCTTATTTTTTTCTGATGTTCAAACATCTCCCCTTCATTACTGTGGTTTCAGTAAAAGATTTAGCTAAGTTTCAGGGTTTGATGCAATTAGTAAAATGTCATATCCAAATAGGAGCATTTGGAGACCATTTTCATCAATAGGGAATTCATTTGCTTCCATGAAACTGGCATACACTTTCAAGGACCATATGCCTTCCTCATTTGCATCTCATATAATGTCAATTTTCAGCAAATTTTTGATCAAATTTTTTTTGAGACTGACATCTGTCATGGAATTTTGTATGATTTTAATGTATGCATAGGAGAGACATTGAGGAGGGACTTCAAGTTATCATTTTGTCATATTAAATCAAATACTTATAAAAAGTTAAAAAAAGAAGTAAAATGTATTTTACATTATCTATACATCTTATTTAATTGTATGACTGTAAAGATCTCCATTGTTATAGAAAAATCATCTATGGAATTATCCTGTTACTTTCAATACATTTACTTGGAATATGTCCATCAAATGTCAATGTATCATTAATCTGAAAGATTTTATAGAGATAGATAAACAAACATATATCTTAATACACGCCGATGTCTTTTTTTGGCGTCTGAAGGGAAGCTCTGTCTATAACGTTCATCCTTTTAAAATCTTTATTGTCTTTAAAACAAATTTAAAAATATAAAGACATTTATATATATATAAATATATATATTAAAGTTTTATTGATTACAGAAGATATTTCTTTCATGTGTATTTGGACGAAGCTAGGCTTCTATTTACAATATTCTTTTTTTTTTCGTTTTAAAAAAATTACAATATTCTTTAGAGTCATTGTCACATTGCGCATATTTATTGATGTGGCAGTGTCTCAATGCAGTGAATCCCACTATTTTTCACCAAGGAGAAGAGGGTAGTTTAAAAATTTAGTAGATCATCTCATTTGATCCTTGTTTCTTGTCTTTCTCTCATCCTTATATCTAAATGTTCTTGGGATGATATGATTTGGCTGGATCTCCCAATACAAAGGCTTGTTTTTTTTTTTTTACTCCATTGTTTTTCAATATTTTTCAGATAGTGATGCTTACCATCTTCTCTTCTCTTTTGTTGTACTTTGCAAATATCTTTTGCTACAAACAAAAATGGTGTTGTCCTTTGTTGTCACGAAGCCTTTTAAATGTAGAGAGCCTCCTTAATGGTATGTATGGCTTTATTGAAAAAAGAATATTTTTTTAAAGCTTAAATTTATCTTAATTAAACTTTAAAAATATTTTACAAGCCCAGAACTGAAGGAGTGATCATGCTGGAATTGCAATATTGCTCAGCACTTCTAAGCATCCCAAGTTGCTACTGGACAAAAAAGTCCCACCATCTTTTTTAATATCAGCCCTCTTCTGGTAATTCTATATGGCTGTGAGCCTACAACATCATAGCTTCTGTCATATTAACAAAGATAATTCCCATGAAGAAGGATTTACTAACTAAATCACTTAGGAAATACATGATTAGAAAAGTGGATGAGTCAGTAATATCTTGAAAATGAGGGATGAGAGAGACAGCACTAGGGCTGCAGTGGTAACACAGTTGATGTTTAAAGTTCGAGGAAGGCCTATAGTGTGACGGGACAGTTATCTATGGAGGATTTGTGAGAGGTAAAAGACAAGAACTGTTGAGGATGATTTCTATTGTGGCAGAGCCTAAGGTACATGTGTGAGATAACAGAGCAATTGAAATATTGAAATATATTTTTATCAATTAGACAATTCATATGCAAGGATACCCCCCCCCAAAAAAAAAAACAGTGTTAGGAAGACCACTAGAGAGAGGGATAAGATACCTGAATTATACTTTCAAAGAATCACCAAATTCTACAGTTGGAAAGGAAGTCAGTGATTCAGTAGTCTTATCTCAATTCTAGCTTTGCAATTCTTTGTATACAGTATACAAGTTACTAAAATATATATAGAAGAACTGCATCTTTTTTTAACCTCTTTGGTCACAGTGACATTGTAAAATAGTGTGTATCTTTGTGGGACTCCTGAAATAATCATTTAGTCAAGACTTCTTTTTTTTTTGTTCACACCAAACAGCCAAAATCTACTTTCAGGATCAAATTAATTTATTTATAAGTGAACCCTTTTATATTCCTAGGGGGAGAAAAAAGTTAATTCAGTGGTGTTTCCACAGGAAGCTATACCTTGTCATGATATTGACATTCTCGATGTATGTGTAGGGAAGGGAAATGAGCGTTACTCAAACTTAGTGATTATAGCATTTAATACAATATTTGGGTTAACTGAACTAAAAAAGCAAATTATCCAAATCTTACTAGAGAAAAGACAAGGACAATGAAAATTACAGTATTCCATCTTTGATTTGATGATAAGTTTTGATGAAATCTTTTATTTTGATGTTTTTTACACAACTATTGTTTTCCTCAAGAGTATAAACCTGGTATTTAGTGGCTTCCATTTTAAATCCCTGAAGGGATACTAGCCGAGAATTGGAATAGGGAAATCATTTTTCTTTTCTAAAGGACAAAGCTATAGTGGTAGCATCATTTAGGCTTGAACAGAAAATACTCAGGCCTTATTTAGTTTAATTTTCAAGTTTTGAGGGAAAATTCCTGTGTACTCCTTTCTCTTAGCAAATCCATTAGTTACTATGGAAACAATTGTATTGCTATAAGCAGAGTTTGCAGAGACATTCATAAGTGTAACATAAACTTAATTTATGCTGTTATTTGAAATGTATACCTTTGCTATTGCAAAGGAATAAATTTGTGTCTTAGCCATCAACACATATGACTCTAGGGAAAAGAACAGTTTGAGCATTAGGTATCTGGATATTTAGACATTCACAGTGAATAGCTCATTGAAGGACCACATATAGGAATTATTCTCACAGTTTTGAAAATCATATATATTTTAACTTTCTTTATGCTATACTAGGTTTGGTATCTTGGACTAACTATATATTTCTTTACCTGATCACCCTGGAGGTTTAGCTTATGCTCTAAAAACTGACTGTATCTTCTCAAGCATCATTCCTAGCAAACCTGTGAGAATTAGACATTGTTGTCACTTCCAATTCTTCTATGGTCACAGAAAGATATAATGGAAGCCAGCTTGCTCTGCCATGTCTGCCTTGGCCATTGAGCCTGGCAGAGAAATATATCAATTTATTAGGAAATTAATCAGTCCTGATTAAAAATTGTTCATATAAAAACCCTGCAAAGTAGCAAGATGCATGTGTGTGTGTGTGTGTGTGTGTGTGTGTGTGTGTGTGTGTGTGTGTGTGTGTGTGTGTATGTGCGCCTGTGTTTAGGAAGAGGGGATGGGAAAGGAAGTAAGTGGGGAAAGGCAGGATTAACTTATCTTACAACCAGAAACATGCCTGGAAAATTGCAGATAAGTCAGGAGGCTATGTAACAGCTACAATAGCGCACAATTCTAGGTCAGTTTCCATTTCATTGACTTATAGAAAGAAGTTTGCAGAAACTTTAATTTAGATAATGCCTTTGATGATGCCTTAAGTTCTTGCTTTTTCCTCTACTCCTGCTTCTATAGTAGACTCTCCTCTCTTGATCACCTTTGCTTATTCTGACTAAAATAATAACAGAAAACATTTACATTAATCAGGATTTGAGGAGCCAGAATTTATAAGGAGGGTTGAATATGGCCTAGAAAATAGAAAAAGAGTAAAAGCTGATATGAAGTCAATAATAAAGTGTCTAAGATAATTCATGATCAGCAATTCTAACAACACATCCTAACTACAAGAAAGTCGTCCATACTAATGAGGAGGCCTTTTGAAGCAGGAAATGAACTGCTTCTCTACTAATCTCCAGATCTGAGAAAAAAAAGGATGTTGTTATTCTAGTCCAGAATTTTTTATTTAAATGCCTTTTTAATGAAGTTTCTTTTCTAATAAAAAATAGGTCAGCCAAATCAAGAAAAGTGCATAGCCTCGAATATAAATATAATAACATAACACTGAAAAAGGAAACACGTTAGAATTCCAAGACTGTCCTACAAATCACACAAGCAATACTTCAAACAAAAATTGTACTCCATTCGGGTTGAGGAATGCATCTTTGCCCATTTGGAATATTTTTAAAAAGGGCTAACTGTACCACCCCAAAATTCCAGTTTTCAAAGACTTCAAATTCTTAAATTTAACTTCATGATCTGTAGAGACTAAGTCAATGAGAGAGAGAGAGAGAGAGAGAGAGAGAGAGAGAGAGAGAGAGAGAGAGAGAGACAAAGAAAATTAAATTCAAACATCTAAAAAAAGATGTTTATTGACCGGCATAGATTTCCAGGTCTTTGCCCATAGAGATATACTATGATTGAGCACCATTATACACCCCATGGGGATGGATAATGTCTTAGGTTCAAAGACCTAAATTTTCTTCTCAGCACTGATTTTTACAATGTAGTGAAGACATGGAACTAGCTCACTCATGGAGAAAGTATAGCCCATAGAATCCATGGAGGATATATGTTCCCCTTTTCTGTCTCCCTCTGGGTTGGTTTACTTACCTAATCTATACTTATTCTGGTAGGTATACAGACTTTCCCAGAGTTGGTAGCTGACTGTGACTGTGGTAAAAAGGCTCTATTTCAGGGCCCTAGAGTCAACCCTGATGTTGGGGAGATACAATCCTACTAGTCATCAGCAAGCTATGCTATGCTAGGTACTTCAGTAGTTTTCACTATATGTTGTGAACCCTGACTGATATGCTTGCCATTTATACAACAGTCATAATGATTAAGAGCGACTTTTTATTTTGAGCTAAAAGGCCCTCTAAAAGGGCCTTTTCCATATATACAACAGTCCAGAAAAATTATATATAAAACCATGAACCTCTATTTCATATAGCTTGTTTAAAATAATAAATTCCATGTTACTTTCAAACTGTCATGCTTTTCTGTGTTTCCTTCTGAATTTCCTTCCTTCTTTCTATTTAAAAATGTTTCGGTGCCTCCATTGCCATCAGTATTGCTAGCCCCCTTCACCAAGTTCTCAAATTATAAAGAAAGAGACAGAAATAAAGCAAAGCCTTGTGACAATAAGCACAGTCAAGTTAAAGGAATCCATACAATGTCCATATTTTGCTAAAGTCTTGTTACATGGAGTCCATCAGCTTTTTATCAACAACTTGACAAAACGCTTTCTTATTACTATCTTGTAGGACTTTTAGTAGCAGCTCATGGATTCCTACAACAGTATTAAACAGGTTCCAGGCTGAAAAGGCACCCCTGTTTAGGAAGAAGCACTAATGAATTGTGGGCATGCCTCCAAAAGGAAGTTAGTCCATTTAGGAAATGTGGGAGCCAATAATTGAAACTGTTATATAAGAAATCTGTTTCATTGTTCAATGAGGCATATTACCTGAAGTAATATTAAAATATTGAAAAATTAAAATACTACTCGATAAGTAATATTAAAAACAACAAAGAACATTTCCAGACTTAGTCCCACCCTGCATAGTGTTGGAGGAAAAGTGGAACAAAGATAATGAAGATCGAATGATCCTAAGAAAGGAGACTATCCATGAAATTTTTCTTTTTAGTCAAAGACGTGTTTAGGTATTAATAAATATTATCCAAATAGTCATTTGCATCATTAGATTTCCACTGCTGATCCTGACCCTTCTGATGGTAGATATTAAAATTCCAGGCTTCCAATTATCCAGAAAGGCCAAAGTATTAGCCAAAAATTCTATATAAATGATGATCCTGAATTTCCTCCCACACCTAGGATTCCCACGAGTTGTTTAAATGTCTCAAACCCAGCCTCCAAGAAGACTATCCTGGTACCAGACTCCTAGGAAACTGTAATGGTAATATAATTTGAATTTGAAGATCCCTTTGTATTGGCAAAGGTAATAGGTACTTAGCATTTAGTAAATTAATCAAGCCTCTGTTAGAGAAACAGAAGGTATGACCTCCTGTTTCTGATGTAACAGAAAGGGACTGAACAGGGAGGGGCAATACTGTATATAAAGAAAAGCTCCAGAGAGGGAGAAACAGATCTTCTTGGAGCAAACTATGCCAAGGCGGAAGCTGCTGCCACTGGGGGGGGGAGGCTGAAGAGGAAAATCTCCCCCAGGCAGAAGAGAATGATTTTGATTTTGAAAACCTTGGATGGAGTGATTTTGATTCTGGGAACCAGCTGAAACTTCTGCTGAGTCCGAGGGCCAGCTGACAAAAGACTGAGGAAGCATGACTGTGAAGAATTTAAGACTTTGTGGCTTTGTTGAGCCTTGACTTCCCAGGAACAGAGACTGTAAAGGATTTGAGATGGACTGGACACTATGAGGTCCAATGTGGAGCAGTAACTGCACAGAAAGCTGGACAAGGACCTGGGAGCTGTCTGCCTTTGAACCCAGGTGACAGTTTGGTGAATCCAGCTAGGATCTAGGACCATGGAAGGGGATCCAGGGAATCTGAGAAACCACCCCAGGTCAAGCTGAAAGACTTTACTTGTATACTATGTACTGACTGAGAAACTGTAAATTTCCTAGTAACCTAGGGGTGGAGGGTCTGTGTGTTTTCTGATGATTAAATCGTGAATGATGAAGGATGATTGAATGATTGAGTTGACTGAATGATTGACTAAATGATTGTACTTGATGACTGATGACTGAATAAGTGACTGAGTTAACTTATTGTGCCCGATAAGTGGAGAAATTTGAATATAATACTTTGTGATTGAATTAAGGATTTTGTGAATGCTTGAGTTACTAAATGATTGTTCTTTGTTCAAAACTTTGTGACCACTGTAGTGGAAATTATGTGGTCATTTTCTGTGATGTTGTGGTGAATGCTATATTTTGATTATCTGTGATACGTTGTAACATTGTACATACTGTATCTTGATTTTCTGTGAATATTTTGCTCTGATTTGTTATGTGAATAAATGGAATGTTCACTATACTTTGTAATCAGAATCTTAAAAGCTGTTTACAGTAGCATTCTTCTGGAAAGCTGCTTGTTTGTGACGTTACAGAAACCATTAAAAACCAGGTTCACAATAGCTGAAGACCAATGGAGGATGACATGAAAATTGGTGGCATCCTCTGCAAATGGGATACAATGGGCTGGGGTGCTCAAATCCTTACAGGTGATCAGATCTAACAGTGTCTTGACACAAGGTTCATAGGGGGTGCTACCCTAATAGAGATTAGTGGTACTGGGGACTCCAGACTTGACACATTCCAGGGCTCAGTCTCTAATAGTAAGGTTCACATAAATTGTGAAGGTAGAAATCACAGCAATATTCCCAGGAGTAGGGCAATTCTTCATGTTTACAATATGATATTTTATAGTGAGTAAGTCAATGGTCTTCCTATGAGCTTTCCTCACTGTAATGGCCCAGGTTCATGCTATTACCTAATGCAAGTTCAGGACCACCTCCCATAAACTCAACAAATCCATTTCCACTGTTCAGTTAGGATAATTTATAATTATGATAGGGGCATAGATTACTTGTTTTCCTCCAGACTTTATTCAGACAGTGTTATTTGCCTTTTATATGTTGATTTCAAGCCATATATCTGATTCCACAGGTTTCTATATCTAACCTAATTAGGATCCACAATGATGATAGTCATGTGGCCTTCTTTGTTCAGCATAAGCCTAATGTCCTATACCCTGCTTCCCACATAATAAATGTTTGCCTAGATTTAATTAAGAAGTTTCCTTTTCCCCTGATCCCAGTTTATGTATTCACTGAAAGTAACCCCAGAAGATGAGGTGTTAATGGATTAACAACTGGGGTGATACCTCTCCATCTCATTGAATCAAAAGAGAACAAGGTAGTTAGACTGGATGAAAAAAGACTGAGTACATCCTTGAGTGATCCTTAAAAGATACAGTCCCCCCCACCCCTTTTTATATTTTAGTTTCACTTTGAGATTGTTCAGGAATATAAAGCAAAAACCTGGAAAGAACCTATCTGTTAACCTCTTGTAGAGAAGGAACTTTTCTCTACTCATCACTTACTAGTCAGTGTCATCTAGCAAGCAACAATGCTACTTACTTGTCCAGAAGGAGACACTTCATTCAGCATTTAGACAACCTAAGAGAATATAAGGAACAGTTGAAATAGGACAGACTCTTCAGAAAAACATGAATATAGAAAGGTGGTCACTTAAGCCCAGAATCAGCTTCAGGAAGTGTGGCACCTGGCAGCAAAGAATTTACTCATGGTTTTAAAGAGGTCTAGTTGTCTAAGCAATTGACAATGAGAGGACTGGGGGAAAAGCAGAAGAATTTCATGGCTTTGTAGTTCTAGCTTTATGACTTTCATTTCTTCCCTACATATATGCCTTACTAGCATTGTACTCTAAGTTTGTGCCCAGTCTCCTCACAGATGCATTATATCTGTGAGAGAGTGTGCCTCAGCTTTGGAAGGGACATGCTTTCAAGTTATTGCTTTTAATATTACATTTTAGTAGATGCTTCTGTTAAGGGCTTCTGCAATTGTGTCTCCTGTAAGAGTGTAAATGAAAGCATGCCATTGGGGACTTGTGATTTTTTTAGAAGTAGCCACTCACAAAATTCTTTAGAACTTAAATTAGCAACTGCTGGCTGGGAGTTCAACCTGCACATAATAGCTCACATTGGAAAAGTAGCTCAGAGAGGCTATTATACATGAAAACCAATTAGAATGAGGAAGAAAAGAGGGTTTACCTAATAAATCAATCAACAAACACTTACTAAGTACCTACTATGAGGCAAACGTGTTATATACCTTGTAGATTCTAAAGATAAAAATGTAACACACTTTTGGTATTTGAACTGAATATTGAAGGAAGCTATAGAGTTTAAGAGGCAGAAGTTATGAAGGGAAAAACAGAACAAAACCATAAACTACATTTTAAAATGTAAAACAGTTTGAATTGACCAGCAAAGATGTTTTAACTTTTTTTTTTTTTTTTTTTGCTTTTTGGAGGGGGGAAGGGTAGACAATTGGGGTTAAGTGACTTGCCCAAGGTCACATGGGTAGTAAGTGTCTGACGTCCTCTTGACTCCAGGGTTAGTGCTCTATTCACTGCACCACCCCTGCCACCCCAAGATGTTTTATCTTAATTCCTCCTTGATATTTAGTGACAAAGTTGTACTCATTCAGGCAAAACATTAATGAAAAGGAAATACTCATGGAAACATTCAGGAAACAATCCAGAGCTCAGTCCTAACCAGATTTTGTTGTTAGTTTTAGCTATAGAAATATAAATGTGTGTGCATTGAGTGTTCATGTAATAAATGTGCTCAATTATTCTTGGCTTTACTATCTGGTTTTTTAAGACTGAGCATCTTTATCTTAATTATGACTATCAGGCCTACACATTAAATCCCTCTGGGTATGTCTGAGATTTACAAAGGATTTTTTTGAATAGGCTATTTCTGAGTCCACAAAAATTGCTTGGGGGGGGGAGGGGAGACAACTACCTGTAAACATTTATCACATAGCAAATAATTAACTGACTTTGTTTGCAATGACCAGTACCAAAGACACCCAGAAGGATTTACAGCAATTTATGTTCACATCCTTCCAGTAGGAAAACAAATAAAACAAACAAAACACACAAAAAGTAGCTTTATATGAGAGTCAATGGAATTTGGAATTTATTACCTGGACCAGTGTTTTGGGTTTCTCTTTGGAACCTCACAATACATAAAAGAGCTTAAGGCAGGGGGAAACACTGCAATGGCAAACCAAACCCAAATAGTCTTATGGGAGCTTGTATGGAGAAGAATTCAATTGAACATGAAAACTAGCCTTTTCAAGCTTGCTATTTCCCAAGTGATTTTTCCAAAATAATTTGTGAATTAATTAATATGAAGATATTTGAATTTAGTTGTCTTATGTAGAAAAAGAAAGTTGTAAAGTTTATGCTAAATAAAGGTAAAAAAAAAAAACCTGGGTGTGATTGTTTCAGGACTGCATTAAAACAGAGAACCTTTATATGTAAAAATGTTACCTGAAAACAAAACGATGTTTAAAATACTTGTTTTGTGCATCATAAGCAGAGCAGTGTGAGGGAAGGGAAAAACTGTAGGATTTGGAGTCATAAACCTGATTTTCAATTATAACTCTGCCATTCTCAGATATAAAACTTTGCATTGTACTCTTCCCATCTGAGTCTCCATTTCCTCATGTAAACAAAAGAATCTTTTAATCCTTGATGTACTTACTTAATAGGGTTGTGAGTATAAAAGGAAATTATATCTATGTGTATAAACACAAACATAAGTGTATATACACATATACATACATATTTATGTGTTTATACATATATATGCGTATATATGTATATATATAAATAATCATTCAATCTACTGATCCACCCTACTAAAAGTATGTGATGAAACGTTAACTACATACATTTTTCAGATGAGAACTTTTCTTTATTGTTATTTCAACCAGGCTTGGATATGTTCATTGTCAAGCAGGAAGTCTGTTCATATTGGCCAAGGAATTGGTCAAGTCTCTAATAGGCCTATAAAATACAAGGGAGCTAGTTCAGAACTCAAGGGAATTGAGTCCTTTGCAACAGAGAGGAGAGAGAATTCCAGCTAACCTTCTGAGAAGGAATCAATTTGGGAGAACAAAGAGACCAATTTGGGCCTTAATTTTTTGACAACTACCCTACTTCTTCCCTCCTCCCACCCCAAATATAACATTATTTGGAAGAAACTTGTGAACTGTTCACTTTGATGATTTGGTGATTTGGGGAGATCTAAATTTTTTCCTCTATGTCCTGGAAGTATCTGAATTGGGGGCCAAGGATATATTACATGTGATGAAGAAAACAGAATCAAAGAGAACAGAAAAATATACCATATCTAAGAAGAACAGCCTGAGGAGAAGCAACAAAAAGACTTTCAGGAACTGTGGGTTACCTTTTAGCCTCAGATACTTGAAGCTTGAACCCAATTTCTTCTGGATTTTGTAGGTTCATGCGGAAGACTCTCATGTTTTTTTTGAGAGAAAGTTTATACCAACTGTACCAATTACATTGAAATTGTAAAATACCCTTTCTTTTTAAGTTGTGCTGACTAATTGATAATCAACTGACAATCATAATAGGGAGCTTATTGGTAGGAACTTATAAGCTATAGTATGAAAAAGATTAATACTTTAATGACATTCCCTCATTTCCTTAGGGCTAGAGGGCCCTGAAACCTCTCAATGTCCATGCTCTGTGGACCAATAGCACTAATCAGCATGAGTGTAAGTTGAGATAGTACCTCCGGAATCTACATATTGCTACATATTTAAAGTGCTTTATTATCATAAAATGATATATATCCATGTTTTGGAAAAGAACATAAATTATAGCATAATGGCTTACTGCCATCATGGAACAAGTACAGACAAGTCCAAACTTTAAGAGATTACTCTATGGTGAACTATGTTGATTATCTTTGGCCATCCTGCTTTATGGTTACATGAGAATTTTCTAGTGGTATCCTGGATGGCGCACTTAAGACTGATAAATTATTTTATATATATAAGTCTTTGGTTACAATGAAGACAAGTCGAGCAATTCTTACAGATCAGTATTAACGAATGAAAAATGTTAATTGTTTACTACGTACAAGTTATCTTGTTATATACCATGATATAAATACAAAAATGGGAAAGTCCTCATCCTGAAGGAACTTCAGTTCTACAGGGAGAGACAGAACATGTGGGGGATTTGGGTCAGGGAAGGGAGATGTGCTCTTGGATGCAAAGTGATGAAGCCTGAAACCATAAGTGACCATCGTCATTACCTATCCAGAAATAATAGTGACATTTAATTTGCTTGTTATTCATAAAGAAAAAATGTAGAGATGAGTAGGTGGTATAGTTTAGGTTCAGAAAAGAGACCTATAGATTTGTCTTCTGTTTTGGTGAAGGATTTTACATTTTTATTCATTTGTTCAATGAGCATTTATTAAGTGTGCACTAGGTACAGAGACTTGTGCTATAATGCAAAGTGATATATAAAGATGAAAACATAGTGAACTTCTTGAAATCAGGGACTGACTTTTGCCTTTCTTTTTATTGCCGATCTGAAAAATGCCTGGCGCATAGAAGGCACTTATTAAATGCTGACTGACTGACTATATTCAAAGGACTTGCTTTTATTCTACTGGGGAGAAAGAGTACACATGTACATGGGAAAAACAAACATAAAAATATAGAAGTAAATACTTAGCATTTATGGTGGAGGGCAGAGGAAATGTAGAACATTGAAAACTATGGAAATTAGGAAAGGCCGCATGTAGACAGAGACACTTGAACTGGGATAGACAGGATGTTGAGAGTGAAAAGTTTGAAATGAAAGAGGTGGCAGGGAGTCATTCTAGGAATGGAGGCTTTTGTAAAGGTTTGGAAAACAGAGATTAAATGCCATTTACAAGAAATAGCAAAATAGAATAGCCGTGTCAGCATTTTGTGTTATGAAGGATAGTAATGTGAGATTAATACGGACAGATTGGTTAAAGATAGATCAAACTTTATATTTAAGGGTGAAATAGAAGAGCAAGAAGGGCAAGAAAAAGTTTCATTCTTTTTTTTATAAGTCTAGTAGTGGTA
>CM053587.1:29124320-29130611 GCA_028646515.1 Pseudochirops corinnae
ATTAACTGCTATCCCTGAGCAGCTTTGCAGCCCTTTGAAATCTCCTGCACCACAATGTCTATGTTCATCATTGGATAGAATACTTGTAAAAAGACCACAGATTCACTTTAGTTTTTGGGTTACTGAGTATAGATTACTCAATCATTAATACTTTATTTTTTTTCAATTTGAGTTTTGCCATTTCTATTTATTAGTTGTACTCAATTTCTGTAAGCCTCAGTGTATTTTTAAATAATATTTCATTTTTTTCCAATTACACGTAAAAGCAACTTTTTAACATTCTTTTAAAATATTAGAGTTCTAAATTCTTTCCTTCCATCCTACTTTTCCCCCTCTCTAAGATGGCAAACATTTTGATATATTATTTGTGTGAAGTTATAAAACACATTTCCATATTAGTCATGTCGTGAAAGAAAACAGACAGAAATACATTAAAAATAAAGTAAAAAAATAGTATGTTTCAATCTGCATTCAGACTTGATCAGTTCTTTCTCTGGAGGTGGATAGCATTTTTTATCATAATTCTTTTGAAATTCTCTTGAATTTTTGTATGGTTGAGAATGGATAAGTCATTCACAGTTGAATATTATATAATATTGCTGTTACTGTGCACAAAGTTCTCCTGGTTCTGCTCACTTCACTTTGCATTAGTTCATGTAAAACTTTCCAGGTTTTTCTTAAACCATTCCCTTCAACCATCCCTTTTCATAGCATAATAGTGTTCTATCAGAAACATAACTTGGTTAACCATTTCCCAATTGAGGGGCATCTCCTCAGTTTCTAATTCGTTGACACCAAAAATAGAACTGCCATAAATATTTTTTTTTTGTATATAGGTCCTATTCCACTTTTAAGCATCTTTTGGTATACAGATCTAGCAGTGTTATTGCTTGGTCAAAGGGTACGCAAAGTTTTTTTTAGCCCTTTGGACATAGTTCCAAATTGCTGCCCAGAATAGTAGGATCAGTTCACAACTCCATTAACAATGTGTCAGTGTCCCATTTTCCTCATATTCTCTCCAACATTTGTCATTTTCTTTATGTTAAATTAACCAGTCTGATAAGTATGAGAATTGTTGTAAATTCTATTTCTGTTATTAATAATAATTTAGAGAATTTCTTATGATTCTAGATAGGTTTGATTTCTTCATTTAAAAACTTGTCATTCATATCCTTCTATCATTTATTAATTGGGAAATCATTCATATTCATATAAATTTGAGTCAGTTCTTTATATATTTGAGAAATAGATTTCAATTTCTTTATAAAATGGGTAGGTTAAATGAAATCATGTTTAAATTCTCTTCTCAATCCTAATTAATCCCTATTAATTTTTTTTGCCAACTTGGCATTGTGTTGATATCATGAACCAAAGTAATAAATTTGAAGATCCAGAATGTTAAAGCAAAATTGATTTTTATCCAAGGCATGATGCCAGAGGTATTGCCTGATGTTGATGATGATGATGATGATGATGACGATGATTTATTAAGCACTTATTATGTACCATGTACTGTGTGCCAATTGCTTGGAATACAGACTCAAAAAGCAAGATGGTTTCTGATCTCAAAAAGTTTTCATTCTATTAGGGAAGATAACACAGGGACGATGGAAGGATTTTTTGGTACAGGAAGGCACAGGGATAATGAATGGAGCCTCAGTATAATTACTTGACTTTTCTAGGACTTCAAATGATGATCTGTTTTTTTCTTTCCACAGATAGATCTGGTTAGATATGGTGAACACTAAGATAGTATGGCTTGAGGGTAGGACCTAGAGGACCCAGTGGTGGTGAAGAATGAAGTGGCCAAAATTACAGTAGGTAGGCATGATTGAATGATTGGAAAATATGAATGCTAGGTTAACAGTTCTGCAATTTGTTTTATTGAATTTATAGAATTTGGAATTGGAAGGGACCTTAGTGGTCCTGTAATCACAAGATAATAGTATTCTAGATCTAAAGTTAGAAGAAAGTCCAGAGATCTTGTTGTTCACGCCATTCATTTTGCAGATCAGGAAACTAAGGTTAAAGGATGTTATGTGATTTGTCCAAGATCACATAGATAGTAAGTAGCAGGGGCAGGATTTAAACTGTTCTTTTGTGTACAGTAGAATCAATGATCTGTAAGTAGTATCATACTTTTTTAAAAAAACTATTTATGAAAATAATTCCCAATCAAACATGTTTTTGCATGAATGTATGCTTTAGGAAATATCAATGATGTATAAGCCAATGTATGATTAAGACAATGCATAAATGAAGGGACTTTATGTACACATTTGTAATGTGAAATTTCTTGGTGCTTGTTTATTATTGAAATAAACAACTACAATTTTGCTTATGTAAAAGCAACATAGGCCAGATAATCTTTTGTGGGTTCTAAGACCTTGATTTGCTAATGCCAAGAATACAAACACTAGTGATTATGAAGAATCTAGGCATTTTCTTTAAGTTTCAAAGAAATTTCAGTACATCCTTGAGACTGACTAGAACTAAAGAACTTGTATCTTACCCTAGAGCTTTTACCTTTCACTTCTTGCTATAATTCCATGTTACCACACACTAGATCTGAATGGGAACATTTTGAGAGGAAGATGATTTCTGTTCTGGTAGGTAGGAGTACAGAGCATTGCCTCATGTGGGCTGCAACAGCACAGACCCACCCATATCAGAGCCAGAGTAAGCCTGGGTGAACTGATTCATCTACCATAGGGGTGATTCCTAAACCTTTCATCACAGGGCAGAGGTCTGTTGGAGCAAGAGACAAGTGTAGGGCCTGTGGCAGAGGCAACAGCTACTCCTGGGGCTATCAGCCCACAGTCTAGATCAGTGGTTCTCAACCTTCCTAATGCTGCAACCCTTTAATACTTGTATGTGGGCATATCTGCATGTAGGCAGACCCTCCTGGAGACAGACAAAGGAGACAGATAAAGACAGAGCAGTGTCTCGGTTCCTAAGACCATCGGAAATATGTGTTTTTGGATGGTCTTAGGTGACTCCTGTGACCCCTGTGAAAGGGTCACTTGACCACCAAAGGGGTCGTGACCCACAGGTTGAGAACCACTGGTCTAGATCTTTAAACTCACGTACTTAAACTTCCAGGAGCCAAGATGATAAAGTAAACCATAGTTGCTCTCATTCCATCCCCTCCTTGACCCTGAAAACCACAAGAATATTGCCCCAGAGTAAGATCCTGAAATAGTGGAACCCGTGGCAGGCTTGGGAGATTTACCAGTTGGGTGTGGCTCTGGCTCCAAGAAAAATATGGATTGGTCCCAGGACATGGAGGAGCTCAAGAAAGATTTTGAAAATCAAATAAGAAACATAGAGGAAAAATTGGGAAGAGAAATGAGAGTATTGCAAGAAAATCAGGAAAAAATTAGTCAACAGCTTGGTAAAGGAGATTCTAAAAAATACTGAAGAAAATAACACCTTAAAAAATAGACTAACTCAAATGGCAAAAGAGATTCAAAAAGCCAATGAGGAGAAGAATGCCTTAAAAAGCAGAATTGGACAGGTGAAAAAGGAACTTTAAAAGCTCACTGAAGAAAATAATTCCTTCAAAATTAAATTGGAAAAATAGAAGGTAATGACGTTATGAGAAATCAAGATATTATAAAACAGATCCAAAAGAATAAAAAAAAAGAAGGCAATGTAAAATAACTCACTAAAAAAAACAACTTACCTGGAAAACAGATGCAGGAGAGATGATTTAAAAATTATTGGACTACCTGCAAGCCACGATAAAAAAAAAAGAGCCTAGACATCATCTTTCAAGAAATTATCAAGGAAAACTGCCCTCATATTCTAGAACCAGGGGGCTAAAATAGAAATTGAAAGAATTCACCAATTGCCTCTTGAAAAAGATCCCAAAAGAAAACTCCTAGGAACATTATAGCCAAATTCCAGTTACCAGGTCAAGGAGAAAATGTTACAAGCTGTCTAGAAGAAAAATTTGAGTGTTGTGGGAACATAATCAGGATAACACAGGATCTAGCAGCTTCTACATTAAGGGATCAAAGGGCTTAGAATATGATAATCTAATGGTCAAAGGAGATTTGATTAAAACCAAGAATCATTTGCCCAGGAAAACTGAGTATAATACTTTAGGGTAAAATATGGACATTAAAAAGGGGACTTTCAAGCATTCTTGATGAAAAGACCAGAGCTGAACAGAAAATTTCACTTTCAAATACAAGAATCAAGAGAAGCATGAAAAAGTAAACAGGAAAGAGAAATCATGAGGAACTTATTAAAGTTGAACTGTTTACATTCCTACATGGAAAGGCAGTATTTGTAACTCATGAACATTTCATAGTCTTACTGGTTTTGTTCTAATAGCACAATCTGGGAAGAATAACATTATGGCATAAGAAGTAGAACAGAAACAAAGGTTGGAACATTCAAAGAGTCATTCGTCCTTCTTACCTTTTACATGTGTGCCCATATTTTATAAATTCACCAGCAACAAGTCTCATTTCAATTTTTTATGGTTCCTAACAGCTGGTAAGGTCATCTGGAATAGAGCAAAGTAATTATCATTCATTTTTGAAGAGAACCAATGACATCAAAAGTGATGCTTTGACTTGTGAGTGAATTGATTTTAAGTGAAACAGAATTGCACAGTCATCAGCATTACTCCCTCTTCCTGAGTTACTGAAATACAGTGAAAGACCAATATCAAGATGACTGTCAGATGACGTTGGCATCTTTGATGTCTCACCATGTTCTAAGCACTCCACAGCACCTACTTCAATTGCCTTCATGATCATTTGAAAAAATTGCTATCAATTCTGAGAGAGGAATTTTTCACATGCCTGTGGTTGACATCTCCCTTGCTCACCAATGGCTTTGAAGCCTGTTGGTTATCCTCAGCCTGGTTTAACCCATCTTCTGAGATAGTTTGAATAGAGTGTGGCTCCTGCATATACTAGAGCTTCTTGGAGCCACAGGTGAGAGTGAGTGAATGTAGACACCAAAGGGGGATGGGCAGCTCTGAAAATAACTTGGCAAGCACTCACGCTAGAGACACTTCTTCTCTGTAAACAGTCCATACAATTATATAATAGTAAGGTAACAGAGCAAAGACTCTAATAGGAGAAACCCATTCAGCAGATGACACTACTTTGGTAGGATTGGGGTATCAGTTTTCAGTCAGTTTGAAAAAGATGAAATAACCATATAATTAGCAAAAATAACATTTCCCATTAACAACAAGAAAAATGCAGTAAGGAAAACATAAGGACTTTTGTATCAATTAACTTTGTGAGAAAGATCTAACAAATTGAGTGATTTCCTACACAGTGAGACAGATGGACAGACAAACATATGCTTCCTTTTAGCAGCTAGACATTGTGTTTTTTTTTTTTTTAGCTCTTTAGCCAAGATATTTATTGCAGAGGTATAACAAGGACAGGAGTCACAAAAAATATTCTCCCCAGATATGGACTGGCAAACAGAGGGGCCCCTGGAGAGTGAGTTGATATTTGAAGTACAAGGTCAGTGAAACATGAGAGAATACATATGACAAAAGAATGACTCACAACTCCTGGCAATTTAAATCTTTCTTTCTTCATGTGTCCTCATGAAGTTGACATTAGACATGGCTTTCTGCTAGTATTCAAAATCCCATGGCTTTGTAGAGTTCGGACTTTGGTGCAAAGGAGTATGTTTCTTGAAGCTGCTCCTTTTCTCAAGTGCTTATCATTCTATATCCATCTGTCTGCATTTGTCAATAATTATCTTTCATATATCTCTTTTTTTTTCTTCTACATGCAGCTTCTTCTTTCTCAGGAGTGAACATATGTTTGCCCTTGATATGTATGTTTCTCAGCCTAGGCTACATGTGTTATCTCCTTCTGATCCCTTTGTATGGTGTCACAGTTGAAGAAGAGGGAGAAGAAAATGCATTCTCTCTCTTCTCTCCTAAAAGCGGTTTCCCTAAAGCTTAACTCTTAGTACTTCACTCTTAGGCTGGTTCACCAAGTCACTTCATAATATGCTGAAATTTCTTATGGCAATGATATTTTATTTTATTTTATTTTTATTATAGTTTGCATCATTTATTTCCACAAGATTTTGAGTTACATATTTTCTCCCCATCTTTCCCCCACACACCACCCCAAAAGAGCCATCCCAGTGTGTCCCCCCTCCCCCAGTCTATTTTCTCCTATGTCACTTTTCGGTAGGGCAGGATGGATCTCCCAACCGTAGTGCCTGTGTACCTCAAGTTCCAGTTGGATGTAGTCAATAATAATAATAATAATTGCATATATACATATATATATATAC
>CM053587.1:29145752-29173402 GCA_028646515.1 Pseudochirops corinnae
AACTTCTTCTTTGGGAATATATTGAAATGGATAAATACAATAGGAGAGGCAATGTGATGCAGTGGAAAGACAACCACCTGGAGTCACAGAAAATGTGTTCTTTTATTCAGTACCTAAGTGACCTTCATCAAGTCATTTAAGTTCTATATCATTTTCCTCAAAGGCAAATGAGGATTGACTTCTAGAGTCCAATACAGATTGAGATATGTCCTCTTATGATTTGAGGAAGGACAATACACTAACAACTAAGATGGGGTTTGGGGAGAGAGAGATCAAAGGATGAAAAGATGATTTGAAACTTCAAGCTTGGAAGACTAAGAAAATGGAGAAGCCACTGGTAGAAACAACAATGTAAGAAGGAATAGGTTTTTGGGAAAAGATGAGTTCAGTTTCAAACATATTATATTTGTATTTCTAGTATAACATTCAAGTAGAAATATTCAATGGCATTTTGGAAGTATGGATAAAGGTCTATACTAGAAAGATAAATATGGCAGTCATCCAAATAAGGAGATGGTTGAAGCTGGAGCAGTGTTATAGTAATGGAATTTGAAGATCTTCCATGCCTTCAATTGGCAAGTAAACAGTTACTTAGCATGTAGTTTCAAATTAATTATATCAAGCCTCTGTTAAGAAACAGAAGGTATGAACCCCTGTTGCTGATGTAACAGGAAGAGGATGAACAGGGAGGAGCTAATAACATATATAAGGAAAAGCCCGACCTGGGAGAGTCAGAACTTCTTTGGGCAAACATGGTAAAGGCAGAGCAGCTACTGCCAGAGAGAGAGAGAGAGAAAGAGAGAGAGAGAGAGAGAGAGAGAGAGAGAGAGAGAGAGAGAGAGAGAGAGAGAAAGAATTTCCCTCAGTGAGCATCTGGAGGCTGAGCCACTACTGATGGACTGAAGACTGAACTGAGAATTGAGAAGGGCTGAGAAAAGAAATGAGAATTGAGAACTGAGACAGAATGCCTTGGAGGAAGCCATGTGGAGGCTGGAGAAAGTGATTTTGATTTTGAGAACAGAGCTGGAGAAAGTAATTTTGATTTTGATACAGAACTTGTGGTGGCAGAGCTTCTTCTGAGAGCCAGCCAAACTCCTGCTGAGAGCTTCTGAGAACCAGCTGGAGCTTCCAAAGACTTCTGAGAGCTAGCTAGACTTGCTGAAGACTTCCAAGGGCCAGATGAGCTGCCAAAGAATTCTGAGGGTCACCCGGAGCTGCCAGAAGAAGCAAGACTGTGGTGTTGGTACTTTGTCTGTTTTGGGTATATGGTTATTTCACAGGCAGAAAGTGAATTGAAATGATAGTGCTGACCATGTGTGTGAATATTGTTGCAATTCTGCTAAGCTTTATGTGTGTAGATAATGTTATTGTGGCTTTGTTAAGTCTTATCTTCCCAGGAACAGAGACTGTGAGAGATTTGAGGTGGGCTGGACACTGTGAGCTTCAATATGGAGCAGGAACTGCACAGAGCTGGACAAGGAACTGGGAGCTGTCTGCCTTTGAACTCAGGTAGCAGTTGGTTTGATTTGGGTGGGAGCTGAGGCCATGGAAGAGGAACCATGGAAGCTGAGAGAGCCTGCCTCGACTCAAGATGGAAAGACCTCTCTGTGGGTACTGAGTAGTGACTGATGAAATTGTAACTTACTTGTAACCTAGGAGTGTATGGCCTTTGTACTTTCTACTACCCCTTAAGAGGGTACTGAGTAGTAACTGATGATACTGTAACTTGATTGCACCCCATGGGTGGAGGACTTTGACCTTTGTACGTTATGTCTCTTAAGGAGTTTCTAACTGATTGTACTTTGTTTAAAACTATGTGACCACTTTGGTGAAAACTATGTGGCCATTTTAATGATAAGTTGTTGAGTTGTGACATGATGAGTACTGTTTTTTGATTTTCTCTGAATGTTTTGCTCGGATTTGTTACTGAATAGAGAGTTCACTATACTGTGTAATCAGAACTTTGAACAGCTGTTTACAGCAGCAGTCCTCTGGAAAGCTGCTAGTGGTTGGCTTTACAAAGAGTAAATACTATCAACAAAAACAAGACTATAGGAAGAGTCAAGGAATATTATTTTGTTGACATGGTGATGGATGATGATGATGATGATGATAGATGATGATTATGTTGATGACAATCATCAAGACACAATCCTGAGATTATATAATAGGATCTTGAGGATTTTTGTTGTTCATCCTTTGTTCATGAGGAGCAATGACACCATAAAGTGTCTTGAATTTTCTGTGAATTAGATTTGAGTGAGGGAGAGCTGCATAAAATAATTAGCCCTGCTCTCTCTTCAAGAGTCATCAGAGACCAGTGGCAAGACAAAGTTAAGATGACTAATGATGGCTCAGAATACAGTGGGCAACCTTGTTCTCTCTAATTTAGATTAAGGACTTTCCCAGTTCTCAGTTTGTCTGAGGCCATGTCCATTCCATGCCTATGGGCTAGGGAAGAATTGAGATAAAAGACAGCCCAATTTATCATCCCAAAGATATCAATCTGGGAAGGGAAGACCCTCAGAATTTCTGTCCAGAACAGAAATCAGTTGCTATTTATACTCATTCTAAGCCATCAAAACCTAAACAATGAGTCAAAGAGGTTTGGGCTGGGCCTGATGAAAGGTAGAATTATTTGGGTTTAAAGGCTGTGTCAGATAGAGCTCCATTTAAAACATTATGGGCCTTTTAAAACATGATTTTTCAGAGCTCTGTTTCATGAAATCAAAAATGAAAGCTGCATAAGACAAATAGTAAATTGTCATAGCTTTTTGAAAAAGAGAATAATAAAATACAAGGGAGAAGACAGAGAAGGAGGAAGAAGAGGAGAAAATAAACAACAACAAAAATAATGGCATCATTTCCCAACTTCTGTTTGAATTGGCAAGTTGGGTCCCCAGAGGGCAGTGACTACTACTCTCAGATGACAGAATGCAAATCTTCTGCTAAGAACCTGGTTCACTCCTTCCTACAAATACACACAGCAATGGTGGGAGGAATAAGCTGAAATTTAGGCCATATTAGTAGTGAGGAACACATGTAAGCATTATGTGTGACAAAGTTTAGCTTGCATCACTTGCTCTGAAAGTCCTTCTCTCTGTGTAGAGACCTCAAGAAGAACCTTTGTTGTCATTGCCCTTCATCCTTCATTCAAGAGGAGGACAATGCCGTCACAAGGGTGATATCCTGACTTGAGTGTGATTTAGATTTGAGTGAGACAGAGCTGTACAAGGTCACCATCTCTCTTAAGGAATGGAATCATACAGTTGCCTACTTCTTAGAAAGTTAATCTCATACTACAAGATTCAGTTTTCCAATTGATAAAGAAAAAAAATCTAGACCCTGTTTGAAGGAAAGCATACAGATATTGTCTAATAGTTGCTTTAAAATATTATTTGGTCACAAAAGTCTTTGTAAATGATATCTTGGGTATATGTGAAAACATCTTTGTTAACAACTGCTCTTTTGACTGATTTTTGGTTGCTGTTTTGACCGATCAAGCAAGCAGACATAATGAGGCCATTTCATGCATGGAGACACAGATCTAGAATGGAGACTTGAAATCAGCAAGCCTAACTTCACAATTTCACCAATTAGAAAACTGAGAAAAAGAGATGTTCAATGACTTTCCTAAGGACACACAGGTAACTGGTAAACAGAGCTAGGATTTAAATCCTTTCCCTGTGCCCTTTGATTTGGTATTTTTCCCTTTGCTCCATGTTTCAGAGCCGTTCCATAAACATGAGCTGTGATTATTATTAATATTCTCAGGCTTGGGATTTAAGAAAGCTGCAATTTAATATTGATGTACCATTGATGCATGAGCTGTGTATTCTGTGTTGAATAGTAATAATAACTCCTTTGTACTATCTTGAAAGTTTGCAAAATAATCCCCTTTCATTCATTTAAACACATAAATCTGGGTAGTTGATGACAAAAAAGGCTAAGAATACCTGGAGTATATAATGTCAATTTTGGGCAGATCGTTTAAAGTCTTGGAACCTTAATTTCTACATTTTAAAAATATGAAGTATAAATTCAGGTGTTTCTAGCCTTTTCTTTAACATGGAATCCTTTGGCAGTCTGGTAAAGCTTATGAAACATTATTCAGAATAATGAGTTCAAATACATAAAATAAAATAATGAGACATCAAAGAAATTATTGATATTATAATAGTTAACAAAATATTAGAAAATTCACATGCTCCAATTTAATAACCCCTGTTTGAGTACAACCTTTTAATTTCACAGATGAGGATGATAACAGAAAGAGAAATCATAGTTACTTGAGACAAGTTCTCCTTTCCTATACAGATGACCACATGTATCTCTTGCAAATTTAAATTTTCTTCCCAATTTGATTCCTCCCTTCACTGAGATGGGTAGATAAAGTTATTGAGGCTACAATAAAGGAGAATGTTGTCTTTGTTGTTTAATCTTTAACCTTTGAGAGAAAATCCCCTGCCTCCTGAGCCAGAAGGCATCCCTTGGAGTAGTAATGAGGAAAGAGAGAGCCTTATCAGATGAAAGCTTTGTATTATTGCATCCTGTGGGACTTTGACAATCTCCTGTATGTCAGGTTCAGGACACTCACAAACAGTAGGAAGAGTAGGCTTTTCGGTTCAGTGTGCAAGAAGGAAATATTATCGATTTTTGCATTTTCCCCTAATTTACAGAGAGAAGTGTGCCTGGGAGGCAGTGTTAAGTGACATCTCTTCACATTCCAAAATCAAATTAATTGACAGGCTTTATTGAAGGGCCAGTACCAATATCAGGTAAGAGGTATAGTGTTAGAAAAAACTGCAGTGGGCAGAGCAATGAACTTAGTGTCAGGAAGAACTGAATTCAAGCCCTGCCTCAGACTGGGGCAAGTTACTTTAACCTCTATTAACCTCAATTTTCTTATTTAGAAATATGGCATAAGTAAAAATAGCACCTCCATCTCAAGGTTTCTATGTGTATAAGATGAGATATGCAAAGCACTTTTCAAACCTAAAATCAATATATAAATTTTAACTATGATTTTTAGCTATTATAAATGCTATAAATATCTCACAAAATATTTTCTTTCACATGGTTTGCTAATCATTAGCCATTTAGATTTTTTCACATCTCCATGATTTTATTAAAATTAAGGCAAAAATAAAATTCTAGTTATGGAATTTGGCATCAGATATTGATTTCCTGATGTTGATTGCAATGGCAGAATTTCTTCTACTGACAAATATAGACATTAAAATGGATTAGGAGGTAGAATCCTCAAGTGATCTAGTCTCCAAAATTTTTTAACCAAATGATCTAAATAGGTCATTTAAACTAGTGTATCATCAATTTCCTCATACAGAAAATGAGAAGGTAGGACTAAATTGCCACCCAGGTACATTCTCGCTCTATAATGTATAGTCCTTTTGTAAGAGGGGGACCATTTTATCATTTATGGTAGCAAGTCCAGAAGGAATGACTAGTAGATAGAATTTTGTGGGATAGTCAGCTAATCCATTCCAAAGCAAGTATATTTCTATGATTAGGATTTGTGGAGTCCAAGAAAAAAAAAAAAAAAAGACTTTTTGTTGACCAAGAGAGAAAGGAAGAAAGTCTTTCCTCTAAGTGAATTGAGTTTATTTTTTTCCACAAATAATGGCAAGAAAATGAATGTGATCAGATATAGATTCTGAAAGAAAGTTCTGTAGGTGTTAATTCCAAATTTAAGCAGAAATGTATTAGTAGAGATTGGGCCATAGTTATTAGCCTAAAATTCCAGTTGAAAATCAAAATGTATGAAATCATGGAATTATAAAATTATAAACTTAAACAGACCTTGGGGATCATCTAATCCTACCCATTCATTGTACATTTTGCAGATGAAACAAATGTCCAGTGAAATATCATGTCTTGTTCAAGTTGATACAGCTAGACAATCGCAAAAATAAGATTAAAGTCTAAGTCTCCCAATGCCTAGGCCCATGCTTGTTCTACCACCTCACAATGTCTCTCTCATTAAATACCAGAATTATTTTGCTCTAATTGATGTTATCTTCTAATTTCCAAGTTAAATATGAGGCAAGTAGCCAATTGTATTTCAGTTCTTTGGATAAATGGCACAAAGAGACCATCTTATCCTGTCCCATTTTTGTAAGGAGTGCAAGGAACAGCATGTCTTTATTTGTGTTTCATCTTTAGTTCCTTTAAAAATGTTTATTGATACATTTTGTATTTTATACAACACTCACATCTCACAGGGAGTATAACTAAGTGT
This sequence comes from Pseudochirops corinnae, assembly GCA_028646515.1. NCBI lineage: Eukaryota > Metazoa > Chordata > Mammalia > Diprotodontia > Pseudocheiridae > Pseudochirops > Pseudochirops corinnae. The sequence goes on from CM053587.1 coordinate 29,152,012, forward strand.
GATAGACGACATTCGAGCCCTCCTTTTCAGATTATAGAGTAGACAACCTAGTGTACAGAGATTCTTGTCAGACATCAAATGGGAAAAAGGCCTTGTTCTCAGGTGCTAGAGCTCAGAGAGAAGTATAATGGTTTCCTGGATTACTTAGCCAGAAGGATATATGGTATTTTTTCCTTTTTCTTCTTTGAAATAGCATTTTACTTTATGACCCAGTTACATGTCAAGAAAATTTTAACATTCATTTTTACAAGATTTTCAGTTTCAAATTTTTCCCCTCTGTCCTTCCCTCCTCTCCTCTCTTCTGAAAATGGTAGGTATCTTGGTATGGTTTACACATGTGCTATCATGAAAAAAAATCCATATTAGTCACAGATGTGAAAGATGAAACAGAATAAAAAACATAAGAAAGAATTAAGGGGAAAAATATGCTTCAACCTGCATTCAGAGTCCATCAGTTCTTTACCTGGCTATGAATAGTATTTTCTATTTTTCATCATGAGTCCTTTGTACCCATCTTGGATCATTGTGTTGCTGAGAAGAGCTGAGTCATTCATAGCTAATCGTCACAAAGTGTTGCTTATACTGTGTACAATGTTTTCCTGGTTCTACTCATTTCACTTCACATTAGTTCTCACAAGACTTTCCAGGTTTTTTTGAAAACTGACTGTTCATCTTTTCTTATTGCACAATATTGAAAAGGGTTATTATAAATGTTTTTGTACATGTAGATTCTTTTTCCTTTTTTATAATCTCTGTGGGATACAGATCTAGTAATGACATGCTGGATCAAAGGCTATGAACAGCTTTGTTGTCCTTTGGGCATAGTTCCAAACTGCTCTTCAGAATGGTTGGATCAGTTCATAACTCTACCAACACTGCATCAGTTTCCCAATTTTTCCACATGCCTTTAAACATTTATTATTTTCACTTTTTTGTGTATTAGCCAATCTTATAGGTTTGAGGTGGCATTTCAGAGTTGTTTTAATGTTGATTTCTCTAATCAAAAGTGATTTAGAACACTTCTTCATGACCCTACAGATACCTTTGATTTCTTTATCTGAAAACTGTTTGTTCATATGCTTTGACCAGTTATCAATTGGAGAATGGCTTGTATTCCTAAAAATTTGACTTGATTCTCTATATAATTTAGAAATAAGGCCTTTATTAGACACACTTGCCGTAAAGATAGTTTCCCATCTTCCTGCTTTTCTTCATTCATTCATTCATGCATTCATTCATTCATTTGCTTTTTGAAGGGGGGAGGGCAGGGCAATTGGGGTTAAGTGACTTGCCCAAGATCACAGGGCTAGTAAGTGTTAAGTGTCTGAGGCCGAATTTGAACTCACGTCCTCCTGAATCCAGGGCCGGTGCTCTATTCACGGCACCTCCTAGCTACCCCTCCGCTTTTCTTCTAATCTTGGTTGCATTGGTTTTGTTTGTAAAAAAATCTTTTTAATTTAATATGATCAAAATTATCTACTTTATATTTTATAATGCTATCTGTCTCTTGTTTGGTCATGAATTCTTCCCCTCCCCACAGATATGACAGGTAGAGGATTCCTTACTCTTCTAATCTGCTTATGGCATCACCCTTCATGTATAAGTCGTGCACCCATTTTGGCCGTGTCTTGGGGTACAGTGTGAGATGTGAGATACCTACCTTGTGTCCTATTGTTTTCCAGTATTCCCAGGAGTTCTTGTTAAATAGAGATTTTTATCCCCAAACCTTGGGTCTTGAGTTTTATCAAACACTAAGTTACTATGGTCATTGACTGTTGTTTCTTGTGTACCTAATGTATTCCACTCATCTACCATTCTATTACTTCTCCAGTACCAGACAGTTTTGATATATACTGCTTTACAATATATTTTGAGATCTGGTATTGCTAGGTCACCTTCCTTTGTATTTTTTTTAAAATTAATTTCCTTGATATTCTTGACCCTTTGTTCTTCCAGATGAATTTTGTTGATTTCCCCCCCCTAGCTCTGTAAAATAATTTTTTGATAGTTTAATTGGTATGGCACTGAAAAAGCAAATTAGTTTAGGCAGGATTTTCATTTTTATTTTATTGACTCAGCCCACATATAAGCAATTGATATTTTTTCCAATTGTTTAAATCTGACCTTATTTGTGCAAAAAGTGACTTGTGATTGTGTTCATGTAGTTCCTGGGTTTGTTTTGCCATGTAGACTCCTAAATATTTTATATTGTTTACAGTGATTTTAAACACAATTTCTCTATCTCTTGTTGCTGGGTTTTCTCAATCCTAGAAAGAAATGCTGATGATTTATGGAGGTTTATCCTGCAACTTTGCTAAAGATGTTATTTCAAGTAATGTTTTAGTTGAGGCTCTTGGGTTCTCTAAGTATACCATCATATCATCTTCAGAAAGTGATGGTTTTGTTTCCTCATTGCCTATTCTAATTATTTCAATTTATTTTATCTTCTCTTATTGCTATAGCTGATATTCCTAGTTTTATATTGAATAACAGAGATGGTAAGAGGCATCTTTCTTCACCCTTGATCTTATTGGAAATGTTTCTACCTTATTCCCCTTACAGATAGTGCTCGTGATTATTTTACAGAGTTAATGCTTATCATTTTAAAGCATGCTCACTTTATTCCTATGTTCTCTAATGTTTTTATTAAGAATGGGTACTGTATTTCGTCAGAAGCTTTTTCAACATCTATTGAGATAATCATATGAATTATGGCGGTTTTGTCATTGACATGATCAATTATGTGGACAGTTTACTTTTTTTTTTAATTTTTTTTTTAATTTTTAGTTTTCAACATTCTTTCCACAGGATTTTGAATTACAAATTTTCTCCTTGTCTTTCCCCTATCCCCACCCCAAGATAGTAAGCCTACTGAATACCCCTTCCCCCAATCTGTTCTCTCTTATATCCTCCTCCATCACCCCCCAACTTTGTAGTAGGGCAAGATGGATTCCTATACCCCAGTGTCTGTATATCTTATTTCCCAGTTGCATGTAAAAATAATTTTTTTTATTAACATTTGTTTTTAAAACTTTGATTTCCAGATTCTTTTCCATCTTCCCTCCTCACCTACCTCCACTGGGAAGACAAGTAATTAAGTATAAGTTGTACATGTGTAGTTATATAAAACATTTCCATAGTAGTTATATTGTGAAAGACTAACTATATTTCCCTCCATTCTATCCCACCTCCCACTTATTCTATTTTCTAGTTTGCCCCTGTCCCTTTTCAAGAGTGTTCACTTCTGACTACCCTTTCCTCCAATCTGACCCTCCTTCTATCATCCCTCCCTCTTTTCCCCTTCCCCGTTACTTTCATGTAGGGTAAGATACCAATGACTGTGCATGTTATTCCTTCCTTAAACTAAATTCCCTTTCACCTTCCTGCTCTTCCCCTCTATTGAAACAGTTTTCTCTTGCCTCTTTTGTATAAGACAATTTATTCTATTCTATCTCTCCCTTTCTCCTTCTCCCAATATATTCCTCTCTTGCCCCTTAATTTTATTTTTTAGATATCCCTTCATATTCACTTTATCCTGTGCCCTCTGTGTATTTATACATGTATACAAACACACAAACACACTTACAGCTTCCTATACATACATATATAGTATGCATATGCATATATACATGTATATTCCCTTCAAACTTATCCTCATACTGAGAAAAGTCTCAAAGTCTCATAGTTACAATTATTGTCTTTCCATGTAGGAATACAAATAGTTTAACTTTAATAAGTTCCTTATTATTTCTTTTTCCTTTTTACCTTCTCATGCTTCTCTCGCTTCTTGTACTTGAAAGTCTCCTTTTCTGTTCAGCTCTGGTTTTTTCCTCAAGAATACTTGAAAATCCTCTATTTCATTGAATGACCATATTTTCCCCTGAAGCAGTATACTCAGTTGTGCTGGGTAGGTGATTCTTGGTTTTAATCCTAGCTCCTTTGACCTCCTGAATATCATATTCCAAGCCCTTCAGTCCCTTAATGTAGAAGCTACTAGATCTTGTGTTATCCTGATTGTGTTTCCACCATACTCAAATTGTTTTTCTTGACTGCTTGCAATATTTTCTCCTTGACTTGGAAATTCCAGAATTTGACTATAATATTCCTAGGAGTTTTCTTTTTGTGATCTTTTTCAAGAGGTGTTCAATTGGTGAATTCTTTTAATTTTTATTTTGCCCCCTGGTTCTAGAATATCAAGGCAATTTTCCTTGAGACTTTCTTGAAGGATGATGTCTAGGCTCTTTTTTTGATAGTGGCTTTCAGGTAGTCCAATAATTTTTAAATTGTTTCTCCTGGATCTATTTTCCAGGTCAGTGGTTTTTCCAATGAGGCATTTCATATTGTCTTCTATTTTCTCATTTGTTTGGATCTGTTTTATATTATCTTTATTTCTCATAAAGTCATTAGCTTCCATTTGCTCCAATCTAATTTTGAAGGAATTATTCTCTTCAGTGAGTTTTTGACATTCCTTTTCCATCTGGGCAAGTCAACTTTTTAAGGCATTCTTCTCCTCACTGGCTTTTTGGGCCTCTTTTGCCATTTGAGTTAGTCTATTTTTTAAGGTGTTATTTTTTTCAGTCAGGCTGTTGACTTGCTTTTCATGATTTTCTCATATCATTCTCATTTCTCTTCCCACTTTTTCCTCTTCGTCTTTTACTTGATTTTCAAAATCCTTCTTGATCTCTTCCTTGGCCTGAAACCAGTATATTTTTTTCTTAGAGGCTTTTGATGCAGGAGTGTTGACTTTTCTGTCTTCTTCAGTTTCCATGTTTTGATCCTTTTTGTCCTCCAAAAAGGATTCTATAGCCTAGTTGTCCTTCCCCTGTTTGCTCATCTTGCTAGTCAATCACTTGACTTTTGAGCTCTTTGCCACAGTAGAACTCTGCTTCCAGAGTGGAGAGAGCTGTATCCCCAATTGCCGGGATTCTCACAATTGTCAGAGCTATGAGGAGGCCACCCTCTCAACAGCCACTACAGCTCTTGCACACTGCTGTTCCTCACCCCAGGACCACCACCCGACACTGTGACCCAGATCCAAGCAGGTCCAAGCAAGAGTGATTACCTTTTGAATGGTTGCTAGGTCCCCTGCAATCTGCAGGCCAGGAGCTCCTGAGGGAGCCACATGGCAGCAGCTGCAGCCACCACACTACTGCGTATCTTTCACCCTGGGGCAGGGACCAGACCACACTCCTCTCTTACCCGGTTCCAGTGGATTTCCCTACTGACTTTTTACTTTCTCTTTGGTGTTAATGGTTTGAGAAGTCTGTAGACCACCACAGCTGCCAGTGATTCACTCTCCTGAATTCTGCTCCAGTCTGGTCTAGGTCATTGATTGTGTGTACCTCGGTGCGAATCACATGGGACAGGGCTTGGTTCCTCACATGATGTGATAGACCCTTCCCAACAACCTGCCAGGATGCCTTCAATGGGATATTTATTTTCCTCTGTCACTTTGTGGGTTCTGTAGCTCTAAAATTTGTTTAGAGTCATTTTTTTTTACAGGTATTGGTGTCAGTTGCTGCTGGAGCTTAAGCAAGTTCCTGCTTTTACCCTGTCATCTTGGCTCTGCCCTCGGTAGTTTTCTTAATATTGATCCAAACCTGAATTCCTGGTATCAATACTGACTGGTCTTATCCTTGTGATAAATTAGTAAAATTTCCTTAGTAGTATTTCATTCAAAATTTTTGCATCAATATTCATTAGGAAAATTGGTGTATAATTTTCATCCTCTGTTTTAGCCCTTCTTGGATTAGGTATCAGCACCATATTTGTGTCATAAAAGGATTTTGGTAGGACTCATTCTTTGCCTATTTTTCCTATTTCCATAAATAATTTCCATAGTTTATGTAATATTAGAATTAATTTTTCTTCAAATGTTTGGTAGAATTCACTTGTGAACCTTTCTTGCCCTGGGTATTTTTTCCTAGGGAGTTCATTAATGGCTTGTTCAGTTTTTTTTTTCTAAAATGAGGTTATTTAGGCATTCTATTTTCTGATCTGTTAATCTAGCTAATTTATGTTTTTGTAAATATTCATCAATTTTCCTCAGATTGTCAGATTAATTGGCATATACATGGGTAAAATATTACCTAAAGATTGCTTTAATTTCTTCTTTATTAGTTGTGATTTTACCCTTTTCATTTTTTGATACTGGATATTTGATTTTCTTCTTTCTTTTGTTTAAATCAAATTAACCAATGGCTTATTTATCTTGTTGGTTTTTTCATAAAACCAGCTCCTGGAGTTATTAATTAGCTTAATAGGTTTGTTTTTCTTTATATTTTAGATTTTATTAATCTCACCTTTGATTTTCAGGATTTCCAATTTGGTGATCAATTGGGGATTTTTAATTTGTTGTTTTTCAATTTTTTTTTTAGTTGTATGATCAATTCATTGAACTGTTTCTTCCTCTCTCCCCCCTCCCCCATTTTGTTGATGTAAAATTTTAGAGGAATAATTTTCCCCTAAATTCTGCTTTGGTTGCATCCCATAAATTTTGGTATTTTTTCTCATTGCTGTTTTCTTTAATGAAATTATTGATTGTTCCTATAATTTTTTATTTGGCCCACTTATTTACTAGCATTAGATTATTTAGCTTCCAATTAATTTTAATCTATATTTCCATTGTCCTTCATTGAATGTAATTTTTATTGCATTATGATTCACAAAGATATACATTTACTATTTCTGCATTTTTACATTTGATTTTGAGGTTTTTATTTCCTATTGTATGGTCAGTTTTTGTGTAGGTCCCATGTGCTGCTGAGAAAAAGATTTATTTCTTTCTTTTCCCATTCAGTTTTCTCCAAATGTCTGTCATATATAATTTTCCTAATATTTTATTTACCTACTTAGTTTCTTTCTTGCTTGTTTTTCCATTGAATTTATCAATTCTGAGAGGGTAAATTTGAGGTCCCCCACTAATATAATTTTGCCATCTATTTCTTCCTATAACTTAACTTCTTCTCCAAGAATTTGGATGCTATATCACTTGGTGCATATATGTTTAGTATTGATATTTGCTTCATTGTCTGTGGTCCCTTTTAACAAGATTTAGTTTCCTTTCTTATCTAATTAATTGTGTTTTTGCTTTTACTTTGCCTGAGATAGTAGATTTTGCTCCTGCCCCTTAACTTTAATCTGTGAATGTGTCTCTCTCTGCTTCAAGTGTATTTCCTATAAAGAACATTTTGTAGAATTCTGGTTTTTAATCTGCTCTTCTACTCATTTTGTGGGAGAATTCATGTGATTCACATTCATAGTTATGATTACTGTCTATTTCTCTCTATCTTATTCATCCTCCTGTTTGTCCCCTCTCTCCTTTCATGCTTTCCTGCCTTTCCAGTGTTTTGCTTTTGTCTACAACTTCCCTTGATAAACCCTCCCTCCTGTTAATTCCCATCCTCTCTTACTTGATCTTCTCCTCTCCTACTTCCCTGTCAGGTAAAATAGATTTCTATATTGAATTAGCTTTACATATTATTTCCTCTCTGAGCCAATACTGATGAGAGTAAGGTTCAAGAGATGCTCATCACCCACCCTCCCATCATCCCCTCCACTATAATAGGTCTTTAGCATCCTTCATGTGAAATAATTTGCCCCATTCTACCTTGCCCTTATTTCTTCACCCATTGTATTCCTCCTTGTCATCCCTTAAATTTTTTATGTCTTTCCCTCAGTTTCACCTTATATCCATACCCTCTGTCTATGTATGTTCCTTCTAGCTATACTATTAGTGGTAGAATTTTAAGAATTACAAGTATCATTTCCCCCTGTAGGGGAATAAATAGTTTAGCTCTATTGAATCTCTTATATTTTCTTTTCCCTTTTTATGCTTATCTTGGGTCTTAATATTGGAGGTAAGGTTTTTTTTTTTTTGGTTTGATTTTCATTCTGATTTTTTCCTTTGAAAACTTGAAATCACTTATTTCATTGAATGACCATTATGTCCCTTGATGTATTATGCTTTTACAGTATTTTAACAATAATTTATGGTACTTTTTCCTTGACCTGAGAGTTCTGAAACTTGGCTATAATGTTCCTTGGAGTTCTTAGTTTGGGATCTCTTTCCTGAAGTGATTGCTGGATTCTTTTAATGTCTTTTTTTTCCATCTGGTTCCAGAACATCAGGACAATTTTCTTTGATCATTTCTTGAAAGATGCTGTTCAGATCCTTTTTTTTTTCAATTGTGGCTTTCAGGTGGTCCAATGATGCTTATGTTGTCTGTACTGGATCTATTTTCCAGGTCAGTTGTTTTTCATTTTTCTGTGAGGTATTTTACACCCCCAAACCATTTTCCATTCTTTTGAATTTGTTTGTTTGATTCTTAATGTCTCATAGTCATTGTCCAACTCTAAATTTTAAGGTGTCATTTTCCTCAATTAGATTTTCTACTTTCTTTTCCATTTGACCAATTGTACTCTTTAAGGAGTTATTTTCTTTGGTGGATTTTTGTATCTTCTTTTCCCTTTGACCAATTCTAATTTTTAAGCAGTTTTGTAAGGTGCTGACTCTTTTGTCATAATCCTCTTGCATCATTCTCATTTCTTTTTCCCAATTTCTCCTACCTCTCTTACATGATTTTATGCTCTTTTGGAGGTCTTTTAGGAGTCCTTTCTGGATTTGAGACCACTTCCTGTTTTTCTTTGGGGTTTTGGCCATAGGCATTTTTACACTGTTGTCCTCTTCTGAGCTGGTGTCTTGGTCTTCACTATCACCATAATAACTTTCTATGGCCACATTTTTTGGTAATTTATTGCTCATATTTGTTTGACTTTTTCCCTTTGTTTTAAATTTGATGTCTGCTGCCAGGGTCAAAGGGGCTCTGTCTCAGGCTTTGTGTGCTATTGCCCACTGACTCTGGCTGTTTACCTGGTACTATGCCTATGTTGCTCTGACTTCCGCAGGGGACCCTGTGTCTGGTGTTATGTTGAGGGGATGGGGCGAGCATGCTCCTGGAGGCCTTGGCTCTCTTGCAGCTTACCTGGTGCTAAGCTGGGGTCCCAGTGGTGGTATCTGTCATGTGCTGAGGTCTGGTGGAATTTTTCTGTACACCCTTGGGGCTACATTGAAGCTCCTGGAGGTCTAGCAATTGGAGGATTCCTATTTTCACTGGGCAGTGCTGAAGCACGTGGAAGTCTGGCCTACTTTCTTGTCATGCTGGTGAATGCCTGTTTTGACTGGGACTATACTGAAGTGTGTGGTGTGTTTTGGGACTGCAGTCTGCCTGTTCCCCTGGCTATGCTAACGCATGTGGGGTGCCTTGGTGTTGATATTTGCCTGACCTATCACACTGCAACTCAGGATCTTTCACAAGTTTGCCTAGGTGGACTTTGGCTGCTTGCTTGCTGTGATGTTTCCTGTCCTAGAATGTGCTCTACTTTTATGTGACTGAGAAGGATCTTTCTTGGAGGCCCTTCAAGTTTCCTGGGCTAAAAGATAGTTCCAGTCTGTGTTTATGATAACTCTACTGTTCCAGGATTTGTACTGGGGTGCTAATTTGTGGCTGTTTGGAGGTGAATATGGGAGAGCTACAGCAATTTAATGTTTCCTCTGCCATTTTGGATCCCAGAAGTCCAGATGTCATATGGTTTTAATCAATTATAGCCTGATTAAATATATATGTCTCTGTGGCAATCTGGTTAAGGCAAACAAAGCAAAAGAAAATCCTTTGCTTATTGCTACTTTTTACAGAGGAAAAATTTAAACACAGGGACAAGAGTAGGTAGGTAATGCTACTACACTATATAGAGTACTGGGCCTGGAGTCAAGAAGACTTGAGTTCAAATCTGGCCTCAGACCATGGGCAAATCACTCAATCCTGTTTGCTTCAGTTTCCTCATCTGGAGAAGCAAAGGCAAACCATCATATTATCTTTGCCAAGAAAATCCCAAATGGAATCATGAAGAGTTGAACACAGTTGAGACAACTGAACAAGAACAACACTGGTGAACAACCATGTACTCTTGCTGTGAAGCAAGTGACTGTCTTAGCTGGTATGTGTGGGATTTGTAGGGGTCCTTTGGCACCTAGTAGGTACTACATATGTGGTTATGAGGGAAATTTATCTTCGCTAGAGGGTGGAAGTTCATTGCCACTGGTTGCAGGGAAGGGAATCTCACCATAACTTGACCCTTTCATAATGTTCACAGTTCTGAGATGCTATAGAATTAGAGTTATATTAGAGTCTAATTTACTGATTTGTTGGTTGAGGAACTAAGCCTTGGGGAACTGAAGTGAATTGTTTAAGGTAACATAGATAGTAAGTAATTGAACTGAGGGTCAAACCTAGGTACTCTGATTCTGAGTTATGCATTCTTTTCAATAATGATAATGAAGATGATTAAAGTAATGCTTTAAGATTTGTAATACATTTTGCACATATTATCACTTTGGTCCTTAAATCAACCATATGAGTTATGAAGTACAATTATTATTCCTGTTTTATAGATGAGGAAACTGAGGCTGTAAAAGATTAGATAACTAGCCCAGAGTAACATAGCTAGTATATATCTGAGACTGAATTTGAACCAAGGTCTTCTTGACTTTAGTGTTCTATGTCCCACATCCTAATGCATGACTCAGAGCATATTTTTTTGTTGAATACTTACATTTCTAGATTAATCTATAAAAAACTATCTAATCCACAATATGGTTGAATATGCTTGAATTAGCATCATTGAATTAGCTGTTCAGAACTACTTAAGTTACCTCTGGGTTACAAAGATTTTTGCAGGCTAGCTGGAAATGGGAAAAAATCCTGCATGATATTGTTCCTCTGGAAAATCTTCTCTATGTTCCAAATATGTGGCTTTGCATTGGACTTTTATAACAAGAATTTGCAAATTAGAGACTGACTATAATTGAACTTCAGTGGAAATAATCCCAGTGCTTGTTTTAGCAAAATAGTTATTACCTCTTTATTCACCAAGGTTTTTTTTTATCCTTCCATAAGCCTCCAAACTAACTGATTTTAGGTTTTATGCCCATTGTATTATTTCCTTATGCTACCTATGTAAGTAGTCAGAAGCTAAGAAAAATCAGGCAGTGAAGAAGAAACAATCAGGAAAAGATGCAAATTGGATAGATCATAAACCAATGGACAATAAAGTTAAATGTAATTTTTTCAGTCAGAACAACTGTGTGTAATACTAAAGAATATTTATTAAACTTATTCTGCTTGGCCTCAGAAGTTCAGACCAGGAACAATGGATGAAAATTACAAAATAAAAAAAAAGAAGCAGCATATTTAAGCTTGATGTCAGGAAGAAAAATAAAACAACTTTTAAATAGTTACAGCTATCCAAACTTGGAATGCATTTCTTGGACAGTTCTGGGATTACCAATAATGGTTGTCTTTAAGCAATAGATAATAATTTTTCAGATATGATATGAGTATTCCTACTCAAGTATGGGTTGGATTAGGTGGTTGTTAAAGACCCTTCCAACACTAAAATTTGGTGATTCTGTAAAATGGGGTGATATCTATCTATACAAACTGTTTTGGCTGTCGGTCTTGACCTAGTTCTTTTGGTAAAAATGACATGTTTGTATCTACATGCTATGACAATGAAATTGTACCAGTGCACAGATACAGCCTAATGCAACTTCCCAACAACAACACCTTTTAATTTGAAAGCTTAAATAATTAATAGTGTGGCTCTGGAGAATGTCACATATAGTATCTAATCCTGTCACCATTGCCAAGTATTCTGGCACTTCCCCACAGAATGCATTTGCTTTTCTGTTCCTGAGCATCTAGCTACAATGTGTGCAATGTGTATGCTGTGGCGTTCAGTTCACGGCAATGGAAGTGAGAAGCTGAAGAAAGATCAGCAGAGACAGTGTTGGGTTGGGAATAAGGGAGTTAGCATAAGGTTGATGGGGGTGCTATTATCCCTAGGGAAGAAAGAAACAACACCAGTGGTGATATTAGTAGGAATCCAATAATAGTTTTTTTTTTCTCATCAAGAATCATTTTTTAATGATTTCTTGTATTAGCAGGCAACAAGTTAATCAGAAAAGTAAACATAGCCCAAACACATATGAGCACAGAAAAAAAATTGAATTTACCATGGCAACTGAGACCAAGGCATTTTTTTGAAAGTTCACGTTGAAAACAAAACACCTGCATTAGTAACCTAGAAATCTTGCTTTGCTTTATATGCTATCTGATTCTTATTTCACAATTTTAGAAAAGGCTTTAGTGACTTCCTCTTTTATAAGTACATCCCTCCAATTTCTGTACAGCATGTATGAATCTATGACAATATGATAATATATTTTTAATAATAGAGATATCTTTTTTGAATTATTTCTGTTTGATAGTATACATTTTGTATTCTTATACATAAGATAATATTTTTACCTATAATTAATATTCAGTGATATAAAATACCACAGTGTGAAGCATGAACATATTTTCTACCTCTTATTATAAGAACTTATATGAAGTCAAATAAGAATTTATAATGCAAACCTAGCATAATGACACACTCTTATCAGATATTCAAGTCTTTGTAAAGAAATATGAGGATTCCAGTGTTTTAAAGATTGATGATCTCCTTTGTTTGATTTAGATACAGAGGTACACTTAGCTTAGTTAGATTGTAAGCACCTTAAGGACAGAGATCGTCTTTTGCCTAGGGCTTTTTTTTTTATTGTCCCCAGTTTTAGTTACAGCGCCTGGCACAGAAGATGCTTAATAATATTTATTGGTTGATTGAATGACACTTTATTCTGGTGCATATCTAAGTATGCTCAATTAAAAAACAGTTATATCTTCATCAGCTTTTCTCCTGACTATTTTGCTTCCTAGAGTTAGGGGTGTTTGGGATGAAAAATAACCTTCATCCTTAATTTAGTGAAAAAATAAACACAGAGATCTCTTAGGATAAGAACAGATGTTTGTTCTCTTCCCCTGGAGAAGAGGGCAGTCTTCCCCATGACTCATCATGGAGAAGAAGCAAGTTACAAAAGATAGTGTTGGAATTTATAACCTAACTTATTCAAGACCTCTCCCCGACTGTTTCCTCTCTCGTTGGTGGAGGGGCATACTTCACCAAATTCTTCCCCAACTGGGACAGCAAGGAAAGAGGAGGGGAGGGTCCCACCAGGGCGGGGAAAACAGACAAAGGAAGATAAAAGTGATTGATAGAAGCGATGGAGAAGGAGGAAGGGAAAGTTAACCACCCCAAACTGAGAAGTTTTCACTTATCCCATACAGGGGAATAAAGGATTCTTTGCAGTGATATGTAGAAATTTTAGGTAACACAATTCTTTACAGATCCAACCAAATAATCACTCTTTCCCCCAAGTACCCCACCCTGCATCTCCAAGAACAGGCATTCTTTTCTCTCTGATATTGTGAATATGGCTTTATTCATAAGCATTTAACTATTCAATATTCTTAACTAAAATTGCCTGGATTTAAATTAAATTAAAAGCTTAGTACTGGCTGACTTCAGCATTCTCTCATGTTTTAGCATGATGATTACTTGCTTTCAGTGTGTTGTTTCCAGCTACAAAATTCCTGGATAACAAACTCCCCTAAATGAAAAGGAAATTGTGTTTCAAGGAGTGGTTGTGTTAGTCTTTGAAGGAGAACCATTATTCCAGACCTCTAGCTGTCCTGAACGCATTTTTGCCCTCTGACATCTTTATTATCATTGTATGCTGAATACTCATGATTCTCAGCTTCAAACTTATAGTACACATGCATTTCTAGGTAGGAGATGATTTCTGGTGTCAGAGGAAAAAAAGGAAAAAAATTGGAGAGAAAAATAAGGATGCTTCTCATGTCGCAAGCATCTATGAAAACAGGTTTATATATGTGCCGTCTGATTGTATATCCTTGAATGTGTATCTGTTCTTGACTGCCTTCACTGAAGCCCCTAAAAAAAGTATATACTAGTACAATTTTCTAACCTCCTCAGAAAGCTAGTCTTCCCATGTGCAGGTGATGCTTTGCTTCCCTCTATCCATACTTGCCTTTGTCATGGGTTGAGACATCCTCATATCAGAGGGTGGGATCTTCTCCTGGTGGTTCTAATCATGTCTGCCAATCCTGCCATTTTCTGGGCATCAGCAGTAAAGGAGTTAATTAAAGCTACCTTGTTATGCTGATATACAGAGGTAGGAACAGCTTTTAATGAAAAATAAAATCAAATTCCATTAAAGGGACAAGAGTTTCAGGGGCTTGAAGAGGTTTATGAAAAGTTGTTCTGAGATTCAGAGAAGGGAAGTGAGTAATAAGACAATCTGAGCTAAGCACCCACTTAGGAATATGGCAAGTGGCTTTTAGGAATTTTATAGAAAGAGATTTTTATTTCATTACTGGAAGTGACACAATGCGTAAGTAGGTCAGAGATTTTAGTACATTTTCTAGCGTGGCTGAATTATTTTACAACAAAAAAGAGGCAACAATAATAGCAACAAGGAAAATTATGACTCCTAGTAGTACTCTTACTACCATTATCACCCCCTGAACCACCATGGCTGCTGCTGTTGCCACCATTACCACCATCACTGCTGCAGTTGTGGCTGATCATGTGGCTACTACTACTGATTACCAGCTTTAAAAAAATTGTGTTTGATGACTTGCAACATGATTTTCCTGTACTGTTTCATCTATTTCTCACAATTCTGTGAGTTAGACATTATTATGATATAGCATGCCTATATATTTATATAGTATACAGATGGTGAAAATCACTATCATAGAAGTGACTTAGCCAAGGTCTCACAGTTAAGTATCTCAAGTTGGATTCAAACTCTTCTTCCTGACTCCAAATCCAATGCTCTGACAATTCTGCCATTCGACATTTATGCCCTATTTCCTTAGAATTTCATCTTCAGAATATGCATACAAAATCTTTTCTAAAACATTAAGGATATGTGAAAGCCTATTGCAAACTATTCAAGGCCAAAACTCCAGTTTTTCCCAGGAGAGGGAGGTAAAGACAAATAAATACATTTAACTGTGGAAACTATTCCAAACCCAAACTGACAGCAATCAGCTTCATACAATATGTGAAAAGGAAAGTCAGCACAAATCCCTGTTGAGCATGAACATGTCCTAGTTTAACCATATCCATCTCTTCCTGAACACTAAAGTGAAGAAAGAATTGCAGTTATGGAGTGTTCAATGAATATTTCATTCCTTCATAGATTAGAAATACAATTAGTAGATTAGAATTCAGTTGTTAAGATATAAGAACTGCTATAGATTTTTCTATAGTGACCAGAACTTACTATTAGAGACAGGGGAGATCTCAGAATCACAGTTTCAAACATGACTCTCAACTGTGTCTGGACACCAGAACATTGCTCTAATTCTCTAACACAGGAATACGAGGAGTAGTACTCCCCTTTCCTCTCACATGGTCTTTACTTTCTTGGGAATAAAAAAAAGATAAGACCTATTTCTTTTGGATCACTGCTAAGAAGGCTGACCTACATTCACACCCACACCCCCCCCCACACCCACACCCGCACCCACACCCCCACACCCACCCACACACCCCCACACAGCCCACACAGCTTTTACAATACTATTAGTTTAGAGTACCTTGACACAAACTTCTAGAAGGAATTTAATACTCATGCCTATGTCAGTGAGTGGAGAAAATTTGGTAGCTGATATTGCCATAGGCATTCTCTATTTTTAAGATACACTTAGATTCTTAGTAAAAACACAAGGATATAATATTGTTGGGGACAGAAATTGGTTTCATTTTTATTTTTTTTCCTTGTTCATAGACTGGTGCCTGGTTCATAGCACATTATTATTTTTATTTTTTGCTTAATTTTTTTTTTCTGGAGGGCAGTTGGGGTTAAGTGACTTGCCCAAAGTCACACGTCTAGTAAATGTGTCAAGTGTCTGAGGTGGGATTTGAACTCAGGTCCTCCTGACTCCAGGGCTAGTGCTCTATTTACTTTGCCACCTAGCTGCCCCAATAGCACATTATTAATAAATGCTTGTTGAATGGAATAGAATTGAGAAATATTTCCTAAGTTTTTTAAATGATGAAAACAACATTGTTGCAAATAAGCTAACCTTGTACACACCGGATAGTAATAGCATGAGACATCCTTGGGTTGTTAATACCCATCATGTCTAAACTGGCAAGAATCAGAGCAAGAGATTGTTATTTTTAGGTCGATTGGTTTTTAAATGGGCTATGTCTTGTCAGAAGACTTTCTAACCATGCTTCTACTCTCCTACAGGTGTTTTCAGTCACATCGTTATTCAGTTTAGTTCCTTTCCCACCTTCTTGATCTGATTGTCTGTTGTGATGGAAACGTCTCTCCTTTGCTGAGAGCCTTAGAAGTCTGGCTTTTTTTTTTTTTTTAATACATCTCATTCTGTCTCTGAACACAATTTTAGAATATTCTCTAAATCTTAAGCTATTGAGAAGGATGCCAGACTTGTTATTGTTTCTTTGTTTGTTTTTGTTTTTTCCCTTCCTGGAGTGGGAAAGAAACTGTATTTGTTTTTTAAAAAGGAAGAAAACAAAAGGAGGGTACTGAGGTAAGAAAATATAACCTTTATTAGTGGTAGTTAATGATTAAGCCTAGAAAAGCTGAAATCAAAAGAAGTAATTATCCAAGTGTTTTCTTGGTTGTGGATTCTAAAAATATGGGTTTTTTTGGTGGTTCCTCTCCATACAAATTAGCTCTAAATTCTGAAGCAGTCAACAGATTTGTAATTCACCTTTTAACCACTAACAAATAATTACCATTTGATTAAGGTTCTTTTTTCAGGGAAAAACCTAACTCATTTTAAAAATCAAATTCTAGATATCAAAAGGAAGATCATAGCTCTGGGCTTGATGGTTTCAGTTATTGGGAAATGAACCACTTTTAGATTATGTTCGATTCAACAAGAATTTATTGAGAGCACTGTGTATGCTCACACACTTTAGGGGACAACAGGAGATACAAAAGACATTTTCTACCTGGCCCCTGACCTAAAAGAACTTACAATCTAGCCAGGAAGACAGAGTATATTTCAAGAAACAGATAAATATCAACAAAAGGTAGTATAGAATGACGGGAGAGTGTATTGGGGGCAAACAAGTGAGTCTTCTTTTCCCCTTCCCTCCCATCTGCAGGACCCTGGGTCAGTTCTAAGGTGCTCTAGCTCAGTGGTGAAGGGCCGGGTGCTTTGGGAGGTGGCAACATAACCTGTATGCTCCCTCACACCTGTTCCTCTGAGTGGGGTTCCATGTAAAGCTTCATTAGAAGGAATTTAATAAGCTAAGAAGGTCTACCCAATCAGTAGACTTTCTGGCACTGTCTTTTGACTCTTTAGATCTGCAAGTTCCCTGAAGTGTGGAGAGGAGTGTACTCCCTCGGTAGAAATAGCACCTATTAAAAAGTGACTACTTGAGTCTGTCATGTTTCTTTTTCTGAGCATGGGAATCTGAACAGCAAATCTGAGAGAGAGAAATTTTGGGGAAATGGCTACCTTAGGAGTTTGAAATGTCCTGTGTTCTTCAGTTTGCTTCTCCACTATGTTTAGAGTTGTGTTTCGCTATGCTATTTGTTAGCCAAGATAAGACAATTTCTCTCTCTTCAAGGCTTAACCTATTAGAATCATGGCACCAATAATGACAGTTAATCTATATAATGTTCCATGAAAAATGTAATAGAGAAATTCAAAACCAAACAACCAACCAACCAAATAAGCAAACAAAAATGGTTTCTACGTGAGGTCCGTGAGTAAGTTCTTACTGGCTAAGAAGATCAAAAATGGCTTCCTAAAAGGGTTAGCATTTGTTTATGTGTAGGGGGAGGAGGGAGAGCCCACTTTAGGGACAAGGAAAATCTGTAAAATGAGCTGAAGAAGGAAATGTCAAAGCACTCTAGACCAAGAAAGCCCCAAATGGGGTCACAAATAATTGGATAAGATTGAAATGACTCAACAACAACACAATGTGAGTAAAGCCAGGAAACCGAGAGAGCACAATGTGAATTCAGGGGTCAGAAACCATATGGGCTACAGTGTGACTGAAATTCATGGAGGAGAATAATATGAACTAAGGTCATAAAGGTCAAGTGGCATCATATCGTGAAG
Organism: Pseudochirops corinnae; assembly: GCA_028646515.1. Taxonomy (NCBI): domain Eukaryota; kingdom Metazoa; phylum Chordata; class Mammalia; order Diprotodontia; family Pseudocheiridae; genus Pseudochirops; species Pseudochirops corinnae. The sequence goes on from CM053587.1 coordinate 29,170,092, forward strand.
GGCCTTCAATACTAGAACAAGAATTTCATTCTCTAGGCAATGGGGCATGACAAGATTTTGAACACAGAAGCAATATAGCCAGCATTAAGTGTAAGGAATTTTGCAATAATTTATTATTAGTAATTATCATTTGTGTATAGAGATGGCAGGATTTGAGGGATTATTGACAGGTGAATATGGGGAATGGCAGAGATGAGGAGTGATGAGAGCATGGGACACAGATTTATATGAGGCTCTATAAAAGGGTGAATTCATACTTTTAGACCACTAAGGCACACTTTGATTTGTCAGAATCATGGTTTACAAGACCTGGAACTGAGTTACTGGTCCCAAAAGAATTTCAGGTAGGTTCAGGGAATATTTTCTTCATTTGCTCTACTCTAGTAGTAAATCCTCAATGATCTATTATTTCCAAACCTTGAAAATAGCCAAATGTGAGATATGTTTAATAAAGCATGATGATATTCCTTAATAAAATATATTGCGTAATATTGCGTTATTTGGGTTTACCTATGAAAAATCACAGAGTTGGCTGGAACCGAAGGAAAGTTTGGTTTAGTCCTTGTCTTCTGAAAAGAGGCCCTGAAAGTGGTGGCACAGTGAATAGAGCACCAGCCCTGGAGTCAGGAGGACCTGAGTTCAAATCTGGCCTCAGACACTTGACACACTTACTAACTGTGTGACTTTGGACAAGTCACTTAACCCACAATTGACCTCCAAAAACCAAAAAAAAAAAAGAGTACCTGAAGAAACAAATTACAGTGATGTAATAGGGATATAATGCATTCCCAGTTGCCTTGGCTGGTTTGACCTTTATGTGCAGAATGTTAGAGATCATGATAGGATCAGGATAATGTATGAAAATAAAGCTTTGCAGAGTGTGTGTAGGATGAGTAGGCATCCTATAACTGGTTTTAACTGGGTTCTTTTTGATTGGATGCATAGCTAGAAGTGTAGGCATGTTCAAAAAGGCCTGAACCAGCTTAAGCTACTCCTCTCTTCATCTCATTTGATGACACCTTCATTCATGGCATCCTGTGACAGACTATGCTATAAGGAGATGGGCCTTAAGGCACTCTTTCTCTCTGAGAGCATGCAACCTCTGAGAAACGGCCTTAGTCTTCGGTCTTTTTTTGTTTGTTCTTTTCCATTTTGAGTAAAGGAAGTGGTCTCATGCCTAGTGAAGTTTAAAAATTGTCTTTAGAACACTCCATTGTCCCAGAATTCCAGAATCTGGCTTCCCGGCTGATTCCTTGCAGTCAGTATTGCAGTAAGATCTACCCTGAAGATCAGTTACCAGTGTTTGGGAGTGAACTTCTGGATGCATGTCAGTGAAAGCTGAAATGAGGACTCCCATATCCATGATAACTACCTTTGGATATGAACTTGGTAGAATCTCTGCTATATAAATTCCGATTTAAAGTGTGGATCTATTCCCTGCTTCAGAGACCAAAGGAGAGTAGGGAAGTATATTACATTGAGATGAAGGTGAAGGTGTTCGCAGTTTGACTTAATGTATCTTTGTCATACCTGTTTGTAAAAGCCAATTGATGTTAATTAAGCAGTTACATGAACCTGGGATGCTCGTCAAGATTCCTCAGTAGTGGAGATGATACAGTTAGAGGGGACTTTGACCAAATGGCAACAGAAGAGATGCCCAACCCTTCAGGTCTAAACCCTTTTTAATTTTTCTTTATTTATTTTTAGAGAAGGTGCAAACCAAGGTCAAGATCACCCCTTCCCAGCATAAAGTTGTTGGAAGGAAGTATCTTTGGTCGGGCATTAAGGAGGGATTGTGGGGCCCTTGCTGCCACCACCTAGATACTTAGCTACTTGGGAGACTTGTGCACAGGGTGTTGGTGGTGCCCTGGGCCCTGTCATATACAACCATACCCCCTTCTGGGACCTCTCATATTAACAGCCATTTGTAGGTCAGGGCAGGGTCCTTGGGAGGGGTGGGCCCAAGGTCCATAGTATTTTTCCATAGATTATTCAAAGCCAGTACCAGATTTGACAGGGATGGGTGTGCAGCCACCCCTCAGTTACCCCAGGAATGGTTCCAGGTGGGCGGATGGGGGTGGAATATACAGGAAGGTAGGGGATGTAACAAATTGAAGCCTCCATGCCCAGGGAAACTCTGAGGGCCTCGCAGAGGGACAGGGTCCTGGGGGAGCCTTCGTCCCTGAGGAGGTGGGGTGAATTAGTGTCATAATTTGGAAGACTGCAGAATTTGTGGTAGGCAGAAGACCTGCAACTCATTCCCTTTTCACCCCTGTAACACCATGTACTAGCAGATTCCTAAAAGAATGCTACCGTGAACAGTTGCTTTTAAGGTTCAGATTAGACAGTATAATGAACACTCCATTTATTCCATTATGAATCAAGGCAAACATTCACAACAAATCACAATATAATATCCATAACATTACATCTTATCACAGAAAATCACAATATAGTGTTCATAACAGCTTAACATTAGAATGGTCACATAGTTTTCACTACAGTGGCCACAATATTTAGAACAAAGAACAAAAGAATAATCATCTGGTTTCCCTAAGAGGGGGGAACTCTCCTTAATCATTTAGAGATTTCACAGTACAATAATCAATCCTCCACTCATGGGGCAATCATAGATTAACTTAATCAGTAACCTATCTAGCAATCAGTCACTAAATACAATCATTAGAAAATTACACAAACCCTCCATCCCTTGGTGTCTAGTAAACTTCAATTTCATCACTCCTTCAATATCCAAGGAGAGGCCTTTTCTTCATCTTGACTCAGGGTGGTCTCTCAGATTCCCTGGATCCCCTTGCATGGTCCCAGTTCCTACGTGAATCCACCAAACAGTCACCTGGATTCAGAGGCAGACAGCTCCCAGCTCCTTGTCCAGTCCTCTGAGCAGTTCTTATTACACACTGAAGTTCACAGTGTCCAGCACATCTCAAACCCTTCACCACTTCTGTTGCCAGGAACTCAAGGATCAACCAAGCCACAAAGAAACAGAGGCTTATCCCAGTCATGCTTCTTCAGTCCTCCAGCAGTTCAGCTGGTCCTAGGACCCAGAAGGAATCTCAACCTTCCAGGAGGCAGCAACTTCAGCCTTCACCAGATTCTGGTCTCAACAAAAACTCCAACTCAGTTCTCAGTCAGCTTCCAGATTCTTGGAGCGACCCCCTCCCCCCCTCCCCCCCAGCCTCTCTCTCTGCTGGCTTCTTCTTCCTCCATCAGCCAGGAGGAAAATTCTTGATTCTGATTCTCTGTCCCTGGAACTCTTTTTATATATATATATATATATATATATATATATA
>CM053587.1:29173502-29186420 GCA_028646515.1 Pseudochirops corinnae
CTTAGTTACTAAGGACCAAATAACTGCTAAATTAATTGCTATTACAACCCCTTGAGGAAGGAAGGAAGCTGCAGGCTTGAGAGCACCTCATTTGAGGAGTGGAGAAGAGCCCAGAGATTTGGATCTTGTCACAGCTCCAGTGGAATCTCCATAGCCACTGATTGCAACTTGGTCAAGACCTTGTCCTCTGGTTTCAATTCATCCCCCTCCTGAGCCCCTGTGCCCCCCAGTAGGAGGCCACCCCATTAGGCAGCCTCACAAGGGCACTGGGGGCAGGTATTCCTAACCTTTTCTCTATCTCAAAGAACCCTTCAGTTCCCAACACCAACTCCAGGCCCCCAGGCCAAGGAGGCACAGTTGAGATGGGGACACTTGTTAGGAGGCCAGAGGAGTTGGGGAGAAGGCCCGACCAACTGCCACTGGAGTCACAGGCATCTGGGACTGGACCGAGAATGGGGGAAGGGCTGCACCAGGGGCCATCATGGTCAGAACTGGTCCCTCAGCCACAGGAACTGGGGCTTCCTGCTTGATGGGCAATGCCAGCCTGGCAGCAGTGTGTGGCAGGATCTGGGAGACCAGCATGCTGCCTGGGAAGGTGGCAGTCAGGATATTCTTGCCCAGCTGAAGTGTCATCCCCATCACAATAGGACTGCTAGAAACTGAGTTTGCCAAGAGGAAGTTACCTGGTGCAGTTGTAGGTAACAACAAAAGTGTGACCCCCATCCCTGGTTGGATGAGGTGAGTGTTGTCTTGGCCCAGGGTGGTTCCTGCTGTTGCTGCTACCTTGATGGGGCTGGCAGACCCAGCCAACAGCTTTAGGGACCCCCTATGCCTTAGGGCAGAGTCACCAACTGGGATGTGGGTACTACTTGGGGAAAGAAGAGCAAAGGTGAGGCCTCAGAGTAAACAGGGCCTGTTGGAGATAGCGGGATCACCTGGGGGTCTGGCATAGGAGCTATTGGACCTGGAGGTGACTACCACCTAGGATCCTGGCTCTGTGGGTGTCACCACTACAGGAGAAGGACAGGGCTCCTCTGGCTGGGGGCCCAGGACCATCTGGGAGAGGGACAGTTCCTGCAGTAGTGGGGTCTCCTCCCCAGATGCCTAGCTCCCTTTGGATCCCTTGTCTTCAGGCTGGGCATCTTCAGCCTTTAGGTCTCCAGGATGGGGAACTTGGAGTAGGGAGGGGAGTGGAACCTGCGCCACAGGGCTGGAGGGTAGTGTGCCACCTCCTCCAACAGCCACAATGAGCAAGAGTGGTGCCATACCTGGGAGACAGACCCTCCACTCATAATATAATAAGGGAGGCAGGCAGAGAGAGAGAGAGTATCAGAATCTATACATGCTACAGTAGGCTGTGAAGAATAGGAAGGAAGGTAAAATTAGAATTTTTGCAAACGGCATTTGGCATTCTTTGTTGTGCACATGAACAACAAAAAAAATAACCTGCTAAAGCTGTTAGTGGAAAATAAAGGGAAGACAGAAATTTGAAAAAGAAAGCGGACCTGAGATGTAGGGCATTGGCAGTATTTTTAATTATCTACCACCTCACAGAGGCATCCAGAGGCTTAGACTGTCTCCAAATTACACAAAAAGGCAAAGCCCATTGAATATGCTTGCTTAGGAAAACATGGTTCCCATGTCCATTCTTGCCTTCTTTTTCAGAAGAAATAGTAAAAAAAAAAAAAAATTAAGCCTGTGGAGGTGAGGAGGGAGCAGTTCTGCTGCCTTGGTTCTTTTCCATGTAGTCTTTGCCCACATCTGGGGCATATTTGAACCTGAAGCTTTGGAGCATCTGCAACATGTTAGAGGAGAAAAAAAGGAAGTGGCTCTGTGACCAGAGGACCTTGTCCTCTGATGTTATTGTGCTTTGCATCCTGCCTTGGATGCCTATATTTAAGAACCATGGCCAAGTCACTTACCTACCCTGGGCCTCAGTTTCTTAATTTTTAAAATGGGGTGAGTATTATCATATATGTAAGGTAGATGCCAATTTTTCAATCCAAAATTTTTGATGCTGTCCTAGAAGGTGAGAATTTCCCCTCCACAAAATTCACATAGGGGCTTAATACAGCCTTGGGAAGTAGGCAGTGCTTGGCAGACCCACTGAATGGCAAAGGTTTTAATGAAGGTGGAAGGGGAGAAAATAAGCACTTATGTATGGGTGCCAAGAACTGTGCTAAAGTATTTTACGATAATCTCATTTGATTCTCACAACGTCCCTGTGACACAGACATTGTTACTGTCTTCAATTTACAGCTGATAAACTGATACTTTGAGTTGCCCAGCATCACAGAGCTAGTGTCTGAGGTCAAATTTGAACTCAACTTTTCCTGACTCCAGGCCTCTATGCACTGTGTCACCTAGCTGTCTCATGAGGAGGGGAAAGTCTGGAAAATTACCATTAAGAAAAAAAAAACGTTTAGTCAAGGAAATAGGGCAACAGTTCTTAGCTTTTCCCAACCTGGAGCTTCAGCAGGTACTGTTAGATTTTTGCCTGAGTCTGAATTCAGCAGTTCCCCTGAGGTTTTAAAAAATCTGCTACACTGTGCAAGTGCAATTCCAGGCTATTTTTACAACATATTCTATGTTCCTCGTTCTTGCTAGAGTATGGTATCATATTGAGGCTAATGACAGTATTCATGGGAAGATCATAGGTACAGGAGTTTGGGATGCCTAGCTTGTTAGTGAAGAAGACAGAGCAACAGACACTTCTTTTACTATCTCTCCTAAAAGTTGCCCTGTAGCTAGAAAAAAAATATTAACCTATGTTGATCTTAGAGGTGTGTGGCTTTCACTCTCATCAGTAGAAATTCTTCTGCTGCCTATATGACCTTCAGTTAAATTTCAAGACATTAGTGGTAGAGAGAAAAGCAGAAAGGCACATACCACCCGGATTGGCAAACTTTATTTTGGAGAGGCAAGTGCCAAGGGCCTGATGAGCCTGTTCTATGCTAGAGGAGGCCTTGAGCTTAGGCTTACCAGAGGGCAGTATGTCAGAAAAGCTTACAAGCTCTTTGCTTTGTTCTTTCCACTCTCTCTGAATAAACAGAGGATTTTAGTCTCTTTTGCTGTCAATCTAGCTCCTTCAACAAGCTTGCCATATAAAAATTTAAGAGGAAACAGGGGGAAATGAAGCATATAACAACCAACGCAAATATCAGGCAAAGTAAACTGAGTTGATGTATTGCAATAAAGGGGCTAGATTCTGGAAGAGGAAAAAATGGATTCTGCAGTTGTGAAGTCTGAAGTTACCGGATGGCAGTGACCTGAAATGTCAAAAGGAAAACACTGTGATCAACAGTATTCCCCTGGGATTTAGCTCTATTTCTTTAGATGCTTTGGTTTGTTTAGGTAATCTTTAGTCTCTGGTGCCAAAGTCTAGCATTTTCCTTATTCTTCTGAATGGCAGTACTCCTTCTGAGCACATCCCCATTAAAGTGTGATAAAGTATCGTAAAGTCCAGGACCAGAAAACGTGTGGGTTGTTGAACATACAAAATGGCACCCCGGGGCACTTATTTCATTACTGCATGAGATAACTTGAACCCAAGATGTCATAGGTGGATTGCATTTTGAAATGTCCTACTGGGGTTGAAAAAGAAGTTCTTTCTCTCTTTTTGTTCTTGGATTTAGTTTGGTTTTATCTCTTACCCAACTCCTCCATACTCCTCTGAAGATATCCTTAGCCAACAAAGCAACCTTCCTCTTTTTACTGACTATAAGTTGAGGAATTGATTAAACATTATATCTCAATGTGAATACAGAGCACTTTTTTCACCAGTGATCTCATCAGTACCCATGTCAATACACAAATTCAGTCTATTTGTCCTATTCCCCCTACCCTTTTAATTCTGGAACCATAATGAAATCAACTTTGTCATTCCTCCCGAAAAGGGTGCCACTAAACATTCCTACAGGTTTTCAAAGCGAAATAACTGCTCATTGTCACCACTTGCCTATATGTGCTGTCTTCCTCTATGTAAATATAGTTTTTTTTCCCCTTTTTTGCTTTCTTTATTAGGCAGTGGCTATCTTTCCTTTTGTTTATACATCCTCAATGCTTAGCACAGTGACTAGTACATGGTGAATAATTAATAAATATTTGGGGTCAATACATCCATCTATCTATCCATCAATTTAATAAAAATATTGTTTCATCATTTAGTCAACACCATTCAAATTGCCTTATATTTAATATATATTTATAACCTCCCCCCTACATCTCTGTACCTCTCTATCTCTCCCCTCTGTTCTCCCTCTCTTCCTCCTCATAAAAAGACACAAGCACATACATACTACTTGTGCATAGCTGAACATATAAATGCGTAATTGCCAATTACCAGAAGAATACATTTCTCATTGGCATATCAAATTCAGAAAAATCAGAAAGCATTTCATTTCTCACAGTTGAATTGTATCCATCCCAGGGCCTCAACCTATGTAGAAAGTATCCATTTTGTTCAAAATAGGACTATTGGCATCCTGAACTTAAAACATCCCCTTGGCAATATTTTGGCAAATTTTTAATGAATAATTTTAAGTTGCAAAGATATTTTAAAAGTGGATTTATATTAAAACCACTGTATAGGAACATGAGGTTCTAGTTGTTTTCTAATTCATGAACTTATTAAAAGGACTTTGAAGGAAAAAAAAATAGTCACTTTTATTTCAAGGGAACAATCTTAAAACTGTAAAAAACCTAGAATAAACTATGTTTGGTATTCCTATCTACTTTTTTTTTTTAGATCTATCATAAAGATTAAGAATAACAACAAAAAAAGCAGGGAAATTCTTTGATGAACTCTTTCTTTTGATTGTATTTTTGGGAAGAACTATGAATGGCTCAAATGAATCCATTTTCAGAACAATCTTAGGGTGTAATGAGAATGGAAAATGACCCAATTATCTGTTCTTGTATCAACTATTGTAAGCAGAGATTGGGAAGACATCAAATTAACTCCATTCTGTGGGGAATTTTAAACTAGTATTCTAACAATTACACCACCAAGCTTTAGGTGAGAATGCCCATTTCCATTTCAAAATCAGTGAATAGAAGTTTAGAGAGTCCTTGTAATAGATGATTGCAGATCTTGGCATAGGAACGCTTGGTGAAATAAAACTGCTTACCATATAGTGCTTTTCATTTTTCTTAATATTAAAAAGAATTAATCATGTTCTTTCCCCCAAAAGAGCAACATGGCACAGCAAACAAAATTTGCAAAAGATGTTATATGAAAAACCAAGTCAGTAAATGTATTGCTACTGGTTGTTACATATAGTGGTGACCCTGATCTGTTCCCAGAGAAACAAACTGATATTTCCTACCTTCTGGATCAGTTGTTGGAACGAACCTGATGAGGTGAATTTCCTTACCTGTAATTGCCTAGAGAAGTCTGTGCCTCCCCAAGGTTACTTATTCAGGAATGGCCTGCATAGAAAAAACTATCCTAATTATTTTCTCAAAATCTAGAACCAGAAATTTCAGAATATTTTTTCTTTGGACTGTCTTTTATAGGATCTCTATCAGAGTTTTACCCTTCAGTAAGAAAGTGAACTTATTCAATAAAAGGTATCCTGGACTACCACACTACCACATTTTGCTTCTCACTGTTCTAGTGCCTTGAATTGAACCCAGATCCTCTGTGAGCTATGTTTGCACTGTTGTTTAGAAGTTGGGGGGAAACTGCAATTATATATACACACACATATGTCTGTCTGTCTGTATATTTACATATATATTTTACATTGTTATCTAAATTTCTACTGTAACTAACATTTCTAGCCTCAGCACATTCTAAGCTTTATCATTGCTGGTATTCCTGATCATACCATGCTCCTTTAGTTGCTGATCTGATTTAGTCAGCTGGTTTTTCTTCTATCTTCTTTACCCTTGTTTTGTAAATCAAAATTTGTGGGCTCTCTATCCATCCATACTGGTCTCTTCAAACAATCCCATTTCTCCTCCACATTATAATTGTTACCATTAAGACTCATTCTTAAGCATGTCACTGATGTGAGGACCTCTCTGGTAGAATTTTAGTTCAAGATAGCCTATCTCTCTTTCCTTTGATTTCTTTAAATCTCCTTTCCAAAAATTTAGGTTTTATGTCAGATTATGCATGAATTCTCTCCCTCCTATCACAAATTTTAAAGTGAGTGAACATTTCTCCCTCAGAAAGTTCATCATTTCTACCTAAGCAAGCATTTCCTACCTGTTAATGAGAACCTGATGCAGAATAGAATTCCCCTTTGTTGCTTCTTCCATCTTTTGAAAGCATTTACAACAAAATAACAGGAAAGGCCTAGATAACCAGATCATTATGAGATTGGAACTTTTGTTATAGGTACAAAGGAGAAGTCTCAGCTGAGGAGTACAAACATTTTTTGTGAGGGGGAAGTGAGATCATTTTCTCTTGAGTTGAGAGATATCAGAGAAGACTTCATGAATGTGATATCTGGGTAGGACCTTTAAGAAAGAATTTCAGTGGATGGAGAAGGGAATTGTAGCAACCCATTACAGAAATGAGCATTGTATGAGTAAAAACATGGAGGTGGAGTGGGACAGGAGATGAGAATACAGAAACATGACCAGTCTAGTTTACGAAGAGCATACAGTGTGTAAAGAAAAATAGAATAGGGCAAAATTGGAAAGCAGTTTGAGTCTGATTGTGGAGAGCCTTGGTCATCAGCATCAGTGGTTTATATTTTACTAATACAAGGCTTCTAAAGATTTTAGAATTAAGATGTATCGTATCATCATAAAGTACAAGGAAGATGACCTGGACAGTCCTCTGAAAAATGGAATAGAAGATAGAAGCTGAAATGAATGGAAAAACAGAAAAGCATTTAGTCAAAAGCTATTTGTCTAGTGATATAAGAAAGGCAAGTAGTAGTCCCCACTCTGAAGGAACTCACAGTCAAATGTGGAGAGACAGCATGTAAACAGCTATATATAAACAAGCTATACAGAGGACATAATGCCAGCCTTAGAGAAGTGAATTAAAAAAAATTAGAGACTTCCTACCCTCATTAAAGGAGAATATTAAGGATAGAGAAGGTATAAAGGAACGTTAACCAGGCAAGAGAAATTTGGTCTGTGGAGTCGAAGAGATAAGAAATAGAGCCCTAGGGCAATAGATTGTCAGATCTTTTTCAGTAACAATGGGTGTAGTAATTAAATTGCTCTTTCCAGAGCACAAGCAAAAGGTGGAAAGGCAATAGGGAGTGGGAGTGTGCACAGAGTCAGAGCAGACAGCAAGATGCCCAGCATCATGGGCTGGGCCTGGGTCAGTTTGGTCCCTTGGTAATTTAAATCTGCAATTATAATGAACTAGATAGTTGTAATCTAACAGGTAATTAAAAAAAGGTTTACTTAGGCATAGTTACAGCAGAGAAAAAGATTCAGAGCAGAAAATGGATATTCATCCAAGATAAAGCATTGAATAAGTTGGGCACAGGTTCTCAGAATGATTTATGTTGATTGTCTGTGTTCATAAATTAGAGGTAGGAGGAGAGCTTCAGCCCTCTTATCCTGGTCATTTTGTTCCTAGACAATCAGAAAATTAAGTTGATAGTCTGAGCCAATTAGATTTCCAGGGTATTTGTAATGGCTTTGTAAAGAGAATCTAATCCAACTTGAATGATAAATGAGCTTAGGACATTGTTCCCACAATGTCCCAGTTTTCTGTTATATGGTTGTATGATTTATGAAAAATGGTCTGACATGAGTTAGACCAAGTAGGTTAGACCAAGTTAGTTTTTACTTACCTGACAATCAAGATAGTTGAGGTAAAGGCAAAGTTCCAAAGCTGAATGGATGAACAGTTAGTGGGCCATTTCAATAACCTAGGAAGAAAAGGACAAGAGTAAACTAGAATAGTTGTGGTGGGAATGGAAAGTAAGGCCTCTATGCAAGAATTTGTTGTTTGTCCTTCATTTTCAAAGAGGATCAATGACAACATTAGGTGATGTCTTGACTTGTGGGTGAATTGGACTTAAGACAGAGTTGCATGAACTCCTCAGTTTCACTCTCTCATCCAGAGTCATTGAAGTACAGTGGTTAGACAAAAATCAAGATGACTGGTGATAGCCTTGGATGCAATGAATGACCTTGGCATTTTCAACATCTGACGAAGCTCTGAACACTCCACAGCCTTTTTTATGCCATTTGTAACAAATTGTTCTCATCCATTCATTCTGCTGAGGGAAGTCTTTACATGCTTGAAGTAGACATCTCCCTAATTCACCAAAGGGTGTGAGGCCTTTCTGCTACCTTCAACCTGGTTTATTCTATCTGCTGAGACAATTTTACCAGGGTGTGACTGTTGGACATGCTATAACCTTTTGGAGGCACAGGTGACAGTGGAAACCAAAAGTGGATGAGCATCCCTAAAAAGGGCTGGCAAATCTTCACATTAGAGGTGTTAGCCCTCCCTGAATTCCCCATATACCCCATGCGAGAAAGCAGTGCAAAGAATATTGTTGACTTGAAAGGGAAATGTAAAAGATACTTGGAGTATATGCATATCTGCATTTGTACATAAACATGTATACATTTACATACGCACATGTACAGAAAACACACATATATACATGCTTATATGAATATATGCACACACATCATATACACACATGCGTGCGCACACACACACACACATACTGTTATCTTTAATGTATATATTTATGCAGTTTAATCTTCTTCAGTTCCTGAGCACTCATTCATTAGAGTCTTCCAAACCTCCCTTCTTTATAGTGACTGGTCTGTGACTTAATGTAATTTAAGTTCTCAATACAGAAAATTATTTTTTATCTGTCTTTGGAAAAGTAGCTGAAACCTAGCAAGCAGATGAAATCAAGGTGTTAGGAGACCAAGGCAAAGATACTTACTGAAGTTTTGGGGAAGAAATAGGAATTTAAAATCGCAGAGAGTTCTCAGAAATACTTGAAATTGTCTTTCTCTGCTGAAACAAGCTGGAGCAGGTAAGAAAAATCTTGGTTATACCATAAAGTTCACCCTAGCTCACCTTTGCTGCAGACTTCTGGCCTTTGAAAGGACATTCATTCTGCAATTTGACTGCAAGTCTGAGGCACCCTGGAAGAAGAGAGGAATGAACAACCCAAAGATCTGCTGGAAGAGTGGGACTGATGAATTGCAGATTTGATTTCCCTAGTGTGAAACTTGCTGCAAAGCCTTGGGGCAAGTCATTTAGCTGATGTGTCTTAGGTCCTCCTCAGTAAAATAGAGATAAAAACTGTCATTATCTTGCTAGGATGGTTGTGGGGATTAGTAAGGTACAGCTTGAAGACAAATAAGGGCTATATATTTTTACAATTGTCAAAAGAAGTTGGCAAAAGGGAAAGGGACATGTAAAAGAAAGCGAAATGTTAGTGTCCTGGTGAAGTTAAGAATGAAGTACTGACATTTTGCTGCTTTCTTCATATTATAAAAATGAAACTTTCAGTCTTAAATAAAGAGTTTCTTGTTATTTAAAGGCTTGCTTCTCCAGCAGTTGCTAGATTCTGGAGCCTACAGACAGAGGTGCAGTACTCCATTTAAATCTGGCACAGTTTAAGAGAATGACTGGTTGGTTGACAAAGGACAAATGATTCATAGGATGTCATATAGAATTGATAGTACCTCCAGCTACAGAAACCAAAACCAAACCAAACCAAACCCAACAACCAATGGCCAAATGGTTAAAATAATTTATTTCAAGAATTAAAAGGGAAATTATTGCTAGAAAAATATGGCAAGTAAATAGTCTTTAGAGTGACTTTTTCTCAGTCTGCATTAGTAGACCCAAATGAATAGAAAATGATCATATTGATAATAGAATGAATTTTTCACTTAAAATTCAAAGGGCACTGAATCTGATTTTGTGAAATGTTTGTCAAGGAATTTCTTAGTAAACATTTCTTTTTTTGTCTCTGGATGCTATGTAGTTGGCACTTAATAAATGCTTATTCAATTAAATTACATTATTTTGTTGTTTTTAATGACAAAACAATATGTTAGTCAGACAGCAAACATTTATCAAGCACTTATAGGTACAAGGCTAAGTTCCAGAGATACAAAAAGTCAAAAGATAGTTTCTGCATTCAAGGAATTTACCATCTAATGGGCAAACTACTATGTACAAAGAAGCTAGATACTGGATAAATAGAAGATAACTACCAGAGGGAAGGCACTAGAATTAAGAGGGGTTGGGAAAGTCTGCTTGTAAAAGATGGGGCTTTACATGAAACATCCTAGATTAATAACAATATTATGACCAATCTTGCAAGGGTACAGTAGAACGTATGCTCCATTGTAGCAGAGGTTATTTTGTCTGGTCGTATATCCCTGTTGTCTACTACGGTGCCTCAGATGTGCTAGATCCTCAATGATTGTGTTAATTGAACAGCAGTGGTTTTACTTTCTGAGTACCTGTTTTTCCTGTAGAACATTCTTCCATTTCTATTTGGGGGCCTTTTATGAGACTGTAGAAGGAAATGACACTGAGGAATTTTTACTGAAAATAATCAGAATTGGTGATATTTCTTCTACTATGTTGTTGTCTGAAATTCCCATATAATGTGATTACTTTTAAGGTCTGGGAATTATGTGACAATTGGAACCAAGATTAGGCAAAGCAAAATTAAAGTTTGCATTTTTATGATGTGATATGATTTGAGGGACATCAGGAAGTTTTCCCTGTCAGAAATCATAGTCTCTCCTGATATCTGAAATTTTTGCATTGTGATTCCAAATTGTAGTATGTAGTAGTGACAGAGTACTATAGTGCTTTAGGAAATGATGAGTAGGATGCTCTCAGAAAAACCTGGAAAGACTTACATGAACTGATGCAAAGTGAAATGTACTGTGTATAAAGTAACAACAATAATTGTAAGATGATCAATTAAGAATGACTTAGCTATTCTCAGCAATACAATGATCCAAGACAACTCTGAAAGACTTATGGTGCTATCCATCTTGGGGGCTGGGAGAAGAGGGCAGAAACTGATGGTATCTGAATACAGACTGATGCATATTTTGTTTTTTAACTTTATTTATGTGTTCAACCATTCTCCAATTGACCAGTATCCCCCCAATTTCCAATTCTTTGCAAACAGGAAAGAGTTGCTATAAGTAGTTTTGTATATATAGCTCCTTTTCCTTTTTGTGTTTTTATCTCCTTTGAGATATAGACCTAGTAATGGTATTGCTAGTTCAAAAGTTTTATAGCCCTTTGGGCACAGTTCCAAATTTCTCTACAGAATGTTTGAATCAATTCACAACTCCCAAACAACAGTGCATTAATGTCTCATTTTTTGCAAATCTTCTCCACCATCTATTTCCTTTTTTGTCCTATTAGTCAATATAATAGGAGGTATTGGGTAATACCTGAGAACTGCTTTAATTTTCCTTTCTCTAATCAATAGTAAGAATATTTTTTCATATGATTATAGATAACTTTGATTACTTCATATGAAAACTTCATATCTTTGGATCATTTATCAATTGGAGGATGACTTCTATGTTTTTAAATTGGTCAAAGTTCTCCATATGTTCATTAGAGAAACTTGCTTCAAAAACTTTTCATATCATGACTACACCCTCCCCAAGTCTGCCTTCCTTCTATCACCACCCCTTCTCTTTCTCCCTTATCCTTCTACTTTCCTGTAGGGAAAGGTGATTCTATACCCAATTGATGGACATCCTTTTGATTTCCAATTCTTAGCCACCACAAAGAGAGCTTCTATAAATGTTTTTGTACAAATAGGTCCTTTTCCCTTTTATGGTATCATTTTGGGATACAGAGCTAGCAGTGGTATTGCGGGAACAAAGGTATGCATAGTTTTATAACCCTTTGGACATAGTTCCAGATTGCTCTCCAAAATGCTTGGTTCTGTTCATAATTCTACAAACAGAACATTAGTGTTCCAGTTTTCCCACATCCTCTCCAACAATTATCATATTCCTTTTTTTAAGTATTAGGCAATCTGATAAGTATGATGGGCTATCTCAGAGTTTTAATTTGTATTTTTCCAATCAATAGTCACATCACCACCTTTTGAACATATCAAATTGAATAGACATCTTAAACTCAAGATACCCCAAACTGAAATAATTGTCTTTTTCAAAAACCTCATTTTTCTAATATTTATATTAAAGCCAAGGATACCATTATCCTTCCAGTCACCCAGGCTCACAAGTTAGGTGTCTTCCTAGATTCCTCACTCTTTTTTACTTGCCATATTCATTTTTTTTTTTGCCAAATTCTATTTTACTACCTTCATGATATTTTTCACATATTTCCCTTCTCTTCACTGCCTTAGTGCAAACTCTCATCACCCCAGACCTGGCCTAATTTGACAGATTTGGGTTTTTGTGAGAGTTGTAGATGCTATGTCTCTTTTTTTTTTTGATAGATTTCTTTTTTGGTTTCTGCCTTAAATATTTTTGCATCCCAGGCCTGTTGTCTAGTCATCTGTCAAACTGATCTTCCTTAAGTATATTTCTTACTGTCCCTGCCCTCCATTCAGTAAATTCTAGTGCTTCCTTATCATCTCCAAGAGCACATATAAAACAGTGTTTGGCTTTTTTAGCCTATCATAACATAATTCCTTCCAAATGTGGCAGTCTTCTTATGCCTTATTCTCCTCCACATACTCTGAAGTTTAGTGACATTGGGCTTCTTGATGTTCTTTGCACCTGGTGCTTTGTCTCCTGACTGAACATTTTCATTGGTAGTCCTTCATGCCTGATCTCTGCCCCTCCTATCTTAGGTTCCTGAATGCTCAGACTCCCTTTAAGTATTAGAAAAATCCCACCTTCTGCATGATGCCTTCTCTGATCTTCTTTAACCTTAGTGAGCCCCCCCCAAAGTTACCCCCAACTTATTCTGAATATATCTTATTGGTATACAGTTGTTTG
>CM053587.1:29186920-29208905 GCA_028646515.1 Pseudochirops corinnae
CTCTGCTCTTGCAAATTAATCTCCTAAGTCATTAAAAAATAAATCTGATGCCAAGTGTTTTGACAATGTAATGACAAAAATAATGGAAGAGGGGGATCTTCAAGATCATAAGAAGTGAGCAAAAGAAAATATGCCCAAAGGCAGGAAGAAACCTTGTCTTATCCCCCACACACACTCTACAAAGTAGCACTTAACATGTATAGAGTACTTTCCAATCATTAAATGATTGATCCCCATGACAACATTCACAGAAAGATAAAGCTCCCCAAGCATGCAGATGATGCTGGGTTGTCAGGAGGCTCTTTTTAAGACAATAGGATGGATTAAAAGATGAATTAAGATGCAAGTGTTCCTGGATACCAATTTAATGCATATGTTGTAGGGTCTAAAGGATTTAGGAAGGAGCCTTATCTGTCATTTATTTGAATCCTCTCCTTTTTCAGGTGAGAACACTCAAGTCAGAGATATTAAGCAATTTTTTCCTGGTCACACGGGTAGAATGCAGAAGAGTCAAGATATGAACCTACTGGAGACCTTTTGATTTCAAACCTAGTGTTCTTCACTGCACTAAGATCCCTCTTATTCTTAGCATATTTGTTTCAACAAAATTTTGTGAACCTGGGCAAACATGAAGTTGATAGGGAAAAGATGAAAGTATTCTTACATAGATGAACTTTACCAGTATGCAAATTATTTAATAAGGAGCAAGATTTCACTCTCTTACTACCTGATATAACTAACATATATTTCTACCACTATTTTGTAAGTAAATAACAAGATAGTCTATGTTTTTCAAAGTTCTCAAAAATCAGTCGTGTATAGCATATATTTTCCTGACAGTTCTGCAACTTATTGATGTGATCAAATCAAACAATAATCAGCCACATTAACATTGACATAAAGTTAGAATTGTAAGCAAAACTTAATTATTACAAATCAAGCTCAGATTTGCAGAATAGCACATCAATTTACCTATCAATTATGGTGGGCAGAGAACATTGACCAAGTCATAGGCTGAGTCATTATGCTAAACAGACACAGATCGCAGAAGAATTCAAGAAAATGCAGAGGACATGCCCAAAGTAGGATGGGTAGAGACCCAACATAGCGTGCAAGGTATATTATCAAACAGTCTTCCCCTTCCTCTATTTTTTTCCAAAAATAAATTCATTTTCTTTTGCAGGATTGAGATGAGTACAGCACCAATGTGAGGAACTAGGCAATGGGAGATGAAATGGATAGCTATGTAATAAAAAAGTCTCTTCTATACCCTGGCCTCTCACTTTCATTATTTTACCAATCTAGCTTTGTGAAATCCTATTTCCCGATAGTTGACATCTCAGCTATCAGTCAAATAAAAACAATATTCACTTTCCCTTTCCAGGTGAAGTGGGGATTTACAAATAGACCTTGACCTGACCTGTCAGCTGATCCCTCTTATATCTTATACATTTAACTGGAGAGGAAATCTTCAGCTTTATGCTTCATGTGCAGAATCTACACAAAGCATTCAGTCATAGGAATTCGAGAAAAATATCATCTGAAATTTCAATGATCATGAAAAAGGCCTTCTTGAAAAAAAAGAAATAAGAAAGCAAAAGATTGCTTGGTTTCAGCATTCTTAAAACAGTACATTTGAAACCAAAGAGGAGGGAGGAAGGGTTACTGATAATTAGTAGCAATAGCAAATCCTAGGAAAATAAAGCAGTCAGTCTAGTATAGTGGAAAGAACAGTCAACCAATTAACAAGCATTTACAGTGTGGTCTTTACTGTGTGCCAGGCATAATACCAAGCACTGGGGATATAAAAAAAAAAAAAGACAAAACTGAAAATAGTCCCTGATCACACTCTCACTGGGGAGATCATAAGATAAGTACAAGGTGACCTTAAAGGGCCCTAATAACTTAGAGAATTGGAAAAGGACTCCTGAAGCAGTTGATAATTTCAGCTTAATCATGATGGAAGATAAGAATAAAGATTCTAATAAGCAGAATTCTATAGAGGCAGCATTACAGACATAGGAGACAGTGTGCAAAGTCACACAAATAAGATAAGTAGGTGTGTAAAGAAAAGTATATATGCCAATGTGACTGAATTATACAGTATATGGAAGAGAGTGATATCTTATCTTAGAACATGCGAGAGAGAGAAAAAGCTAGGTTGTGAAAAGGCTTAAATATTGAAGGACTTTATATTTGAATTTAGAAGTAATAAGGTATCACCAGAATTTATTGAAAAGGGAGGAATATGATCAGAACTCTGTTTTAGGAAAATCATGTATTGTGTGTAGGGGAGAGACAGACAAGGCAGGGAAATCAACTAGGAGGATACTACAATGATACAAAAGAAAACTCCTTAATAGTCTCCTTTGCTGGATCCTCCTTCAGATCATAACCTTTAAGAAAGGTGTGCCACAAAGTTCTGTAATTGTCCCTCCTTTCTTCTCCCTCTACACAACTCTACTTGGACTTAGAAGATGGACTCATTTCTCAATGGTTACAATAATTCCTCCCTGCCATACCATTCCCCAACCCAGGGATTATGTTATTGAACAAAATCCATTTCTATGCTGAGTGGCCTGCTCTATTACTTCCATCACTCTCAATCCTCCCCACCAAATACCCCACTTTGATTCTACATGACTCTTTTACTGTGTTATTTAGAATGCCTTTCTATAACAAAAAGTTTCCTTCCCATAGTAAATTTTTCCTTTTTCCAATTTTTTCAGCCTATTAGTTCTCATTATATGACTCCTTTCTGATGGCATGTCAACCCTGGCCACAGTTTCCAGCACTAAACTAACTTTCACCCATACCACCTCACTCATGGTAATGGTGGAGAAGTTGTAAACCTACTTACTCCCAATTGCTACTTTCCTAACTCTCCCACTAACACTATAATTGGGTAAAAGCTCATTCTTAGATCATAATTCAATCCAAATCATCTTCAATGTGTTCAGTGCCTTGTTCAAAGACTTCCCCACCACTTCAACTCTTGTCTTCATGCTAAGGAACTCAACATAACATACAGATAAGACTCCCTCAATATGGAGAATTGCCCAGTTCTGCATTCTATTAAATTTCCATGAACTACTCCTCCATTCCACTTCAACCACACATAGACAGTCATATATTTGACTTTGCCATCATTCATAAATATTCTACTTTCATGTTCATGTTCTCTGAATTTTCTTCATCTGATCATGACTTTTTTAGCATTCTATCATTCCCTCTGCATTGAGACCCCAGCTCTATTCTGTGCCCTTACCATGACCTCCAATCTCTCCTTCATTCAGTTATTTCCCAAGGTATTACCCATGCACTCTCTTTCTTACCTGGGAGCATTCCGGGCCAGATCCTAAAAAGAAGTAAGCCTTGCAAAGTGGTGACCTGAGAAAATTCTATCTGAATGGGCTAATAGCTAAGTCCACAGTTAGTCTGAGCATACTCTGCTTTCCTTTATTGACTTTTCTCTGCTTTTTCCTAACCGAGAACTTCAAAAACATCCTTGATTAATGCTTTTGTCATATTGTTTGTTAATAACTGTCATACCTTGTCTATCAACCTCATTAAAATTTCCTTCAGGTAGTTTTTTTCTTCTGGTTGAACACAGAGAATGTTATTTCATGTCAAACTTAAGAATAAAGAAATATGGATGTGTGACTCCAATTTAAATGAAGTTGTAATGCTTTATTTGGAAATATCATACTAGGGTTCTTGGTGGCAGCCGTGCTGGTCTTATTCTACTAACTCATCTCTCTCAGAAAGTAGCATTTTAAGTAACAACCTAAAAGAATGACCACAATATTCTCCAAGAGTTCAGAAACACTTTAGCAAAAATTATTGTTGCATTACTAAAATGCTTTGGAGAATTAGAAGGGAATACTACTGCAATGCATTTTGTTTTATGGGATAACTCATTACTCAGGATTCTGTGCCCTTGGTAACATCCCCTGAGGAGAACACTGCAGGCAAGCGAGAAAAGTAAGGACAAGAATCATATCCAAACTAGTGGGGAGGGAAAAAACAAACAGGTAAATCACATAGAACACAGAGAGCATGATGTGTAGTTGTGGCAGCCAAATCAAATTTATTGTCTGAAGGGGTAGATAATCAGAATGGACAATTTAGAAAACCAATATTAAATTTTCAAAAAATGAAAAGAAAGGTGAGTCCAGTTTGATGATTAAAACACTCTGTGGTCAACCAAACCAATTGATTTTCAGGACTGAAAACTATTTCCTGCTGCGTAAACACTGTTGTGATCAGTTTGATGAAAAATGGGCAATTTTCAGAAAAGAGATATGAAAAGAACATTTTGTCCACAGCATCTCCATTTTAGTGACTGCAAAGATTTCCTTTAGAATCAGCCTCGATCTTTCTCTCTCTCTCTTTCCCTCTCCTTCTCCCTTTCTTTCGTTCCCTCTCTCTGTCTCCTGCCTAATTACATACCTTTATAAACATATACAGGATCCAAGTACAAGGCATATTTTTTTGCCTCTTTCGAAGGGACCATTTAAAAAGGATCAGTGATTTTGTTCCATCAAACACATACAGATGTGTTTCTCAGCCCCTCAGAGGTACAAAATTTGACTTCATCTCTTTATCTGACAAGATTTCTCAAGAGCTTGCTTATTATTCTTGTTTCAAACCTTGTCAGTTCTGTTCTTATCTTATCTTATGCTCTCTTAAAGTATTTATATTGATGGTTTATTCTTAAAGGAGAAAAAAAATCTTGAACTTCTCTCTAGAACTGATGAAAATTTATGTGAAATAAGTTAGTTAAATCTAGATTTCATCTTTGTTGCAATTATCATCTAAAAAACCAAAAAGAGGGGTTCCAAGCTCTATGAGTACTTGCCCTGTAATGACTGCCTATCATTGCTTGGATATACGTTCTCTACATTTATTCACATCCTTGGGAAATTCATGCCATTCTACTTTACTGTCAATGTGAATGGATTTTTTAAAGTAAGTTCTATTGAGAAGTAACAGGGTCTAAGCAGCAGAAAATGATGCAGGAGTTAAACATTTAAGAAGCTTAAAAAAGAATCTTCCACTTTTCCCAGTTTCTCTATAGCAACATATTTCCAGACTCTCATTCTTGTTTTGGCCAATTGACAATGGAGCAAAGAAGATATCTTGGTTAAAAACACATTATCATTTGAGCCCATACAGAAGTTGACTTCAGCAATGGGAAACACAGGAATGGGTGAGTAGAGGGCAGGGTGAGATGGAGAAAGAGAGACAGAGGTGGGTACACAGAGACATGAAGAAACAGACAGGGAGCCAAAGAGAGACATAGAGGAGAGAAACATACAAAGAAAAGCAGAGAGGAGAGAGAAACAATAAGAAAGAGAAACAGAGAGAGAAAGATGGACAGAAGGAGAAATAGAGAAAGAGTGGGAAAGAGAGAGATATAAGATATATGGGAGAAGGAGGGTGGGAGGAAAGGAAAGAGGGAGGAGAAAGAGACATGGAGAGAGAGAGAGAAAGAGAGAGCGAGAGAGAGAGAGAGAGAGAGAGAGAGAGAGAGAGAGAGAGAGAGAGAATTCTCCAAGTGTTTAATTCTCCAAGTTTGTACATCCTTTTATGCTTGGGGAGGTACATCTGAAAAATTCTAATGGAGGATAATTTCAGAGCAAAATAAAACTTTTTGTGGCAAATTTGGAATAAGTTAATAGAGCTGAGGAGGAAAGTCCCCTTAAAGATTTGAGATACTAAGCCCATCAAGAACCTGACTTCATAAATAATTATTAGAAATGCCTTTCATTTTTATCATGTTTTTAGAATGTGAGATTTAAACAACAGAACAACTATAAATATAGATGTGAAACCATAACAAAAACTGGCATTTATAATTTAATTCAATAATGCTCCCAAAGCATTTGTGGTGTGCAATATCCTTGCCCATGTACCATTTTTATGTCAGAAGAAAAACATTCTTTGGGGAGGAAAGCTTCCTTTTCCAAAGCAAACATTAATTCTGTGTAGGTGTATTTTGAAGGCAAGATATAATATTAAGTATAGGACAATTATTTTCTTTTCTAAAAAGGGCTGGCCTAGATGATCAGCAGTGTTTCACAGTCTCAGATTTTGTCTATGGGCCCCTGAAAAAGACTCTTCTGAGGTCATTTTGGAAAAGTAGAGAAGTCACACTGTTTAGGTATCACAGATTGGAACTAGTGATAACAAATGAAGGGAATCCTGAATATTCAAAAGGTAGCTGGGTACAATGGAGGGGGAAATGGTTATAGGATGATTGAGATATCTTGATTTCTGTGATAATGAGAGGACAGTAATGTAATGAAACAGGAAGCATACCAGATTTGGAGACAAGGCGACTAAATTTGAATCCCAGATTTCTAATCTGTAAAATATTAGCATTGGACTAGATGTCTTTGGAAGTAAATTCCAGCTCTAGATTTATGATTAGATTAGATTAGATTGTGACCTCCTGGAGGATAGGGATTACCTTTTGACTCTTTTTGTACCTCCAGGTCAAGACATAAAGTAGTTGTTTAATAAATGTTCATTCATGGATTGAATCTGTCAACTGCACCTAGTTAACATCTAACCTGTAGTTGGCCAGAGTTGAACATAGCAGGCTAGAGACCAGAGAGTCAGGAATCAAACAGAAATTTAATTTCAAAGTGAGGGAAAGGACTTGCAAGCAAGGGCACATGTGCTGTGGCCCTGCCTCTAGTGGGAGGACCCTCTTTAGTATGGCCAAATCTCAATACTTATACCAATGTCTGCTTACTGAATTGTAGCCCTGACAATGAAGAGTAACACAACAATGCAACAACTTTGACTCATAGCAGTGCTTCATGACAAAAACATAGATATGACAGGTGTTTATCTGAGTTCAGAGAATACCTGGTGCTGGTCAGAGCAATACAATAATTGTATGAAACAATTCGAGGATTTTGTTGTGGCTGAGATCATCCAGAAGGTAGTACAAAGGAGTATAGTGATGACAAGCTCAGGGCACAGCTTGCTTTCCAGACTTTAGAAAACAGGATATCTCCTAATATGTTGACAAATCTAAATGATGCATTTACCAGAAAATGAAAAAAAATATAGGGAAAAAGTAAAAGGAAGAGCACATAATGATGAACTTTTTCATCTCTTTTTTTCTTCCCTTCAAGCCCCACACTTCAAAGGGCATCTGACAGCTAGGCTAAGTCCTTAATGTTGGAATAAATGCTCATTGAAAACATAAACAACTCTAGTATAAATATAGGAAATAGACTAGTTATGTCTTTGGGGTGGGAAAACTCAAGTGAGGAAACCACCTATACTAATGAAAGTCAGTCAGCACCTCTGCCACACCTAGTCTTAAAGAGCTACCTAGAACATTTAGAGGTCTAATGTCTAATGAGAATCTTTCAGAGATGTTTATTGACCCCACCATCCCTGCTGACTTTGAGTCCACCTCCCTATCTCCTACCTCTCCTCAAGTAGAGCACAAAACAGCAGAACCTGAAAATAAACACTAGAGAAAGAACCATGATTGCTAGATCAAGGTCACAAAGAGGACAAAAGAGAAAGGAACTGGTATAACACATAGAGTGCTTAAATTTCAAAAGGAGGACCGCCTTACCTTCTAAGGCTTGAGGGAATGGTAAAGGTGAGCTTATTAAGATGTTCACAAGTAACTAAGAAAAAAATGGGAATCAGAGGCCTTCAAAAAGCAAAGTTTTTCTTTGCCTTACACCCTATATTGTCTGGCAGCTCTCAAGAGATACGTCCCAATGTCTCCCACTGATCCTTGAAGACCTGATAGAGTTTAATCAATAAATAACAAACTTAGGAAGATCTTGTATTTTCTGTACTTTAAAATCAATTCCTTGGCTATGTAGAAGTAATCAACAAGTTTAAAGAAAAATCATTTATCATTAGTAAAGAGGAAAGAAGATATGACTACAGAAATCTTTTAAAATCACAATTGCTTCATATTTTAGCTTAACAGATGGCAAATAAATCTTAGAAAAGTCTGACACCTTTGGGGTTTTTATGATGAAATCCTAATTCAATAGTCATTAGTTATTTTAGTTATTCAGTAGTAATAGTTTCCACATTCTATGGTGAAATGGATTTCTGTGACTAACAGCACTGAAATTATGGCTAGATAGTGTGTAGCTATACATTGTAATTTCAAGGCTGTCAAATTCCTCATGTTCCACCAAATTGACAATCTTCTACTGCCTCACTGTCCGAAACTCTTCTATCAATGCCTCATCCTTTAAATTGGGATAAATACCTTGCCCATATGCAAATATTGCTGAAATAAGTAAAATTAAAATCATTAGTAGACATTTGTATCTTAGCGTGAATAAAGAATTGAGAATGGGTTTCCATAGATAGATAGATAGATACATAGATAGATGTGCGTGCATATATGTATATATATACATATAAATATGTGTGTGCATATGTATGTTTGTATATACATGCATATATAAATTTGTATATGAGTAACAATAACTAGGGGCATGTATAAAAAAATTAAAAGTAGGCTGTGTTGTGCTTCATTTTCTTCAAATGCTTCACTTTCAGTAAATCCATGTTTGGCAATCTCACCAGCTTGCAGAGGCTTAATTATAATTTCTCTTAACATCATCCCCAGATTTACATACCCATCACCAGTCTCTCTCTACCCCTTTCCCCGACTCTGAATCAGTCCTATATCACAACTTGCCCCTTAGACATTTCAATCTGGAAGTCCTGTGTCCTAGAATGTCTAAAATGGAACTCATTCTTTCTTCCTAAATTCTCTCTTATTTCTCTCAAATAGCCCACCATCTTCCCAGTGACTCAGATTCCTAACTTTGACATTAATCTGGATTCTTCTTCCTTATTCTATATATTCAACCAAATGTTACTATTTCTACAATTACAACATAATTAATATATTATTACTCTTTCTACTCATAGTTACTACCATCTTCGTTCAGTATTTATCATTTTCTATCTATATAATAGCAACAATCTGCTGATATCCCCACCTCATGTTAAGTCTTTCCCATCTCTAATCAATCCTATACAATTCTCTCACAGTGATTTTCTTTAAACACAGTCTGACATGTGACTCCTCTACATATACACACACACACACACAAACACACACACAGACATCAAAACAAAACTTCTCTGTTTAGCTTGTCAACCCTCATACAATCTGGCCTCAATTTATCATTCCAGCTTCTTTTGACATTATTCCCTCTGCCACACTCCATAATCTAGCCAACTTATCCTTTTCTATCTTCATTCATTACACTCTTTCTTTAGTCTCCTTGCAATTATTTATACTGGCTGTCTCCACACCTGGAATATACACACTCTTCAGGGAGTCCCATTCTTCCTCTGTGATATAGGTCAGGCAATATCTTCTCATGAAGGCTTTCCTAAAGACTCTTGCTTCTAGAGCCCTTCCTCCGATATTATCTTCTAGTTAGCTACTTTTTATACATTTGTATTTTTTACTTTATACACATATATATACTTGTGACATCCATTCGTCCTCAATAGAATATAAGCTCGTTTAAAGTAAGATTGTTTTACTTACATAACCCAGTATCTTGGACAGTGACTGGAAACAAAGTGCTTAACAAATACTTCTTGACTGATCCCTTTTAATATGTTCACATCAGTATGTTCATATTACACCATATACTCATTGCAGATGAAAATGAACCTAAAACTACCGTTCTATTGTAATACTTTATCAGGCATAGTGTTATGCACCCAGTCAGTAGCAAACAGCTTATAAATTCATACACTGACTATTTTAAAGATATATTACTTATCCCTATCTTTGTAAACTAATAACTTTGAGGGAGAGGGACTAGAGAAGTAATTGGTTTACTTGAAGCTCCATCTCAAAAGAACAAAGTTTTAGGAACCACACAAATTAACAAGCCCAATTTCCTCTAAATTAAACAGGTAGGTTATATTCTCTAGCTTCCCAAATACAAACTAATTTGTGACTTGCATGTGTTTTACAACTCAGTTGCCTAGGATCCCCAAAATATAGTAGGTTACTTGCTTAGCTGCATAGGAGTGGGGTGGCAAAAGGAAATTATTAATTGTCATTTTTTATTTGTTTCTGATCAGCTTCGAGTATAGGACAATTCTGTATCTGAAATAGTTGACAATTCAAACAAAGAAGAAAATAAGGCATAAGGCTAAGCCTGGGAAGTCTAAATTCCAAGTAATATACAGTTTCTATATCCTTTAAAAATAGAGTGAGAATGAGTCCATTGTCTTATTCACTCTCCCACCTCCCCTTCCATGTCCTACCAAATCCCACTACCTTTTCTGAGAAGTGGCATCTTTTTAGAACTACACCATTACAGGTTTCATGAAGAATTGTTAATACTGTTGAGATTTACCTTTCTTCATACATCCTTCCTTAAATCAACATCCTGCTTCTGGTGTTTATCATTATAATCTGAAGCCTTTTTATAACATTTAGAGAAAATAGATTTTCAATCATGATTTTTTTTAAAGCTAATGTCAAACCATTTAGCATTCTGTCTCATATTTTAAAATTTAAGGCTATTTTACTGGTATAAATACTATAGATCACACCTAAAATAATAATAAGAGTCATGGACAATAAAATCTAAGTTCTAATCCTAGCTCTGTCACAAATTCACTGTAAAACGTTGTACTGGTCATCTGGGTCTCTGTTGCAAAATGGGGAAATCGAAATGGTTTAACTCTTGGGATGATCCTCCAAATTCATATTGTATGATTTATAACTTTGTGACTTGTAGTTACTAATTAATTCTCTTTATTACTAATTATGCTGATTTTGTGTGCGTGCATGTGAATTTCAATTATAGGAAACTTTTTTCAAGGAAAAAACATCTGGTCCTGACATCGAACATAAATAAAGTAAATAATTAGATATTTTTTATTAGGAAAACAAAGGAAAGCCTTCCCCCACTTACCAGTGTAATTTTGAAGAAATTTTTCTCAGAGTGAAATGTTGTGGGGGTTTTTTGGGTGATGTGGAGAAAGAAATCTATAGACTCACTTTGAATTTGTACAAACACTGTAAAAGAAAACATAAAAGTAAAATTTCCAGTTAAGTGAAGTTTGTTCTTTTAATAACTCAAATTTTTTTTTATTTCATTTAAGCATTTTCACTAGAGATTTTTGCAAACTGTTACTTACATCTCTGCCTTCATAAACAGTATATTGAGCGCATTTTAACCTTGTTATTAGCAAAAGAAAAAAGACAAGAAAAAGAAAAAGAAAGTTTAGCAGGGAAAAAAGAGAGGGAGGCAGAGCCAAGACAGCAGAGTGAAGGTGGGAATTCATCTGAACTCATCCATGAATTCTTTCAGTAATCTCTAAAAAGTGAATCTGAATGTTTTTAGAGTGGTAGAGTCCATTAAAAGATGCAATGTGGCAGATTTCTAGTTCAGGAAACTGGAAGGGTAGGATCTATTGTGCCAGACAGGCAGAGTACAGAACATTGCCTGCATAGTGCATGGGCTGCCCCAACACACACCCAACCACAGCAGAGCTGGAGCAAGCCTCGGCAAACTGATTCACCCACCACAGCAGTGATTCCCAGACCTCTCACTTGCAGGATGGTGGTCTGGTGGAAATGGGTACAGGGCCTGTGACAGTGGCAACAGCAATTCTTATCCTACAGTCTGGATGTTTAAAAATCACCTACCTTAACTTCTCAGAGCTACAATGGCAGAGCAAACTATAACTATCTCATCTCCCTCTCTGATCCTAAAAAACCCAGAGAATATGGCCCCAGTGTAAAATTCTGAAAAGAGAGGAATCAGCTGGAGGCTTTGGAGTCCTAGAGGAAGGGTATAGCTGTGGCTGTGCTGAAACTAAAGTATAAGATGAGAGATGTCCCAACAAGCTCCATCTCAGCCAACTAGCAGGAGATCTTGGTCCTCAGTGGGGTTGGAGCCAGCAACCGCTAACACCAGAAACTCAGGTGAACTTCTACACAACCAAGGGAATTGGCAGATAATAGCTTGGCAAAGCTACCAGCATCTGAACATGCATGACCTTTAGCCCAAGGGCACAGAGGCAGAATCCTGAAAGGCAGACCATCCTTCCTCCACACCTCACACTATAATCCTGCAGGAAACATGAAAAGCCCTGGCCTTGGCCCCTGACTGGTCACTCAGAGACCACAGCACACAAACTCAATAACCAGACCACTAACTCCCAGCATAAAAAGCATGGGTCAGAGCCCTCTGAATCCCATCTTTATGGGATCCCTGATCCACTTTAAAAGTCAAGAAATGAGCAATCACAATGGGAAAAAAGCTAATTGAAAAAACAAAGACTTTAGAATCCTACTATGGTGAGTGAGAACCAAATTCAGAAGAGGACAGCATTGACCCTGTACCCACACTGGAAACCTCAAAAGGGAATATGAATTGGTTTCAAGCCCAAAAAAGCATTCTGGAAAGAGCTCAAGAAGGATTTTAAAAAAATTAAAGAGGTAGAAGATAAATTGATTATTTTAAAAATACAATTGACCAAATGGAAAAAAAAAAACATTTCACTGAAGAAAACAACTCCATACGAAGAAAAATTTGCCACATGGGAAAGGAAGTTCAAAATCTAACTGGAGAAAATGACTCCTTAAAGGTGAAAACTGAGCAAACAGAAAAGGAGATTCAAAACCTAATTGAGGAAAACAATTTGCTAAAAATTAGAATTAAACAAATTGAAGCCAATGACTCTATGTGGCATCAAGACTCAGTCAAACAATGTCTAAAGAATGAAAAAATAGAAGAAAATGTAAAATATCTTACTGGAAAAACAACTAACCTAGAAAACAGATCCAGGAGAGATGATCTTGGTCTACCAGAAAGTCATGATGAAAAAAAGAGTCTGAACAACATCTTCCAAGAAATCATCAAGGGAAACTACCCTGACGTCCTAGAACCAAAAGGTAAAATAATTATTTAAAGAATCCACTGAACTCCTCCTGAGAGAAATCCCAAATTGAAAACTCCAAGGAATATTGCGGACAAATTCCAGAATTATCAGGTCAAAGAGAAAATATTGCAAGTGGACAGAAAGAAATAATTCAAATATCAAAGAACTATAGCCAGGATCACACAAGACCTTGCAGCTTCTACATTAAAAGGTAAGAGAGATTGGAATATGATATTTTATAAGGCAAAAAAGCTTGTACTACAACCAAGGATCAACTATCCAGAAAAATTGAGAATAATCTTTCAGACAAGGAGATGGTCATTCAATGAAATAAGGGACTTCTAGATATTTCTGATGAAAAGGCCATAGCTTAATGGAAAATGTGATCTCCAAATACAAGACTCAAGAGAAATATAAAAAGGCAAATGGTGAAAACACAAACACATACGCACATACACACACAGAGAACTTGTTATACAATAAGAGCAAACTGTTTACATCCCTATCTGGGAGGATGATACTTTTCAATATTGAGAATTGTATAATTATAAAGATATTTAAAAGTAATAGATAGATAGAGATCGAGATATATAGATAAATATATATAAATATTGATAGATAGATAGATAGATAGATAGATAGATAGATAGATAGATAGAGGGTGTAGATATAAATTAACTGTGATGATTAAAAATAACCTTATAAAGGGGTGCAAAGGGATTGTAATGAGAGAAGAGAAAAGGGTGAGGCAGAAAAGGATAAATTATGTGACATGAAGAGACATAAAAACATATTATAGTAAAGGGGAAAAGGGAGGGGGATGAACATTGTATGAGCTTTTACTCTCATTGGTTTTGGCTGAAGGAGGGAATAACATAGTTAAGTACAGAAATCTAACATGGAGAGACACAAAAACTTATAGTAGAAAGAAAGAAGGGAGGGAGAAGAGCATGGTTTGAAATTTACCCTCATCAGATTTGGTTCAAGGAGGGAAACACATACTTTGTTAAGTATAAAAATCTAACATGCCATACAAGTAGAAGGAGAGGAAAAGGTTAGGAAAAGGGGGAGATTGGAAGTGAGAAAAGAAGTAATAAAGGGAAAAGGTAGGGAAAGGCAGGGGAGCTGATAGGAAAGAAATATTGAGGGAGGTGGCAGTCATAAGGAAAACTCTTAAGGAGGGGAAGGGAGAAGGGAGAAATAAAAGCATAAACAGGTGAGGGAATAGAATGGAGAGAAAAACACAGATAGTAATTGTAGCTGTGAATATGAATGGGATTAATTCTCCCATAAAATGGAGGTGGATAGAAGAATGGATTAAAAACCATAATCCTACAATATGCTACTTACAAGAAACACATTTGAAATGGGGATACACATAGGGTAAAGGTAAAAGGCTAAAGTAGAATATATTATGTTTCAGCTAAGGTAAAAAAAAAAGCATAGGTAACAAGTCTAATCTCAGACAAAGCAAAAGAAAAAACACATCTAATTAAAAGACATAAGGAAATTTTATCCTGCTAAAAGGCACCACTGACAATGAAGCAATATCATTATTAAACATATATGCACAAAGCGGTAAAACATCAAAATTCTTAGAGGAGAAGTTAAGGGAGTTAGAGGAAGAAATAGAAAGCAAAACTATATGAGTGGGGGTACTTGACATCCCCCTCACTGTACCTGATAAATCTAGCCTCAAAATAAACAAAAAAGAAGTTAAGCAGGTGAACAGAATTCTAGTGAAGGTACGTTTTTGATCTCTGGAGAAAAAAACCTCACAATCCTATGCAGAAAGGCAGAAATATTAAATATATCCTTTTCAGATAATGATGTAATAAAAATTTTATGCAATAAAGGATAATGGAAAGATAGACTAAAAACTAATTAGAAACTGAATAATCTTTCTTTTAAATTTATCTTTATTTATTTTTGGTTTTCAACATTCATTTCCACAAGATTTTGAGTTACAAATTTTCTCCCTATCTTTCTCCTATCCCCCATCCCAAGATGACATGCATACTGAATACCCCCTCCTCCAATCAGCTCTCTCTTATATCCTCCCCAATTCTTGCCCCCCAAACTTTCTTGTATTTCTATACTCAAGTGCCTATATATCTTATTTCCCAGTTACATGTAAAAAACATTTTTTTAAACAGACTCACCAACCCCAAGGTCGATTCTCAGTCCTCCCATCCCAGAACAGAGGATTGCTCTGTCAGAACTGGGTAAGAGAGACCTCAGGGCCCACAGCAGCAACAGCAGCTTCTCCTGAGGCTATCGGCCCACAGCCTGGGAGTTTGGAAATCATCTATCTTAATTTCCAGAGGCCAAGATGGCAGAGTGATCCTTAGCTGCTCCCATTCCCCCTCCCTGACACAGAAAACCCAGAGATAAATGTCCCACCCAGAGTAAAATCCTAAAATAGTGGAAATAGCCACAGGCTTAGGAGTC
Organism: Pseudochirops corinnae; assembly: GCA_028646515.1. Taxonomy (NCBI): domain Eukaryota; kingdom Metazoa; phylum Chordata; class Mammalia; order Diprotodontia; family Pseudocheiridae; genus Pseudochirops; species Pseudochirops corinnae. The sequence continues at coordinate 29,202,308 of CM053587.1, forward strand.
ACAGAGAAAGGGTTTAACTGAGGCAGTAAGGAGTCTAAAGTGAAGGGTAGCAGGGGTCCCAAAAAGCTCCACCTCAGCTAACCAGCTGGAGCTCCCAAAGCCCAGCATGGTGGAGCCAGCAAGCCCTAACAACACAAGCCCAGGTGGGCACCACCAGGGAAATCTGCATACACCAGCTCTGTTGGCTGCCAGCTGCTAAGCCTACCTTAGATGCAGCTCAGGGGCAAAGAGGCAGAAATCTGAAGCATCCAGACCACCCCTCCCTAACTCAGGGGAAACACCAGCCTTGACCTCAGTCTAGACACCCAGAAGCTACAGCACACAAAATCAATAACCAGGTACCTAGCTCTCAGCTTGACAAGCATGGGTCAGAGCCCTCTCTACCCTAGAATCAGAAATACACTTTAAAGGTCAGGAAATAGGCAATCAAAATGGGCCAGAAACAACTTACAAAGGGAAGACCAAAGACAATTGAATCTTATTATTGTGAATGAGAAGAATCACTTTCAGGAGACACCATGGACTGTGTATCCACACCTGAGACCACAGAAGGAAATATAAACTGCTCTCAAGCCCAAAAAGCTTCTTGGAGGAGCTTAAAAAAGATTTTAAAAGCCAAATTAGAGGGGTATAAGATAAATTTAAATCTGTAGTGACCAAATTGGAAAAAATCTCACTGAAGAAAACAAATCTCTAAAAAGTAAAATTTATGAACTGGGACAGGAGGTTCAAAATCTAATTGGAGAAAATACCTCCCTAAAAAAAGGAACTTCAATAACTTACCAAGGAAAATAATTCACTGAAAATTAGAATCAGTCAAATAGAAGGTAAGGACTCTATGATGTAGGAAGAATCAATAAAACAAAACATGAAGACTGAAAAATTAAAAGAAAATGCAAAATATATCACTGGTAAAACAACTGACCTGGAGAACAGAATAAGGAATATTGGTCTACAGAAAGCCATGATAAAAAAAAAAAAAAAAGTGCCTGGACAACACCCTCCAAGAGACTGTCAAAGAAAACTATCCTGATGTCCTAGAATCAGAGGGTAAAATAGTTATTGAAAGAATTCACCAGACTCTTCCTGAAAAAGATCCCAAATTGAAAACTTCAAGAAATATAGTAGCCAAATTCCAGAATTGCAAGGTCAAGGAGAAAATACCACAAGTAGTCAAAAAGAAACAATTCAAATATTGTGGAACTACAGTCAGGATAACACAGGACCTATCAGCTTCTACATTAAAAGATCAGAGGGAATGGAAATTGATATTTCATAAGGAAAAAGAGCTAGGACTGCAAACAAGGATCAACTACCCAGCAAAACTGAGCACAATCTTTCAGTCAAGGAGATGGTCATTTAATGAAATAAGGGACTTTCAGACTTTCCTAATAAAAAAGCCAGAGCCCAATTGAAATTTGATCTCCAATTACAAGATTCAAGAAAGACATAAAAAGGTAAACAAGGAAAACACACACACACACACACACACACACGCACACACACATATAACTTGGGATTCAATAAGAGCTGACTGTTTACATCCCTATGTGAGAAGCCCTGTCAATACTGAAATTTATATTATTATCACAACATTTAAATGGGATATATATGGGACATATAGATAGAGGGTGTGGGTATAAATGAACTAATCTGATGATAAAAAAACCTTATTAAAAGGTTCAAAGGGACTGTAGTGGGAGAAAAGGAAAGGATAAGGCAAAAAAAAAGGTAAATTATGTCAAACGAAGAGACATAAAAACACACTATAGTAGAGGGGAAGGAGGGAGGGAGATGACCATCATACAATCTTTATTCTCATTGGTTCTGGTTCAAAGACAGATCAATATAATCAGTGAAGTTTAAGATTCTAACGTGAAAAGACACAAAAATCTCATTATAATAGAGGGAAAGGAGGGAGGGAGAGGAGCAGTGTATTGAAATGTACTCTCATTGGTCTGGGGTCAAAGAGGAAATAACATACTCAGATACGTATAAAAATCCATTGTGCCATATAGGCAGTAGGAGGAGTAAGGGGCAGATAAAAAGGGGGGTGTGGAGAAGGCAAGGAAATAGTAATAAGGAAAAAGTAGTAAAGGGTAGGGAAAGAGAGTGTTCAAAGGGAGAGAATACTGAGGGAGGTGGCAGTCAAAAGGAAAACTCTTAAGGAGGGGAAGAGAGAAGGGGGAAAAACAAAAGCATAAACAGGGGAGGGAATAGGATGGAGGGAAAGACACAGGTAGTCATAACTGTGAATATGAATAGGAAGGACTCTCCCATAAAACAGAGGCAGATAGCACAATGGATTAAAAACCATAATCCTACAATATTCTATCTATAAGAAACACATGTGAAACAAGGCAATATGCACAGGGTAAAGGTAAAAGGTTGAAGTAGAATATATTGTGCTTCAGCTAAAGTAAAGAAAGCAGAAGTAGCAATCCTTAGATAAAGCAAAAGCAAAAATAGATCTAATTAAAAGAGATAAGGAAGGAAACTAAAAGGCACCACAGAGAATGAAGCAATATCATTACTTAACATATATGGACCAAGTGGTATAGCATCCACATTCCTAGAGGAGAAGTTAAGGGAATTAGAGGAAGAAATAGATAGCAAAACTATACTAGTGGGAGACCTCAATCTCCCCCTCTCTGAAATTGGTAAATTTAACCTCAAAATGAACAAGAAAGAAGTTAAGCAAATGGATAGAATTTTAGAGAGGCTAGATATGACAGATCTCTGTAGAAAACTGAATGGGGATAAAAAGGAATATATCTTCTTCTCAGTGGTTCATGGCACATCCACAAAAACTGACCATGTACTAGGGTATAAAAACCTCACGATTGAATGCAGAAAGGAAGAAATATTAAGTGGATCATTCTCAAATCATGGTGCAATAAAAACCATATATTATAAAGGGCTTTGGGAAGATAGACTAAAAACAAATTGGAAACTAAATAATTTAATCCTAAAGAATGAGTGGGTCAAACAAGAAATTATAGAAACAATCAGTAACTTGATTCAGGAGAATGACAATAACGAGACAACATACCAAAACTTGTAGGATGCAGCAAAGGCAGTTCTTAGGGGAAATTTTATATCCCTGAAAGCATACATGAAAAAATTAGAGAAAATGGAGGTCAATGAATTGAACATGCAATTGAGAAAGCTAGAAAAAGAACAAATTGAGAATCTCCAATTAAATACCAAGTTAGGAATAATGAAAACCAAAGAAGAGATTAATAAAATTGAAATTAAGAAAACTACTGAATTAATAAATAAAACTAAGAGCTGGTTTTATGAAAAAAATAAAATTGATAGACCTTTGGTCAATATGATAAAAAAAAAAAGAAAGAAGAAAGCCAAATTATGAATATTGAAAATGAAAAGGGTGAATATATCTCCAATGACAAGGAAAGTAAAACAATAATTAGGAATTATTTGGCCCAGCTGTATGCACATAAATTTGACAATCTTAGTGAAATAGATAATATTTGCAAAAATATAAATTGCCCAGATTAACTGAAGAGGAAGTAAATGACTTAAGTAACCCCATCTCAGAAAAAGAAATTGAACAAGCCATTAGTGAACTCCCTAGGGAAAAATCTCCAGGGCCAGGTGGATTTAATAGCAAATTCTATCAAACATTTAAAGAACAATTAATTCCAATACTCTACAAACTATTTGGGAAAATTAGTGAAGAAGGAGTCCTGTCAAATTCTTTTTATGACACAAATATGGTACTGATACCTAAATAAGGAAGAGACAAAATAGAGAAAGAACATTATAGACCAATTTCCCTCATGAATATAGATGCAAAAATTTTAAATAAAATATTAGCAAAAAGACTACAGCAAGTTATCACAAGAATAATATACTTTGATCAGGTAGGATTTATTCCAGAAATGCAAGGATGGTTCAATATTAGGAAAACCATCAGTATTTTTGATCATATCAACAATAAAACTAGCAGAAACCATGTTATTATCTCAATAAATGCAGAAAAGGCTTTTGACAAAATACAACATCCATTCCTATTAAAAACACTAAAAAGTATAGGAATAAATGGAGTCTTCCTTGAAATAATAGGTAGTATCTATTTAAATCCATCAGCAAGTATTATATGTAATGGGGATAAACTAGGAGCATTTCCAATAAGATAAGGGGTGAAACAAAGATGTCTGCTATCAGTCCTCCTATTCAATCTGGTTCTAGAATATTAGCAATAGCAGTTAGAGAAGAAAAAGAAATTGAAGGAATCAAATTAGGCAAAGAAGAGACTAAGCTATCACTCATTGCAGATGATGTGATGATACACTTAAAGAATCCTAATGAATCAGGGTGGAGCCATGATGGTGGCATAGAAGCAACAAGGGTCCACAGCTCCTACATAGCCACCTCAAATACCCATAAAATATGACTCTAAACAAATTTTAGGGCTCTAAAATTCACAAAAATACAAAAAAACACATCTCCTTCTGAAGGCAGCTTAAGAGGAAGGGCTCTTCTCAGGACACTAGGAGCCCAACCTGAAACAGTGCCTGGGCCCCCGTATCTCCCAGGCAGCCAGGAAGAGCCACAGCTGGAGCATTCAGGAAAGTGGATCACAAGCAGCTGTGGCAGTTTCCAGAACGATCAACCCATAAGAAACAAGGACAAAGTGAAAGGTGAGTGGAACTCAGCTAAATTTGGGGGAGAAAAGCAGTCTGGCCAAACTGCCTCGAGGGCAAGGAAGCAGCAGAAGCAGTGGCCCTGCAGACACTTCCACATGGATGCTTCAGAAGCTGCCAGCCTGCAGACTGGAGGGGGACCAAGCAATCATTCAGAGGTTAAGTGCTTTTGTGTTGAGGAGCCTGGATGCAGATCATGGTCTTAAGTGGTGGTCCTGGGGTGTGTTTTCAGTGAGCCAAAGCTGGTGGGAGCTGCAAAAAATCAACAGCACTGGCAGCTGCAAAAACCCCAGTGATTTGGGGCAGAGCTTTCCCATAGTTTTGGGAAAGAGTTCCACAGACCTAAAAAGTCAAGTATTTTACTGGCAACAACATGAGCAGGCAAAGGAAGCAAAGTAAGAACAGAAATCGAACTCTAAATTCCTTCTTGGGGGACAAAAAGGATCAAAGCATGGAACAGGAGGATGAAAACACAGTCAGAACTCCCACACCAAAAGCTTCCAAGAAACATGAAGACTTCCTACAAGCCATAGATAAGATGAAGAAGGATTCTGAAAACCAAATAAGAGAAGTGGAGGAAAAATTGGGAAGAAAAATGAGAATGATTCAAGAAAATCATGAAAAGAGAGTCAACAACCTGACTGAAGAAAAGAACACCTTAAAAAATAGATTAACTCAAATGGCAAAAGAGATCCAAAAAGCCATTTAGGAGAAGAATGCCTTAAAAACTCAAATTTGCTTTCTGAAGAGAATATTTCCTTCAGAATTAGAGTGGAGCAAATGGAAGCACATGACTTTATGATAAATCAAGATACTATTAAACAGATCCAAACAAATGAAAAAAATAGAAGGCAATGTGAAATATCTCCTTGAAAAAACCACTGACCTCGAAAATACATCCAAGAGAAACAATTTAAAAATTATTGGACTACCTGAAAGCTATGATCCAAAAAAGAACTTAGAAAGCATCCTTCAAGAAATTCGCAAGGAAAATTGCCCTCATATTTTAGTACCAGAGGGCAAAATAGAACTTGAAAGAATTAACTGATCGCCTCTTGAAAAAGATCCCCAAAAGAAAAATCCTAGGAATGTTATAGCCAGGTTCCAGAGTCCAAAGAGCAAGGAGAAAATATTACAACCTGCCAAGAAGAAACAATTTGAATACTGTGGAAACACAATTAGGATAACCCAGGGTCTAGCAGCTTCTACATTAAGAGATTGAAGGGCCTGGAGTATGATATTCCAAAGATCAAGGGAGCTAGGATTAAAACCAAGAATCACCTACCCAGCAAAACTGAGTATAATGTTCCAGGGGAAAATACGGTTATTCAGTGAGGTGGAGAACTTTCAAACATTCCTCTTGAAAAAAAACAGAATTGAAAAAAAAATTTGACATTCAAATACAAGAAGCATGAGAATGAAAACATGGAAAAGAAATCATAAGGAACTTATCAAAGTTGAATTATTTATATGCCAACATGGAAAAACGGTAATTGGAACTTATGAAACTTTTCTCAGTATGAGGATAGGTGAAGGGAATACAAATGTATATATACATATACATATACATATACATATGTCTATATAGGAGGGTTTACATACACATACAAACACATATCTGAGTATGTGTATATATGAGTACATAGAAGGCACAGGATCAATTGAATGGGAAGGGATGATAATGTAAAAGGTAAAATTCTGAGGTGGGAAAGGATTAAAATGAGAGGAGATGAGGAGAGACAAAATGGGGTTAATCATCTCATATAGAAGAGGAAAGGGATAATTGTTACAATGGAGAGGAAGAACAGGAAGGCAAAAAGGAAAGGATCAAACTTACTGTCATTGAATTTGGCTTAGGGAAGGAATGAGATAAACTCTAAACTGGGTATCTTACCACACAGAAGAGTAGGGGGGATGGGGATGAGAGG
>CM053587.1:29209405-29226328 GCA_028646515.1 Pseudochirops corinnae
ATAATTATCATCATTTTTATTTACATGCAACTGGAAATTAAGATATACAGGCACTGGTGTAAGGAGATCCATATCACCCTACCAGAAAGTCAGTGGGGTGATGGGGGAGGATATAGGAGAGATCAGATTGGGAGAGGGGGTATACAATGGTATCACTGTTTTGGGGTGGTAGGTAGGGGAAAGATGGGGAGAAAATTTGTAACTCAAAATCTTGTGGAAATGAATGGTGTAAACTAAAAATAAACAAAAGTTAATAAAAAATAAATAAATGAATGAAAAAAAAATTTTTTTAAAAGAACTAAATAAAGTGCTTCCTAGAATCACCTCAGACATAGACCTTCTGTGTTATAGGGAAGTCTTTTCAATTCATTTGGCCTCCTTGGGAACTTAAAGGAAGTTATCACAAAAGCTTCAGCTAGGCCATTACTAAATATTCAACAGGTATTTATCATAGCACAACTTCACAATGTAAGGCCTAAGGCCTAAAATGAGATACCAATGATACTACTAGGTCTCTATCAAAAAAGGGAGTAGATACAACTTGATTGCTACTGAGAGGGAAGTCTCAAGGGTCTTGGATATAATGGTCTTTGGAGCAGGACAAGAAGAGAGATGGGATTAAGATGGGGAAAGATTGTCCCTGGACATGGCAAAACCTAGATTTCACAAAGTCCTCCACCTTTTTTCCTAGTTGATGTGTGAAATGCCTTTGATCTCATTATACCCACAACAGAATTATTCAGCAAGGCAAATGAAAATAATACTTTTCATGGAGAGGAGAAAAGCGTTTGCACATATTCATCTGGTAGGTTTCCTACCTGTGATATCACAGACAGGGAGATATGAAAGATTGGCCAGAGAATTAAATAGGGAAAGTAATAATGAGATTAATATTTTCAGAAAAAAAGTTAAACATAGGACTCATTTCTAGAGCCAGGGAAGCCTGAATCAAGCGTGTTTTGTCTGTCTCCAGCAAAGGGACAGACAGACAGACAGAAATAGACAGAGACAGAAAAAGACAAAGATAAAAAGACTGACAGAACGTCTGTCACACAGAAATAGAGTGACAGACAAACAAAAGGATTTTGAACTCTACATCTTGCAAGACATAGATATTGATTGGGTTACAAAGTAAAACACAACATCATAATCGGGTAATTACTCAAATTTTTCTAAATTGTTTCTAGATCTGTGGAATTTTCCTAATAACAACTATTTGAGGGAGGTAAAATAATTAGCTGATAGAACAGTTGCACGACTAGTTAAGTGTCAGAGTCAGGATTCCATCTCAGGTCTTTTGACATGTCTGGCCTTTTTTGCCCTACATTTTGAATATGACTATTTTCTCTAAAATTGTAGTTACTTTTCACATGAAATAAAATATACTCGATATTAAAGACTGTGGCTTCCTGCAAAGTTGAATAGACTGAGTATGTATACTAGTAGTAAACTTGATTTTGAGTTGCAGGGTGTTTCTTGGATTTAATATTCCTAGGAATGGTGTAAAATAGCAAGGCTTAAACAAATATTAAGTTTAGGGAAATAAAATTTGGGAAAATATTATGGAATCCAGGGAGATGTGTGCTGTTAAAAATCACAGCAAGAAGAAAAAGGGTTGTAACTTTAAGAACAAAAAACCCTGATGAAAATATTCCAAATTGAGAAGGAAATAATCAAGGAATCATGAAATCATTAAGCTGCAAGAAACATTTGAGGTTATAGGAATCCTCCACCCCAACTAGTATAAATAACAACAAATGATCTAGTCTTGTGTCAGTGATGGAACTCTCTTCAGGAATTTAAGAACTTATTTACAATTATTCAAGCACTGAGCAATAGAACTATTGTGGGGTGTAGAACAAAGACTGGTAGAGATGAATTAATAGAAAAAGAAAAAAGAAGAGAGAGAGTTGCCTCAATGAAATGAGACCTTCGGGATAATGTAGTGACCTCTCTCATTTTACAGATGAGGAAATTAAGATCCACAAATAACCAAGCTCATCTAGATAATAAAGAGCAGACCTGAAATTGAGACCTAAAGTGTTTGATTCTTAATACAATCTTCTTTCTATCATTCTATGGAGCCATTATGGTCCTCACATTTGTCTTTTTTTTTCCCCAAAAGTGAGCTATTCAAATGGAAAAAAATAAAATTTTGAATGCCTATATAACAGTTACAAAAGTAAATTAATCATCTAAAAGAGTTAATTATTGAATTTATTTGATAATTATTTGGGAATGAATCAGAAAAAAAGTGATTCACAAGAGATAATAAATACATAGCAAAAATTGTTAATGATAAAGCACAAATAATGGATTATTGCATGTGAAAAAGTTTTGTCAATAATATTGAAATGATTCTGAATTTCAAACCTGTACTAAATTACCTCCAAAAAATTTAGAAACTCTAATGGCAACATTATCCAGAAAAATACAAGAATATAAAATGTTCTTTCCAGCATGAAGTCAAACAATATAAAATAGCCATCTCATAATTTCACTGCAAAATATAAACAGGAGAAACAAAAACAGAATAAACAAATAGTATTGAAGCATCTCATGTGAATTGAACATTTTTGATTTGCCTCTACTTAGATGAGAGGGGGAAAATTATCATAATATGCAGTAGCCCAAGAGTAAGTGGACTATGGATGATAATACCTTATGTTTATATGTTATTTTACAACTTATAAAAAAAAACTTGCAAGTGCACTATGAGGGGAAAAAAATTGAACTTGGAGTAAAGAAAACTGTTTGAATCCTATCTCAAAAACATTCTGGCTATGTGATTATGAGAAATTCCTTTAATTCCTTTGAGCAGTTACTTCTTCCTTAAAAAATACAACAATTGTACAAACAACTCAACAAGCTATTGCTGAAATAAGCTCTCCATAACTTTTAAATATGATACCAGTGGGATATTGTCATCATCCCAAGTCTATCACTTTTTCTTACTATCAAGAATGGGTATAGTTGGTCTCTAGAAATACATCCATTTCCTACCTTTAACTCTTATTCTATTGTTCTAGTGGTGAGGTTACCTGGGATTAGCTGAAGTTGTCTTATTTAGAAGACGCACATTACATCACTGCCACATAACTGAAGCTATTTGAAGACATGGGGTCATGTAGATGTCCTCAAGGAGCCAAAGCTCAAGAGATATGAACAAACAAAATAATTTCTTCCTTCCTATTACTGGTTTTGAAAAGCCTCAGCAAAGATAGGCAAGATATTGGGTACTTGAACTAAGTGGAAGAAATGGTTTTGAAAAAATGCTTTCCAGTATTCTTCTCTAACAATTCGATTCCAGTTGCAGAAGCAAGCAAAGCATTGGCTTCAGGCATGTTTAATTTCTTCCAGTTGTCTTTATCTTCTCTCTCTTCCTTTTTGTCCTGAAATGCCTCAACAACTGAGTCTAAGAAGACAGTTTCAAATTAAATGAAAAGCGTATTGATAAGGTCTCAGGAAGAGAAAAGGAAAATAGATACAAAGGGGAATCTGTGATACAAAGAAGGAAATCCATACCCTCTTTTCTTGACTGCTTGCCCTCCCTTGCTTTCTGCTTTCTGCATGTTTTTTTCTGAATCTTCATTTTAGGTGCAAAATTACCCAAAAAAGAAAGAGAGTGGTGGTTCTCTGCCCTTCTGAAGAGTTCATAAGTATATGGAAAACAGTAAAGTACAGTAAAAGGGCATTGACATCGACTATGTGACCTTGGAACATTTCTTTAACTTCTCTGGATCTTTATTTCATCTGTTAAATGAGGGGGTTTGATTAAGTGGATCTTGAAATCTCTTCTAAGTCTCTGAGCCTCCAACAGAAGTTGAGAGAAATTAGAACGATATTGCAGCAATTTTTAGAAATTTTGTTCAACACTTCTGAAATTCTTTATGATTTCTTTCCATTTTATTTATCACATTTAATCTTTCTTCTTGACATGAACAGAATGGTAAGGACTAGACTTTATCTTTACTTTCCAATTTCAACCAACTTTTCCCTCTCAATTCAATTACATATCAAGCACCTGCTATGTATGAACTGTGCTGGGGATACAAAATCTAAAACTGACTGAGAGGAAACACGGTACACACAGATAACTATGTTAAACACCAATATGGAGTAAATACAAAGTAATTGGGGGAGAGGGAAGTGATGGAGAATACTAACTACTGGAATAATTAGGAAAGAGCTGTTGAAAGAAGTAACATCTGTATTATACTTTAAATTGGAGAACTTCTGGGTCATGTATATCCATTCCAGAATTCACCAGTGCAAGACGTTCAAAGACAATGGAGAGGAGTTAGGAATTCTACAGTGTGGATATGAGAAGCAAGAGTACTAGTGAGTAGTACTAGTGACAAGAGTACTAGCCTGATAAATGGATGGTGGTATGAGAAGCAATGCCAGGTATGAAAAATAGCAAATAGACCAGTGTTGTTGGAACATAAAATTCATGAATTGGAGTAATATAAGACTTGTCTAGAATGATCACCTGGATACCAACAGTGAAGAACTTCAAATATCAAACACGTGAATTTATATTTTATCCTAGAGGCACTAGTCACCACTGAAGCTTCTTGAGCAGGGTGGTAGCATAGGCAGACCTGAACTTTTGGAGCATAAGTTTTACAACTGAATGCTTAGTGGATGATAAACTATAGTGAGGAAAGATCAGTAAGGAAGTAATTCAGGATGCTGAGGCAATGGTTCAAGGGAGAGATCATGAAGTAGTGCGGAGGCTATGTGAGTGAGAAGGGTGATAGATATCAGAAACATCATGAATGATAGATGAAGAAAAATTGGCAACTTGTTGGATATGGGAGTGAGAGAGAGAAAACTAAGTAGTATTCCCAGGTTCCAAATCTCAGTGAGATTTCTTACTTAACATTCAATTATTCTGGTTTACTTCAATAAACCTGAGCATGAGAAAAAAGAAATTAAGCCATGGCAACAACAAAAACAAATTAAGATCACAGGTTAATGAGAACAGAACTTGTTGCCTTGTGCCCAACAAGTCTTATCATTGTTTTTATAGATCATTAGAAAAGGAAACAATGCAACCACTTTGAGGCAAGTCTTATTTCTATGAGTGACATTTCAGCTTTTATTTTAATTTTATCTTTATTATTTGACATCTGTTCAACTCTAATCTATCTAGAAGTTTCCATCTAACTGACAGCAGCACCAAAATTACAACTATATTAGTATGCACCCACTTCCCCTGTCTAATTGCTTCCTTTGAGTTTCCTCAATCTGTCTTGTGTTCTTCTTTGCTCAGAGCACTGGAAAGTTTTAGTCCAGTAGTCATCAATGTCTACAACAACTTACACTTACTAATACCTGAGAGCCAGATTTATTTCATGCTGAATTCAGGTCCATTACACTGTCTTATTTTTATGTAGATTGGCTATAAATATCTAATGAACCATTTGGTAAGCCTAATTACTTTTAGTCTGGATAGGAAAAAGTTAGAGATGTGGAACTAACAGGAAGAACTTGATGGTAAGAAGTAGGGGATGTAAGGAGAATCAAGTGATCTATTATGTTTAATAGAAGGTTTAAGAAACCTGAGGTTATAAGAGTATTCTGGTCTCTATAATTAATAGCTGTGTCATCGTGTACAAATGATTTCATCTCTCTTACCTTCTATTTCCACATTTGTAAAATGGAGATATTAGTACTTACACAAACTACCTCACAACTTTACTGATAGTAAAACTTTTCAGAAGCTTTAAAGCATTATATGAATATGAGCTATTATTTGTAAAGTCCCAATTAACAAACTGATTTGGAAAGTGTTCATTGGGATGTTAAGGTCATCTTTGTTTCAGTGATGAAAAGGAAATAATCTGTGAACCTGAAGTAGAAATTCAGTTAGTCTTATGGGTTAGTAGAGATCAATAAGGAAATAATTGCTTAGGGTAATATATGAAGTGATGCTTATGTAAAGCCAGTTTTAGGTGGGATGTAAAAAATAGTATAATAGTATTTACCTAATTAAGCCTAACCATACAAAGAGCAGTCTTGACTGTACCACTTGTTCAACTTTTAATCTAACAGGGTATGGGAGAAAAAATAAAAAGTGGAGAGTTACAGTGTCAAATAAAGAAGAGGCAAAAGACAAAGGGGAATATGAGAGTTACAAAGGGCTAGGAAGTTTTATAAGAGATAGCACTGATTAAGAAGCATGGGGATTAAAAAAAGATTTGAAATGTTAGTAACTTTACTTTTCCCAATAAAACACTGGATATATGTGATGAATTGAACCGGGGATGGGTCCAAAATGATCAGGAAGATTGTAAATGCCAGTGGTTTCAAGTTAAGGTTGTGTGAGATGAAAGAGTTTGGAGTCTGAATCTGAGGTGAGAAAAGGTTTTTATTCTTTCTCATGAGAAAGGATTCTGCCCCTGTTGCTCAAATGGCACCTGCGACGGAGAGAGCAACAGGTAGAAGCAAGACCATGGTTATATAACTTTCTAATGCAGAAACCCGACCCCCCAACTGACCTTCACTCTCATTGGTAGGAGGGGATGGCCCACAACCTAAGCACAAAAATCTATCTCTGATACAAAGGACCCAGAAATATGTGGGTGTCCAATGAAAGGTCAGGAAAGCAGTCTTTTCCTTACTTGGAATATCTTCTGCTGAGGTAGAACTGGGGAGGGTCTCCATTGCTCTAAGTCCCAGATTCCTAGAAGATCAGGTGACCTCTAAACTTGAGCCTAGTGAATACTGAAACCATTCTAGATTTGATTTTTCAGAATTCAGAAACTTCACTATAAATTATCCCTCACAAGGTTATAATTTTATTTTAAGCTAATTATACTCATCTATTTATACTAGTTGTGCTTAAATCTGTTTTTTTTTCTGGAATTTATTTATTTTTAGTTTTCTAAATTAATTTCCACAAGATTTTGAGTTCCAAATTTTGTGCCCATCTCTCCTCTATCCCCACCCCAAGATTGTAATCATACTTATTACCCCTTTCCTCCAGTCTGCCCACCCTTACATCCCCTCTGTCCATCCCCTTACCCCTTACCCCTTACTTTCTTGTAGGGCAAGATGGATTTCTATACCCCATTGCCTGTATGTCTTATTTCTTTATTTCATGAAACAAAAATTTTTCAACATTTAAGCTCCAGTTTCTCTCCCTTCCTCCCTCCTCATCCACCCTCATTGGGAAGACAAGCAAGTCAACACAGGCTATACATGTGCACTCATGCAAACATTTTCACATTAGTCATACTGTGAAAGACTATATTTCCCTCTAGCCTAACCCCCACCCATTTATTCTATTTTCTGCTTTGACCCTGTACCTTAGTTTCCATTTGTTCCTATCTAATTTTAAAGCAATTATTTACTTCAGTGAGCTTTTGAACTTCTTTTCCATTTGACCAATTCTGCTTTTTAATGCATTCTTCTCCTCCTTGCTTTTTGGACTTCTTTTGCCATTTGAATGTCTATTTTTAAGTTGTTGTTTACTTCAGCATTTTGGGGGTCTTCTTTAGCAAGCTGTTGACTTGTTTTTCATTATTTTCTTGTATCATTCTCATTTTTCTTCCCAATTTCTCCTCTAATTCTCTTACTTGATTTTCAAAATCCATCGAGAACTCCTCTATAGCCTGTGACCAATTCAGAATTTTCTTGGAGGTTTCTGATGCAGGAGTTTTGATTTTGTTGTCTTCTTCTGGTTCTATGTTTTGATATTCTTTGTCACCAAATAACAGTTCTATAGTCTGATTTCTCTTCCTCTGTTTGCTCTTCTTTGCAGTCAAATACCTGACTTTTGAGCTGTTTGCCATGGTAGAACCCTGCCTCCAAAGTAGAGAGTGTTGCGTCCCAAATTTCTGTGGTTTTCTACAATTGCTGTCAGACCTTCTTCTAGGCAGCTGCCTCAGAACCGTAAGGAGGACTGCCTCTCCACAGTCTCAACAAGCTCTGCCATGCCAGCTCTCCTCACCCCAAAATCATCACCCAATACTGCAACCCAGATCCAAGCAGGGCAAAGCAAGAGAATCCTGCCTCAGCACTAGCAAAAAGATTCTTGTAATTGTCTTCTCATCAGCTGCTGGGTCCCCCCACTATCTGTGAACCTGGAGCCCTGGAAGCAGCTGCTATTGCTGCTGCCATTACCACTGCTGCAATCACCACCACTTCTGCTATCCCAGGGGCAGGGGCTGGACCATGCTCTTCTCTCACCAAGATCCAAGTTTCCCCACTGACCTTTTACTTTCTCTTTGATGTTTATAGGTTGAAAAGTCTGGAAACTGCCACACTTGCCAGTGATTCAGTCCCCTGAGGACTTGCTCTGGCCTAGTCTGTGCTGCCAATCTGTGTCATCACAGCCCAGGTGGGACTGCACTCTTCTCCCAACCCAGTGCAATAGACTCTTTCTGTCGGCCTGCCTGACTGTCCTGACCTGGAGACACATTCACTCCATCATTTTGTGGACTTTGTAACTCTAAAATTTGTTTAGAGTCATTTTTTTACAGGTATTGGAGGTTACCAGAGACAAGCTCAAGTAAGTTCCTGCTTTTACTTGGCCGTCTTGGCTCTGCCCCCTAAATCTGTTTGTTTTTTCCCCACAAAATTCTAAATCTGATTATGCATGTGTCAGCACAAAAATGAAAGAAGACTAAATAAGATTTCTATGGGGACTGTAGATAACACCAAAGTCATGGATTGGGCATGAGATTCTAGGTCTAAGCAAAGTAAATTAATAAAGTAGAACAGGCTCCTCATCAGTACCATTCGCATCAGTAGGTCAACTGAACATCTAATCACTTGCTAGTTCAGATCTGCTGAAAGAACTTTCTGATTTATGCAGATAATTTAGCCAGTAAAGAAATCAGATTGAAGAATTAGCTTGAAAAATCAGATGCATCAGATGTAATTAAAGAAAGTCAACATCTACATGTGTTAGGAAACAATGTCTCCTCCTGTAAAATAACACAGTGCAGCCATAACATATTAGCATTCCACTTAAAAAGATAAATGGAATGTCCTTAAAAATCAATAAGCTTTCCTCCTGAACTTGTCAGGTACCAGGAAGGAGGAACGAGGAAATCCCAAGGCAAAGAAGAAAACAGAGGAAACAGAGACAAATAGCATCATAGTATGCGTAGTCCATTAGTTTTGTTAAAAAGGGTAATTGTATCAAAATAGCAGAATGGACTTTTGTTAGCCACAGGATTAAAGGGAAAGAAAGCAGTTTTCATGGATGATCTAAAAGGAGGAAACACAAGAGAGAAAACAGGGACATAAATAATTCTGGAAGAGACTGAAGAACCTGAGTCTAAGACAATTAAGACTCTCAGCTGCATGAGTAAATCTGTTTTTAATGGAGGAACAAAATAAGACACTTGGACAATTGGTGTGTTAATTCTAACCTGGTAAAATAGAAAAGGAGTTCCTATAAAATTTTGAGGATGTTTAAAATGGACTAGATTAACTTCTAAATATTATCCAATTGGGAACAATTCTATCTGTGAAGTAAAAGAAGTTCAATGATCACAGCATATTTTTAACATTATTAATTCATAATTGTCAATTTCCCCATTTGGTTCAAGATTTAATGCCTTTAAAAAGAAACATTCAGTCTCCCAGTTGATTCCTACCCTCTTATATTGATAGAACTTTTACATGAAAATAAGTATCATATTTTAAAGACTCTGAAATTATTTGTTGTTGCTACTGTTGCTGTTAAATCATTTTAGATGTGTTCAACAATTTTCACCTCATTTGGGAATTTTCTATGCAAAGATACTGGCGTAGTTTGCCATTTCCTTCTCCACCTAATTTTACAGATGACAAACTGGTACAAACACGGTTAAAAGACTTGGGTAACACAAGTAATAAGGAGCTGGGGCTGAATTTGAACTCATGAAGACAATACTTCCTAATTCCAAGCATAGTGCTTTTATCTGCTCTGCCACCTAGCTGCCTCTAAAAATATAGTATCCTAAGTAAATTAAAAATAACTATAATATTGATGCTTATTAAATATACATCAAATAAACACTATACTAATGAGAAACCATGTGTGGTATAGTAGTAAGAATTTTTGCAATATAGAGACCTATATAGCAATGCAATTTCTGGCATTTGATAATTATTTATTTATGGGATATTTACTTTCAAAAACTCAGATAGCTTATAAGTCATAAAGGGGATAGTAGTGCTTGTCTTAATTGCATCCCTCACAAGGAAACTCTTTGTATAAAGCAGTATACACAAAAAAGTTATATTCTTGCAAAAATGTCTTACCTAATTATGTATGCCATTTTAAAGAACTATATAAAATTAAGAATTTCCTGTGTCTATTTATCTGTCACATTTTAAGTAAAGTTCTTAAAATAAAATCATTAATATGATATAATCATGTGATAACATAGTAGCCTTAGTATTATATACATACTATACATATATACATGTAGAACTATGCCCATAGAAAAAGAAAACAAGATTGTTGATTTAGAATTGGAAATCTTAGATGTACAGTTTGTGTGATGGGGTGGAATTAGAAAAATACATTGGGATGGAACAGAATTCCAACATATATTCAGGTCATTACCATGGAGAAGAATATGAAAGGCAACAGATAATTCCTTTAAAGCCTGGTGTCCCTGTCAATTGAATCAATGAATCAATCAACGGACATGATGGAAAGCTAACTTATAAACACAATAACATGTCTTGTTATCACTTAATAAAATATTAAGTTCTTTGATTGGGCCAAGAAAGAAAGCAATGTGATTGCAAGAGCAGATTGATCATACATCTGGAATCATCTATAGAAATAGTGGGAAATTAAGAAGTGAACAAGACTAGTGGGGAAGATTTCTGCCTCAAAAGTTTTCTATTTGAAACTTAGAGTCAAACTCCTGAGAGAGAATCAGCCTTTGAGGGGAAAAAGAGCTTCTCTCTTTTTTTTTTTCCTCCTCCTACCTGCTTTTGAATATGTCATTGGAGATAGCATAAAAATAAGAAAAAATATTTCTAGCTAAGAGCATATAGACATGCTCAGGTCAAATAGGTTTCCTGAACTGAGTATCTTACACTACAGGAAAGTAGGGGAAAGGAGATAAGACAGGGGAATGATAGAAGGAAGGACAGATTGGGGGAGAGGGTAGTCAGAAGCAAACACTTTTGAAAAGGGATAGGGTCAAAGGAGAAAATAGAATAAGAGTGGGGTGGGATAGGATGGAGGGAAATATAGTTAGTCTTCTACAATATTACTACTATGGAAATGTTTTTCATAATTGCATATATATAACCTATATTGAATTACTTGTCTTCCCAGTGGGGGTAGGTGAGGAGAGAAGTGAGAGAATCTAGAACTCAAAGTTTTAAAAACAAATGTTAAAAAAAAAATTATTGTTATATTCAACTTCGAAATAAGATATATAGGCAATGGGGTATAGAAATCCATCTTGCCCTACAAGAAAGTAAGCAGAAAGGGGGTAGGGGAAGAGATGGGGGATATAAGAGAGGGCAGACTGGGGAGAGGGGTGATCAGTACGCTTTCCATTTTGGGGTGAGGGGATAGGGGAGAGATGGGGAGAAAATTTGTAACTCAAAATCTCATGAAAATGAATGTTGAAAACTAAAAATACATAAATAAATTCTAGGGGGGAAATAGGATTCCTGAGAAAGGAGATATAATTAATGCTACAAATTCATGAGTTGTGAAGGCTTATCAAAGAGCTACATCCAAGTGTAAGGAGAATTCATTTATACTTTATGGAAGAGAGAAAAACAAAAAACTTCCAATAACCAGAGGTTGTAGATCATCCCTTTGCCACGTGAGTTCTTTATCCTTGTGCACAAAGTACATACTCTCTCTATGGATCCCAAATATTTGTGTGTGAAGAACATTGTTGTAAGGAATTTTTTAAACTACTAATCTTGTTGTTTCACCTTCTCTAAACTTTAATTGAAGTTATATTAATGCGATTTTTAATTAATAATATTAATTAATATTAATGCAACCCATACTCATGGGCACTTGGAAGAAACAATACTAGAAATCTAGCCAATTAAGTTTACCTTTAAATCCGTGAAATAATTTATTGCTGCCATCCAGGAGCCCCAACCTATTAGCGTAAGAGCAAGTTGCTTGAGTTGTCCATGAGGAGTTGCTATATTAATAAATGCTTACTGGATAAAAACTATAGCATACAGGCAAGATGACTGTCAGTTAAAACCAAGGAAAAAATAAATGTGGATGAATAACATTTGGAGTAATAGAACATAAAGTACATGAGTATTTTCCTCCATCCAGTAAAGGTGAAGGGCAAGAGTCAAAGAAATGTTTTATCATATGGCATTTCTTTCCATGACAAGAGGTTAGCTAATACTACAGACACAAAGTGGAAATGTTTAATGTGCTAGTCTTTGCATGTACTCATGGGCAGTGATTAATTTTTATGTAAAAAGGAAAGAGATCTATGAATTATGGTGAAAATGAAAGTCAAAGTCCCTAGCTCTTCTATCTTCTTTCCCATTGGTGTAAAGTGACTCACTGAGATTTGTTGAACCTTCATTGTAAAGTGCATGACTTCCCAGTGGTGTGATAAAATTTGAAAAAGTATTTAGTCACCTCCATATAAATACCAGGGCAGTCTAGGAAACACACTATTGAATATATATTAGTAAGGTGGGGAATTAAATTTTGATATAGCGACACAAGGGTAGCTATTAGATTTGTTTGGCAAAATAACTGAAAGTGTATTTATTAGTCCAACAGACATTGACTGGGAGCAGAACAGCATTAGAAGATATCTGTAAGAGATGGTATAAACAGCTCTATGGATAAATTAAGGCATCTTGATTGAGCATCTGCTAAGGGCAAGGCATTTTTCTAGATTCTGTGTACAATACAAAAAATAACAACTCCAGGGCCAGAGAAGAGTTCATATAGAAGCGGAGTGGAACAATACCGAGCACTAGCAGTTCCTGGGGCATAGTGCCTTGACCTTTGATTTTTCTGGGATGTAACAGTAGGGGAAAGAATAATCCAAGGAGAATTTGCTCTCCCACCACCATCACTTAGCCTCTAAATGTCTCAGGCAATTCTCTATGACTACGAGTGGCAGAATAGTTACTTATTTAAAGAAGTTGCCATACCAGACGCTACTTTCACTAGAAAAGGTTCAAATTTTTTAATAGCTATTTTGGCTTAATAGAAAGTTTATTGTTTCATTAATAGTTCCTGGTTTGTTGATAGAAAATGAACTACTTAGGAGTATGAACAGTGTTTGGTTAATTGACATGTGTGGTTAATTGAATAAGCAAATTTGCATCGAACCTGAGATATAAAGGCATTCCAAATCCTAGTGTGATGTATGGTATAGTTACATTGGTACCACTTAGAACTGACATGATCAGGACACGATCAAATCCAACCATGGAATGCTCTCTACATAAATGACACAGTGAGTAGCAAATAAAAATTGTGCTGAATCTCTAAAATGTTAAATCACTGTGTCTCCAGTGGAGATTAGAAATAGAACATGGCTCTTCAGAAAGAAACCAGAGGAAACAAATTAACTAAAATAGCATATATCTATATTTTATAGTGTAGTGTTCATCCCTATCACATAATTCATTACCAAAAATGGAAAATTAATTATAGGCACACTGTTTGAATAATTGGTTTTCAACATATAAAAAGGAAGAAGAAACAAATAACTATGTAGCATAATTGATAATCCTTAAAGTCATGGCACCTTTTTTCATTATTGGAATAATTATGTTTTAATGACAGCTCCATATTTAATGCAAATTACCCAAATCAAACTAATGATTTATTAGAAAACAAAATGAAAAACTCAACCATAGTGATTCTTTGAGACACCAAAAAGCAATGAAACAAAATCAAAATAATGAAAAAAATAAAAGAAAATGTGAAGTAGCTCATTGAAAAAAAAATTGACTTGGACAAATAGATTGAAGAAAGACATTTTAAGAAATATTGGATTACCTGAAGCCCATGGTCAAAGAAAGAGATTTGTCATTGTTGTTGCTGTTCAGACATTCAGTACAGTTCAATTTTTAATGATCCTGGTGAGCCACCTTGTCCATGGGGTTTTCGTGTCAAAAATACTGGAGTGATTTGCCATTTCTTCCTGCAGTAGAATAAAGCAAACAGAGATTAAGTGACTTTCCAGAGTAACATACTTAGGAATTGTATGAGTCTAGATTTTAACTCAGGTCTTTTAGATTCCTGGTCTAGTTGGTTAGTTGTTGTCCTTTGTTCTTGAAGACCAAAATGAGATCACTATGTTGGAGTTAAGGTATGATTTGTCTAACTGTGACTGACCAGATCAATATGAATTTGCCTACAAGTCAGGCACAAATATGTATGTATATATATTTCTATATGTCTCTATGTGTATATATGTGTGTGTATGTATATGTATATATGTATGTATGTGTGTATGCATATGTGTGAATATATGTATATGTGTGTGTGTATGTGTGTGTGTGTGTGTGGAGAGAGAGAGAGAGAGAGAAAAAAAAATAGAGAGAGAGAGAGACCTCTCTAGGGTCAGGAGACATCACAACCTTCATGACCTACTACCTAATTACAAAGTAACAAAAGGTAGGCCTTCCTGAAAAAGAAGCCTCCCCCAAGCAAGCTTCTCTTGTTGGGCTCCAAATGAGACAGGAAAGGAGAAGGGAAGATCTTCAAATTCCTTTACCATTACAGTAAACTACAGCATTATAAACCTTGCAACTGCCAGAAATGGAGGCCACAGCACACAAAGCCAGTAAGCAGGCCCCTAACTCTCAGCACGAGAAGTGTGGGACAGAGCCCCCTGTATCACAGAAGCAGTGATTCTCTTCAAAAGGTGGGAGAAAGGCAAAAACAATGAGAAAAAAAGCAACTTGAAAAAACAAAGATCATAGATTCATACTATAGGGAGAGGGAAGATCAAAATACAAATTCAGAAGAGGACAGCACTGTCACTATACCCACATCTGAAACCTCAAAGGGGTATATGAACTGCTCTCAAGTGCAAAAACCTCCTTAGAAGAGCTCAAGAAGGATTTCAAAAGTCAAATTAGAGATGTAGAAGAAAAATCAAACAATTCCTTTAAAATACAATTGACAAAACGGAAAAAAAATATTCACCAAAGAAAACAATTCCTTAAAAAATAAAATCATCCAGATGGAAAAGGAGGTACAAAAGCTAACTGAAGAAAACAACACGTTAAAAATTAGAATTGCACCAGTAAAAGCTAATCACTCTATGAGGCATCAAGAATCAGTCATAAACAAAATCTAAAGAATGAAAAGAAGACAACATAAAATACCTCATTGGAAAAAGAACCAACCAAGAAAATAGATCCAAGAGAGACAATTTAAGGATTTTTGGTCTACCAGAAAGCCATGTTGAAAAGAAGAGCGTGGACAGTGCCTTCCAAGAAATACTCAAGGAAAACTGTCATGAGGTTCTAGAACCAGAGGATAAAATAGTCATCAAGAGAATCCACCAATCACCTCCTGAAAGAGACCCCAAATTGAAAATGCCAAGGAATATTATAGCCAAATTCCAGAATTACCTGGTCAAGGAGAAAGTTTTGCAAGTAGCCAGAAATAAACAATTCAAATATCATGGAACTACAGCCAGGATCACACAGGACCTTGCAGCTTCTACATTAAAAGATAGGGGGGATTACAACATGATATTCTGTAAGGCAAAGGAGCTTGGAAGAAAACCAAGGATCAAATACCCAGCAAAACTGAGCATAATCTTTCAGGTAAGGAGATAGATAATCCATGAAATAGGTGACTTCTAGACCTTCCTAACAAAGAAATCAGAGCTCAATGGAAAATTTGGTCTTCAAATACAAGACACAAGAAAGGCATGAAAAGGTCAACAGAAAAAAAGGAAAAAAACATGTTATTCAATAACAGCAAACTGTTTACATCTCTACGTGGGAAGATGATGCTTGTAAATCTTGAAAACTGTACCTTTATTCTGACATTTGAAAGGGATATACACAGATAGAGGGTATGGGTATATACAAACTGATGTGGTAATAAAAAAAAACCTAATTAAGGGATGCAAAGGAATTGTAGTGGGAAAAGAGAAGGGAGAGGGCAGAAAGGGGTAAATTACATCACATGAAGAGTCACAAAGACCCAATACAGAAGAGAGAAAGAAGGGAGAGAGATGAGCATTGTTTGAACTTTACTCTTATAAGATTAGGTTCAAGGAGAGAATAATGTACTGACTTTAGTAGAGAAATCTAACTTTCCCTACAGGAAGGGAAAGGAGAAAGAAAAGGGAGGGGACATGTATAGGGGAAGGATAAAGTAGTAAGGAAAAAGGGAAAGAAAAGTGAGGTACTGATAAAGGGAGAGAAGATTGAGGTAGGACGTGGTCAAAAGCAAAATTTTTGAGAAGGAAAAAGCAGAAGGGGGAAATAAAAACATAAATGGGGGGATAAGGTGGAAAGAAAGAAGCAGATAGTAAACACAACTATGAATGTGAATGGGATGAGTGTAATGTCATGCACTAGGAGATTCCCAAAGGAATGCTCTGTGAACAGCTTTTAGAGTTCAGATGACAAAATATAGTGAACACTCTGTTTATTCCATTACAAATCAAGACAAACATTCAAAACATTATATCACAGTATAATTTTCACAACATTACGTTTTTTAACATTACATCTTGTCACAGAAAATGGCCACACAGTTTTCACTACAGTGGCCACAATATTCATAACAAGGAACAATAGAATACTCAAACTTCCACTCATGGGGCAACTCAATCATTAACAAGAAACAATAGAATACTCAAACTTCCACTCATGGGGCAACTCAATCATTAGTCATTCAATCAATTCACAATAGAATACTTAAACTTCAACTCATGGGGCAACTCAATCATTAGTCATTCAATCAAT
>CM053587.1:29226828-29237406 GCA_028646515.1 Pseudochirops corinnae
CCTTAATGATGAGTATAAGATATACTGAATGATAAGTTTTGTTTAAGACTATGTGACCACCTTAGTAATAAGTTGTTTTGTTATGTTATTGTGAATTTCATGCTTTACTTTATTGAACAATGCCTAGTTTATTGCTGAATAGAGGGTTCATTATACTGTGTGATTAGACTCTTAAAGTTATTCACAGCAGCAGTCCTCGGGAGAGCTACTCATGATTGGATTTGCACCTTTTCACAGGAAAATGCAGTGGAAAGAGTAGACTTTGGAGGTTGATTGCTGAGTTTAATCCAGGCTTTGTGGCTTCCTGCCTGTGTGACTTTAGACAAGTCACTTCAACTCTTTGGTCTCAGGGTTCCTCCTCTACAAAATAAGCAAGGTTGGAAAAGACAATCATAGCTCTAAATTCCATAAGTGTATTTGTTAAATCCAGCTCTACCAACTTCAAAGCCAATGTTTTCTAAAGTACAACATCATGATATCTCATTTCTAGTGCTTTAGCCTGAATTCTGTTTCTGGTTCTAGGGAGCAGCTCAAACTTCCTCTCTAGAGCTGAAGGTTGCATTTTCAGTGTGAAAACACCTAAAAAAAATCAGCAAATGCTACAATTGGGAGCTTGATTTATTGTTTTGGTGATTATATAAATTTAGGAAAGTGTTAGTAATTCAGATAAAATTTTAAAATGTGTCCTGATGTAACCTCAATCCCAAAGCCTGTTGTGATAGTACTCCCTCCTAATTCATGGAGATAAATACTCTGTGCTCAAGGGAAGGGCTAGTTTGTGAAAACATGAGCGAAAAAAGGGCCTTCAGTTATCCTCAAGCTTTTCAGTTGCTTAAAATCTTTTCATATCTCTTGGAACTTTGGTGCTTCTGACTTCCAGCTTCCATGGAGAAGATTCATGATGCCAATCCCACTTCAATTTGATGATGGAAAAGATTCTGAGAAGAAGACGACAAGAGAAGAGCTAGAAGTCTCCATCCTGTCCCTGTCCCCAGCTATGCTACCATACCATTTTGGGGGATTTCCCCTAGGTGATATCTAGGACTCTTTTTGCAAACTTGAGTTTCCTCATTCCCAGTGGAAGAGTCACTTCACTTTGTGTTGTCTGTTATATATTCTCTTATGTGTACTTCTCTGGCTTCTATTTTACTATTATACTTGGAAAAATGGACTTCTTGGCTATTTACTATGAGTTTCTGTTGTGAATTTAATATTCACCTGGAAAAATTGTTACGCCATGGACATATAGCTTGGGTTCTGCTTTGTCCCTTAATCAAACACCAATAAGCAGCTAGATTTAACCTAAAAAATCACACATCCTAGACTAAAAAAATTTTAGACAGAAGGTAGATATAATTCTAGTGCATAGACCTTCTTTCAGGGGAAGGTCATATTGGTCAAACTTCCAGATTCCACCTTCTCCTTTCCCTTCTCTCAGGAATTTAAGTATCCTTTGAAAAAGGGTCATGGGATAAAAGGCTTAATATATCTATTCCACCTTCCTTTGAGCCACATAACTCCTCCATGTGGGTGACATCCCTCATTATCAAAAGTATACCTTCCCCAATTGATAATTATTAAATATTTATCACACACTTATGATTTTATGCTCACATTTTGAAAATAATTCTTCATTTATGAAGCATCTTAGCTCTTTCCTGGAGGGAGTTTATTGAATCTGTTTATCCACTTCTAGGATCAGTTTGATTGATCACTTTATGAGTACAAACTAACAACTCACTTTGTCTAGCCAGATTAAGCTTCACATACACTCAGGAAACCTTGCCACAGCCCCCTTAATTCATTTCATCTTTTCCACCTCTTTTCTGGAACAGTAATCAAATAAGAGTTAATACTTATTTCCATTTTTGGAAAGAATATAACAATCAACCTGCCATTAGGTTCCCTCACCATACCTATGATACTTAAGACTAAAGTTTCATTATGTGATCCTGGCTCCCCTCTATTAGTTCTCCCCTTATTAGAATATAAGTTCATTTAGAAAATGAACTATCTTGCTTTTGTATTTTTATCCCCAGAAACAAGCATAGTACCTGGCAAATAACAAACATTTAATTTTTTTTGTTTGTTGTTTGTTCATTTCTCCATTGTTAAGTCATGTGTTTTTTCATTTTATAACTTTTTTCCCACTGAACTTTGGTGTTTACCAACATATTTCTCTAATCACAACTACCCTTTAATCAGCCCTTCAGAACGCCAGATTCTTCTCTAGTTCAAATGCCTCTTATGTTTGATACTAGACTTGCATTGAATATTTTATGCATTAATATATGGAAGAGTGACAAATTTGGAGGCTAAGAATCTGCTTTAAAATCCTAGGTCTCCCTGTGTGACCAAAGGCAAGTCACTTCACATGTCGTGTTCTTGATTTTTTTACCTGTAAAATGAAGGTTAAAAAGCCCAGATTTCTTCTATGGTCCTTTATTGCACACCAATTTTACACCTCAAAGGAGTCACTTTTATGTTATTTCTGCCCCAGGATATTACATACTGCTACCAACTAGCTAAATATCTCTCAATAAGTCATTTAACCTCTATCTTTAACAGTATTCATCACTTGTCAATTGGGAATAAAAACCCTTTCTCTACCTGCTTTCCTGGTTTTAAAATGTGATAATATATGTGAAAACACATCAAAAGGTAAAACATTCTATAAAGATGCAAGGTATTATTTGTTTTCATAACTGTATTGTTATATCTATATTTTGCAGTCAATTTCATTCCAAATATTTCTCAACTGAAAAAGGCTCTTTTTAAAAATACTACTTGATTGGAAATTTTTAACACAATGATATTGAGCTTTCCTCTAATCATATCTCTGGCTGCAGGTTGTCTGAAATAATTTCTTGCTATTAGACTATAGTGGTGATTTCCTAGTGGCACACAGAAATGCCCATACTGTGCATAGGAGAGAATGATAAACTGTCTTTTTAAGTTTGAATACCGTGAACACTAAAAGTAGAACATAAGGAGAAATATTCAGTGTTGACAAAAAAAAAAATCAGTCATCTTTTTCTGCTCTGAAAGGAGGTTTATTATAATCTGTGAGTTTTCTGCACAGTTCTGAATAGCATAAATTTACTTGGAGTAACTAATCATATGTATGATTTCCAAAATGAATCCCAATGTTGCATGTACTTGAGTGAAAAGATTTCTCTATGCTCATCTTCCTCAAAATGTTGACCTTTGTATACTTGATTGCATCATTGCACTATGTTCTCTCCAGTTTGAAATGATTATTAGATCAAACCCCAAAAAAAGTGTTTCATTTTTCCAAATTATAAAATTTTGTAAGTTCCTGAAGCTATGGGTTTCTTTGCATAATTAATAATAAAAGTCATTGAACTGACTTCAGCAGGTAAAAATTGAAATGATTCCATTCAGTCTGAAAAAGGACAAATAAAAAGTAAAAGAGAGGAGACCTTATTGAAGATAGTACCCTGGAATCACATCATTTCAGAGTATGAAGATTCCTCAAGACCATCTTGTCATATGTAGTATCATCCTTTCTCAAGTTATGGCAAAGTACACATGCAGCCTCCATCTGAATATCTTATACTATGAATAATTTACTATAGTAGTGATTTAAGGCTCTATTCCATTATCAGACAATTTGAATTGTTAGTAAGATTTGTCACTACACCAAATAAAAATTTTCTTCTTTGTAACTTTCACCCATAGATCTGCTCTTTGGAGACCAGCAAAATAAGTTTTATCTCCATTCCATTTGACAGTCATTGAAATATTATTATGTTCCTTTTCCACAATCTGATATTCTTCAGGCTAAACACTATCCAATCTTTTAACTCATCAGATGGTATGGTGAGGAGATCACTCATGGTCTTTCTCTCCACTGTAAAAGCTTTTCCTTGAGTCTTTTAAGTGAGATAATTTACCCCATTCTACCTCTCCCTTTTCCTTTCCCCCAGTGCAATCCTCTTTCTCATCCCTTAATGTTTTTTTAGATAACATCTTTTCATAATCAACTCACACCTATGCCCTCTGTCTATATATACTCCTTCTAACTGCCCCAATAATGAGAAAGTACTTAGGAGTCACAAGTATTATCTTCCCATTTAGGAATATGAACAATTTAACCTTATTAGGTCCATTATGATTTCCCTTTCCTGTTTAACTTTTTATGCCTCTCTTGAGTCTCATATTAGAAAGTCAAAATTTTTATCCAGTTCTGTTTTTTTTTTAATCAAGAATGTTTGAAAAATATCTATTTCATTGAATATCCATTTTCCACTGAAAGATTACACTCAGTTTTGCTTGGTAGGAGATTCTTGATTGTAATTCAAGCTCCTTTTCCCTCTGGAATATCATATCCCAAGCCCTCTGATACCTTAATATAGAAGTTGCTAAAAATTATGTTAGTATACTAACTGTGGCTCTAGGATAGGAACGAAGCAACAGAGTCCTGCCTCAGGACTAGAAAGGAGATCCCTAAAATCTCCTTCTGACTATTTGTTCAAGCTCCTTACCATCTAACTGAGATGAGAGCTCTGGAAGAAGCTGCTGCTGCTACTAATTCAGTGGCTACCAAGGCCTGTTTTGCTTTGCTGGGTGCCAATCTATGCTGACAAGGCCTATGCATGATTATGCCCTACTCTTACTGAGGTGTGAAAGAACTTTCCTTTAGATCTCCTAAGTTGTCTTTGGCTGGAAAATTATTTTACCCCATTCTTTTGTGGGTTCTGCCACTCTAGGAATTATTTTATGACACTATTGAAAGGTTTTCACAGGGGTTTGGGGGAGATCTCAGATAAGTCATTGCCTTTTCTTTACCATTTTAGCTTTGCCTTCCCTCTTATAACTCTCTCACAGTGTACTGTCATACTGTAAAAATAAGTTTCATTTTCAGAGATTTTCAGAAGCTGTGCATTTTAGAACAGCCAGTTAAATAATTTTTCTATAAAAAAAGCAGGTGTTTTCTAACAATAATGTTTTCTTTAACATAAAACATTGATTTCTTTTTCCTTCTCCTTCCTCCTGTTAATTTATGCAAAAGTAAAGAAATAACTTATAAAAATTAGTCTTTTGTACATAAACATTATTTGGGGAAATCTGTACACATATAAATCACAATCAATCTGATTCAATTCCATTCATTTAACATAAATATCACTGATACTTTAGAGTACTTTACTATAATATTTGTGTGACCTCTTTCATTCCTGGATTTCTCAAGCTCAAAGTATATTCTTCATTCACAACCTACTCAAATGATAGCTAACTATCTTCCACTACTGTACTTACATTTTCCTCTAATCAACCAAAGGAAAGAATTAGTTCAAAGCAAGGGATTTCATAATATAGCATAATAAGAATTGCAATAAAATATTTTTCCCACAATATATAATGCACTTACTCCCAAATATATAGACACATGTACATATATATGTACATATATATACATACATACGTACATATATACGTACATATATATACATACATACATATATACACACCATCAGTGGGAAGAACTATAAGGTATAGAAATCACACAAGGGGAACTATATAGGAAGAATACATAGGAAGGAATAACTGACTGTCATACTGCAAGATTCCTGATTTTTTTCTGGTGATGTTATTTTGTAGCTCTTTCTTGGCCTATTTCTTGCTGGACATGACATCTCCATTATAAGTATTGCTCAAATGGGATCACTGAATATTCTCCTTGCTGGGCAGGATCCCTTGGCTGGAGTATAAAAGCTAGAACCTCTCCCTGAAACAGATAGACCTATGGTTCTTTATTTGTATTCAACACACCATGCATATGAAATACAGATAGAGTATATTCAGGCTAAAGTTCTGCCTTTACTGTTCAGTCTCTATTTCTAAGGTAGAATTCAAAGCCTTTAGTCACGAAAAAAACTATTTACTTTAGGATTCAGAAAATCTGACACAGTCTCAAAATTCTGTCTTAGATGCAAATTAATATGGGCCAGGACAGAAAGTAGTCTAAGAAAGGAAGATAAATGTTTCTCTAACCCCCCTATTCTGTATACACACAAATAAACACATCTACACATGTGCATATATTTATACATATATGTGTAAACACATATGTAAGTAGAAATGTGATGTGTGTATGTGTATAGCTTTATGAATGCATTGTACAAGTGGACACATTAGCTTATCTATATACATATATTTTTGACCATGTGTGTATGTCCTTTTTTTTATATACATTCACATGTAAAATATGTGTATGAGCAAATTTTTCTTATCATTAATATTTCTTATCATTAATATACATGTATACTTTTGTGACAAAGTCTGAATTTTTCAGTTTCTTTCCTTATATGGTCATTTGTGAAGGATTAGATACATGATCTTTCCATTTTGAAAGTGGGGAAACTGAGTCTCAGGAAGTGTCAATGAATTGTTCAAGAAATAACAAGCAAAGTTGAACTAGATTTGAACCAAAGGTCTTTCCATCTGTAAATTCAATACTCTATACCCTAGGCCCCTCTGTCTCAAAACTGTGTGATGACTATAAGAGAACAATGACAAACAAGACATGGCTTCTTGTCTCTGAAGGAGATTAAAATATGCTAAGGCAGGTAAACAGATAGCTTACAATAAAAATTGCTATAAAACTAAACAAGAGAGTTACAAATCTTTTTTTCAGTGTTCAGAGTAAAACAAGATAAATTCGTATGGGGCAAGTCAGGAAAGAAGTGGAGGAGTTTGTACATGGGTTTTTGTAAGGGGCTAGTTATAAAAATAACTCCTTTTAACCTGTGCACAGATCATGCCCTATCCATCCAATATAAGCCCAAAACAGGCAGTAGCATGTGCTAGGCTAAAACTGTCTAGAGCATCATACACATGCTTCTTCATTTATTCTAACTGAGGTAACAAGAATGAACTCAAGTAAAAGGAGGAAAACTTTCTGATGTCAGATGAACAATGAGAGAGAAGGTAAAGTAGATAAAGAGCCAAGCATGTCAATACTGTTCATAGAGTTTTCTTGGCAAAGATACAGTATTGTCAGGAAGACCTGAGTTCAAATTTGGCAACAAATTCTTACTAGCTGTGTGACCAACTCAGTCCTGGGCAAGTCACTTAATCTCTATTTGCCTCAATTTCCTCATTTGTAAAATAGTGATAATAATGGCTTCTAACTTCTTGGGTTGTTGTGAAGATCACCTGAGATATTTCTAAAGTTCTTGGAACTTTACCTGGCATATCAAAGGTGCTTAATAAGGTTAGTTATTTTGCCACGAGCTACATTTAGTCATTCTGACTTCCACTCAGGTATTGCTGAAGCTGGAGAGATGCTATCATAGAATTGAGATAGGGCTTAAGATACCCTTACTTATTTCTAAGTCTCAAGGTTGAGGCAGTTTTTCTTTTACCACTTCCAACCCTCATCCAGCTAAAAAAATATTCACAACTTTCCAAAGAATATGTATTGCTTTTTCTCTTAGTGTTTTATTTTTTCAACAGTTATATCTAGTAAATCATCAGCTATTAAGCAGGTGTTATACTTGTATACCCTCTTAATAAAGAAGAAACATATACTTTGAAATAATCACTTGAAAGCATTGTAATATAGAATAGCTACATTTAACATATTTAGGAACCAGCATCCACACTTATTTGCATTAGAGAGTTTCTTTCTCAAATGACAACTACCAGATGCACATAACTTTGATGTAGAGTTGATTCCGATTTTGCTCAGTTTTATTGCAAACACAATTTCAATCATTTGTTAAACATTAGTAGTTGGAATTATGGCAAGCATTATAAAGGGTAAGGGGTCCAAGATGGCAGAGTAAAAAAAAAAAAAAGCAGGGACTTGCTTGAGATCTTCCCCAAACCCATCCAAATACCTGTAAAAAAATTACTCTAAACAAATTCTAGAGTTGCAGAACACACAAAATGACAGACTGAACCACATCTCCAGTATAAGATAGTCTGAAAGGTTAAGATAAAGGGTCTATCACACCAGGCTTTGAGCAGAGCACAGTCCAATGTAGGCCATGCTGGCATAGATAGGGCTAGAGGAGGCCTTAGGGGACTAAATAACTGGTAGCTATAGCAGTTTCCAGGCTTCTCAACCCACAAATGACAAAGATAGCATAGCTGGTCAGTGGGAAAAATCCATGGGACCAGGGCTAAAAGAGGAACATGATCCAGCACAAGTGCCAGGGCAGCAGAGGTGGCAGCAACTGTAGCAGCAGCTGCTGCCAGAGCTCTGGGTCCCCAGACTGTGGGAGATCAAACAGCTGATACAAAACCACTGAAGCTTGGGATAGTACACTCCCACATACACCCACACATACTCGCAATGGAAGCAGAGACCTATCTTGACAAATAGTTAGAAAGTCAAGTATTGGACTGGAAAGATGAGGAAACAGTGTAAAAAAACCTCAGACTCTAGAATCTTATTTTGGTGACAAAGACCAAAAATACAACCAGAAGGAAAAAAAAAAAAGTCAAAACTCCTGCATCAAAAGCCTCCAAGAAAAAAATATGAACTGTTTGCAGGCCATGGAAGAATTCAAAAGAATTTTGAAAGTCAAATAAGAGAAGTAGAGGAAAATTTGGAAGAAAAATGAGAGTGATGCAAGAAAATCATGAAAAACAAATCAACAGCTTGCTAAAGATGACCCCAAAAATTCTGAAGAAAACAACACCTTAAAAATAGACTAACTCAAAAGACAAAGAGATTCAAAAAAGCAATGAGTAGAAGAATATCCTAAAAAGCAGAATGGGCCAAAAGATCACAGAAGAAAATAATTCCTTCAAAATTAAAATGGAGCGAATGGAAACTAATGACTTCATGAGAAATCAAGAAATTATAAAACAAAACCAAAACAATGAAAAATAGATGGTAATGTGAAATATATCATTGGAAAAACTACTGACCCAGAAAAAAAGATCCAGGTACTGATACCTACATCAGGGAGAGACAAAACAGAGAAAGAAAATTATAGACCAATCTCCCTCATGAATATAGATGCAAAAATTTTAAATAAAATATTAGCAAAAAAACTACAGCAACTTATCACAAGAATAATACATTTTGATCAGGTTGGATTTATTCCAGGAATGTAAAGATGGTTCAATTTTTGGAAAACGATCAGTATCATTGATCATATCAACAGTAAAACTAGCAGAAACCATATGATTATCTCAATAGATGCAGAAAAAGCCTTTGACAAAATACAACACTCATTCCTATTAAAAACGCTAGAAGGTATAGGAATAAATGGAGTTTTCCTTAGAATAATTGGTAGCACCTACTTAAAGCCACCAGCAAGTATTATATGCAATGGGAATAAACTAGAAGCATTTCCAATAAGATCAGGGGTGAAACAAGGATTCCACTATCACCCCTCTTATTGAATCTGGTACTAGAAATGTTAGCAGTGGCAATTAGAGAAGAGAAAGAAATCAAAGGAATCAAATTAGGCAAAGAAGAGACTAAGCTATCACTCTTTGCAGATGATATGATAACATACTTGGAGAATCCTAGAGAATCAAGTAAAAAACTTCTTGAGACAATAAATAAATTTAGCAAAGTTGCAGGATATAAAGTAAACCCACATAAATCCTCAGCATTCCTACATATTTCCAATGAAGTCCAGCAGCAAGAGATAGTAAGAGAATCCCCATTTAAAGTTACTGTAGACATTATCAAATATTTGGGAATCTACCTGCCAAAACAAGCCCAGTACACATATGAACACAACTACAAAACACTTTTCACACAAATAAAATCAGATGTAACTAATTGGAAAAACATGAATTGCTCATGGCTGGGTTGAGCTAATATAATAAAAATGACAATTTTATCTAAATTAAATTACATATTTAGTGCCATACCAATCAATTTACTAAAATTACTTTACTGAGTTAGAAAAAAATAGTGACAAAATTAATCTGGAAGAACAAAAGGTCCAGAATATCAAGGCAATTAATGAAAAGAAATGCTAGGGAAGGTGGCCTAGCCATACCAGATTTTAATCTCTATTATAAAGCAGCAGTCATCAAAACTGCTTGGTACTGGCTAAAGAATAGACTAGTGAATCAATGGAATAGATTGGGTATAAAAGACTCATTATTCAAGGATTATAGTAATATACTGTTTGATAAGCCTGAAGAACCCAGTTTTTGGGATAAGAATTCACTATTTAACAAAAACTGCTGGGAAAATTGGAATATAGTATGGCAGAAACTGGGCATAGACCATCATCAAACGCTGTACACCAAAATCAAGTCTAAACGGATACATGATGTAGGTATAAAGGCTGATACTGTAAGAAATCTGGGGAAACCAGGAATAGTTTACCTGTCAGATTTATGGAGTAGGGAAGACTTTATGACCAAAGAAGAGTTGGAGAGCACTATAAAATGCAAAATGAATACTCTTGATTACATTAAATCGAAAAGTTTCTGTACAAACAAAGCAAATGTAACCAAGGTTAAGAGGGAAGTAGGAAACTGGGAAAGAATTTTTACATCTAGTGTCTCTGATAAAGGCCTCATTTATAAAATATACAGGGAATTAAGTAAAATCTATAAGAATACAAGTCA
>CM053587.1:29245080-29267309 GCA_028646515.1 Pseudochirops corinnae
ACTGATCTATACTATGGAAGTCCTTGTTTTATTCCATAAAATAAAAATAAAATTTTGAAAAAGTACTTAGTTTAAACTTGAGTTTAACTGTGTGATCCCTGGGAAAGTTACTGAACCATATTTGCCTTGATTCCTGATGTATAAAATGATTTGGAGAAGGAAATGGTGAACCATTCCAATATCTTTGCCAAGAACACCACCAATAAGTGTCACAAAGTCAGACATGACTGAAATGACTGAAAAGCAACAAAAACTCAAATATGGAACACTTTTAATTATTTCATCATTGATCAGATTCCATATTCAATTGAAAAATAAAGGTCATTTAGCATTGTACACTGAAGTGCACATATAAATAAACAAAACCAAGAAATACATTTCTCCACCATGAAGCTAGACTCAAATAAGGGAAAAGATACATATAAAGTACTGATGACTTGGGCAAGGGCTTTGCTCTGTGGTATAGGAATTATTAGTGGAAAAGAGTGAACTACAGTAGTATGGCCCTTTCAGAGGCAAAAACAATGATGATTTGATGATAGCCCTCAGAGAAAGAAAAAAAAAGTGGAGGCAGGTATGAAATATGGGTTATAGAAGGCAGCAGAAAATGATAAGAGCTAATTCTTTGTATTTTATATAAATTCTACATATTAGAATGAAGGTGAAACTTATAGCTTCCTTGGGGTTTTTAGCTTAAGTAGACACTTCCTTTAAGAGCATGTCAATTAGCAAGAAGGAAGATATCATGAAGAGAGGGATCATGGAAATCCTAGGTAAATACTTTATTTAATTCTTAATATGTTCCAGGGACGTGACAGAAAGGATGAAAAATTATTTGACCACAATCTTTCTCAAGTTATAGATTTAACACAAGGACATATTAATTTATATGTACATTTAGCATAGCTAGATATTAAATGATAAATCTCTACTGCCCATATAAGATGTTAACATGAGTTTGTGTAAACACAGCTCAAAATAAAGCTTTGCTAGACATCCCAGGAATCTTTGCTAGTCTTCTTATACCTTACTCCCTATGAAGTATTCTTCAATCTCTGTTCCACAAATAAGACATTCCATGTCTTGGCTCCAGGACTTTTTTTTGCTGTCCCCTATACCTGGAGTCTTGTCCCCTTCTTTGGTTTCCTTTAAATTCAAACTAAAATATTATATCCTCAATGAAATCTGCCCAACCCCCCATGGTTTGTTCTTTGACACATTCATTATTTAGGATATCCTCATTAAGTCTCCATTTTAGTGTGCATATTTGGTTTCTGCTCCATAAACTGATTACCCTTTTTATTGAAAATTGTAATCTGAAAAGTTGGCATTTATGAGTTCTGTATTTTTATGATGATCTACAATATCTTTGTGGTTTAAAATATGCTGTTTCTATGAAAGGTTCATATGGCACTAAGAAATATGTATATCTTAACAGCCCCATTTAGTAGATGCTAATAGTCATTTATATATATATATATATATATATGTGTGTGTGTGTGTGTGTGTGTGTGTGTGTGTGTGTGTGTGTGTGTGTGTATGTGTGTATATATATAGTTTCTCCTACACTTTTTTCAATGTTATATTTCCATCTTTAAACTTTTTTCAGATTTGTCCAAAAAAGAATGACCTAATTCTTTTTTTGTTTACATATGAAACAAAATTCTCATTGGAGAGAATGGGAGAGGTTTGCAATGGGCAATCTATGGAGGAATAAAAGAATGTTTACAATAGCTAATGTGGCAAATGGAAGAGTGAATTGATTAGCAAGGTACAAAATAATCATCTTCCTGTACAAACAGCTCTGTTTTTAAAGATATATTATAAATATGAAGTAAAACAAGTCAGCATAATCCCAATACCTTCTTTAACTCCCTTCTCTACCCTCTGAATAGGGGCAAAAATGATAAAAGTACTTCAAAATACCTGGAGTACTTCAAAGTCAGGACATTGCAAGGCATGATCTGTGATACAATAAGTAAGCAGTGAATTCAAAAGTAGAGAATGCTAGTTAACAAACAGTTTGAAATATGGAAGGGAGAAGAGGGAAGCAAGGCTAGAAGTGATGATTGAGAGAGGACATGAGGTGGTAGAAATATTAAAGATGAATAATATGGAGGGAAATCATAAGATATAAACTAGAATAAGTTCTCATTAGAAAATAAAGAATGAAAAACAGCTAGGTGGCACAATGGATAAAGCATGGGTGTAGAAGTCATTGAGGACTTGAGTTTAAATCTAACCTGAGACAACTGATACTTACTAGCTATATGATGCTAAGTCATTAAACCCTGATTGCCTCGCAAAAAAAAGGAAACATAGAATGATAAAAGTTTAGATATTGGTATTTAAGAATTTGTGAAGAAGGAAGTGGAACCTTTGTGAATGACAGCAGCATCATAGGCATCACATAGG
This sequence comes from Pseudochirops corinnae, assembly GCA_028646515.1. Taxonomy (NCBI): domain Eukaryota; kingdom Metazoa; phylum Chordata; class Mammalia; order Diprotodontia; family Pseudocheiridae; genus Pseudochirops; species Pseudochirops corinnae. The sequence goes on from CM053587.1 coordinate 29,247,496, forward strand.
TAGGTGAGGTAGAGTGAAGGTCATAGGAATTAAGTAGATTAAAATGGAGAAGGCCCTGGGGTCAAGTCTGAGGCCATAAGTGAGCCAATCTGGATCTAAAGTTAACTTGGGATATAACCACTGTAAAGAATCCATCTCCCCATAATTTCATACAATTTATCATCTAGAAAGACAACTTCATTTTTCTCTTCTTACAAAGGAAATATATTGTTTTTTAGTCTGAATATCCTAAATATCCTTTCTTCAAATGATGAACATTTGCAAGAACTTATAATCTTATTTCTTGAAGAAGTCCTTGAAAAGAGCTCTCTTCTTTCTTTCCAATTGATGTTTCTGGTATCTTAGAGTAATAGGAGTTCTATTTTGATAAGTATGATGGGGAAATGAAATTTTCCTTTGCAGTCTACACTAATTTTCAACTGCTGGCCTGCATAAAATAATAATAAACTAGTGGTCTGAGAGAAATTGTAAACTTTCTAATAATTTAATCTAATACCTAATGTAGTATATATCTAATAATTCCTGTACTTTTCCTGAGGAGAAACCATATCAGAGCTTGATGTATTGTCTAAATTTTTCAGTTTCCATTCTGTTGCCTTAATCTAAAAACAAAAATTCTTTTTATGTAAGTTAGGAATTACTAATTAATTTACATTTCAAGGGCATTTAAATATATACATATACACACACATACACACATATATCAAAAATTTTATGAATACTTCATTCAAATCTTTGCAGACAGAAAGAACCCATAATGATTACTTTGGTTCATCATTTTTATCACTTGAAAAAACTGATCTTATTTATCTTCTAATTCATAGAATCTCAGACATTGAAGGTATCTCAAATGCCATCTCACCCAATACATATATGAAATATGATTCCCTCTACAGCACCCCTGCCCACCCAGCTTATACTTGAGAAACTTCAGAGCTGGTGAGCTCACTACCTCCAAAATAGGACTGTTCTGCTTCTGCACAAATATACTTGTTAGAAAGTCTTTCCTTATATTAAGGCCAAATCTGGCTCCAAAGTTTGATTTGAACTCAGAACTTCTTGACATATATTCCAACACTCAATTCATTACAGAAAACTTTTTCATAGACTTGAATGTAGATGTTATTAAGTAGTTTCTTATATGGTCTATATATGTGCCACTTTTTCATGTGATATTTCATAGTGTCAAGTCCCCTCTCCATGCTGATCATCTTTTTTTTTTTTATCTGTTTTCAGTCACCCTTGCTATAACTTATATGTTGCATCAGCATCAAATATGATATCTTACATTTAGTCTGACAAAGGCAGGAAAAATAAATTGATCTCTCTTTTATCTAGTTTTAGGTTCTATATTTTATTAATAAAATTAAGATTATTTCATTTCTCTTTGAGTTGATAATATATAAACTTGTCCTTTATAAATGACTAAAAGTATGTTTTCTTGGTCTGAAAACAGGTCTTACTGTTACAATATCATGTTTGAAAGAATATGCAGAACTTTATTGAGTTTATTAAATGTGCTAGTTGAATTTATTTGTGCAATAAATACAGAAACCTTGGGTCATAAAACTTAATTGCATTTTGTAACTAATATTTTCACTAAATGGCACATATGAAACAAAAATATGTGAAATAAATACAATTTGTTTGTTTCCACAAAAGCTTTCTGAGGGCCTGTTTGAAGCCAGAAGTCCCATCTGCACTTCATAGATACACAGTAATTTATTCTAGGATTGTATTCCTGAAAATAAATGCAAATACACATTGCACAATGTCTTTCTTAACCTTGGAACAAGTTAAATAAAACCTTTTGGCTAATCAAAAGCCAAATGATTTGTGAGCCTTGACAATGCATGTTCTGTCAAGCCATCAGACTTCCTAGAACTGTGATCATTATTTTATTCGATAAATCAACTGGGAAATGAAGATGGACTAACATAGCTTCTCGAGAATATGAAGAATTCTGCCAGAGTAATGAAGGGGCAATAGAATCTGGCCTGCCTTCATTTTCAGGGAATATAATTTCTAGAGCCAAGGTTACTTATGATCAGTCACATTACCTCCAAATAAGCCCAAACCATTTCAAATGAATCAAGCAACAATCACTGTGCAGGTTCCAAGAAGATAAAATCACTGAGGCATTGTCTTAGAGGAGGATACTATGATGATTTCTCCTCTACCTCCCCAATCTGTGTGGATATATTTGGCCTGTCCTCTTAGTCTTGCCCCAAGTCACATAACACTTGAACTGCCATGAACCTCAATTTTGCAATGAGAATTGCATTTTTAAAATATTTCTTTTTCAAGGAGCAAAACACACAGTAAAAAAAAAAAAAAGAAATTGTGCCATAGAGGGTCAGGTTATGGAGAAATTAAGCTTTAGGGCTCTGGAATGTAGGTTAAGAGCAGGAATAGTGGCTCTTTGGTCTGTGTGCTCTGTAGAGTGATAATATAATAGACATCTGGAGGAGCCAGTTGAAAAGTAAATGAAAGGTTAAAAGAATGAGAAATGCCTTTGGGGATTTGTGCATTTTGGAGTGTTGTGGACATGGAGCAAACCATGGCCTCTGTGGGATACTTGGTTACTTGCTGAGGGGAAAAATAAGAAAGAGAAAAAAATGGCCTATTTCACACAGTTGGCTTTTTAAAACCCCCAACTAATCTACCTCCTCAGTCACTATTAAAGGTCAGGAAAGGAAAAGGTCACAAATTAAGTCTAGACTAGGACCATATTCCACAGAGTACCTTTAAAAGTACAAAATTAATTGAAGATGGAGTAATAGACCAAGAAAAAGAAACAGCAAAGTGAAAATATTTTAATTTTCAACATTTAGAGAAAAATCTAAGGCTCAAGGTTGAAATAAAGGCAGCATGGTTTGTTAGCAACAGTTAGAACTCTATGTGTACTTAAGTATAGGTAGAGATGTCCAAATCAACAGCATGAGTTTAAAGGCACCAAGAATTCCCCGCTCCCCCTTTCCAAACAATTATTGTCTCTCTTTTTGTCTCTTAAAGAAGCCTGAAAGTCTACAATTAGATATTTTCCTTTTGATATGATACCTTTTCTTCTCACTTCAACTGCAGGTAAGCTGAGTAATGCTATATATTGTGACATCAGTCAAAGTTTAAATGACTCTAACAGATGCTTATAGGAATGAAGATTACATTGTAAGGTAGAGAATAGCATTAGAAGGAAACACCAGCAATTGGTAAGGGGGATAAACAACTCAGAAAACAGATGCTGGAAGGGAAAGAGGGCCCGGTGGATGTGACTGCATAGGAATTCAATCTTTTGTTCCTTACAGTTCAGAATAATTCAAAAGTATTAGTCTAAAAGCTAGCCTGACATTGAAGGTTTTACACAGTCTGTGCCCCACTGCTATTTTCTCCATATAGCTCATGCTAATATATAATCCAGTGAAACCATATTAATTTAATTTTTCTGACATGTCCCAGGGTTTGATTCCTCTGTTTTTTTGTTTATAGCATTTACTGTAGCTGGAATGTCTCTCCTTCTACTCTGTACCAACCAATCTCTAGACAGCCTCCTCTTCATGGTCCACCAAAATTTCCAACCATTCCAGGAGCCTTCTTTGATCTTTTCATTGAGAAGTCTCCTTTCTGTAACCTCCCTTAGTCTTTTGCTTACATTTTGTCTTAAAATTTGCAATACATGTTATTAATTCTATAAATTATTTCCTTTCCCATTTTGCTCCTTAAGGGTACTGACTTATTCATCTTTATATTTCTGTCAGTTCCTAAAATAGAATAGCCCCTCAATTAATCTTTATTCAGCTGAATTAAAGGGATATGTGTAATACATAGAAGGATTATGGCTATCAAACTGTCCATTGAATTCCCAAAGAATCATTTTTTTTCTTTTGTTGTTCTGACATTTAGATATGTCAATTTCTATTTCTTTTGAATGAGATTGGTCAATGTCTGGGTCTTGAAAACTTTCCACCCTATATGCAGATGATGCATGTAATGGTATTTGATATTTAAGTGTACACAATTCAACTTTCAGGTGAAGAAAGTTTCACCTCACCTGTAAGTATAAATTTCATTTCAGTGATATGTTACCTAGCCTCTGCCTAGAATTTGCCTGTGACACTCTGGTTTTTGGCATGTGTAGAGAGGATCATTTATGATTAGAAGGGATTTTCAAGTTTACTACAATGCTTCCAGACATATATCCCACTAGTCTGACATTTTCTCGTTAAGGTCTTCTCTCTGCAGGAAGTCATTTTCTCTAGAGGGCATATTGAAAAGTACATGTATTATGGGGAAAGGGTCAGTTAAATATCACAGGTCAGTGTCCTTTCTCAAATCCAGAAAGGTTTGTTTCTCCATGGTAAGTTTAGGTCAGCTACAATTCTTGGGGGCTTTCGGAAGCTAGAGGCAGATAGAAAGCTCAGTGTACTTTGAAGGGGGCAGACATTAGAACAATAGAAGTGGACACTAAATTGAAGGAGAAAAAAGAGAGATCTCAAAAATAACCCTAATCTATGTCTCATTAATGATGAAGACTGACCCTGTTGCAACATCCTTACCTGCTTCTTGTACACTATGAACCAGCAATGATATAAGGGCAAGGGGAAGTTATTGATTTATGTTCAGCTCAACATACTTTTGTGCCTACTGACAATAGGGCTCTTCTGCAGATAAATCTCATCAGATAAATTGAAGAGATTGAGGCAAATATATTCATAGTCATCTATATATTAACACATATGCACACACATATTTACACAATATAGATATATGCATAATTTTTTCAATTGTATCCAGCTCTTTGTGATCCCATTTAGTGCTGTCTTAGAAAAGATATTTGAAAGGTTTGCCATTTCTTTCTTCATCTCATTTCCCAGATGAGGAACTGAGGCAAACATAGTTAAGTGACTTGTCCAGGGTCACACAGCTAGTAAGTATCTTGAGGCTAGATTTGGATGTAGGAAGAAGAATCTTCCTGACACCATGCCCAGCACTCTGCCCACTCTGCCACCTAGCTTCTACATGTACACACACATACTACAATCAAACACATATATATGCATATATAAAGAAATATAATATAGAATCATAGTTTATTTATAATTTCAAAGGTAGCAGTAACTAAAAATATCCAACTCTTTTTCTTTCTTAGTTTAAGCTTTAAGTTCCCCAGAGTGGGGAAAAATTTCCCTTAAATTGTAGCAAAAAAATTTCTTATAAGTATCATTTTGCTAGAAGGATTTCAAGGCTGGTTTGGATTTTCTACTTTAACATACTAAACCAGCCGTTTAATATTTTAACTGTCAAATTCCTATGTGATTTATAAACTAGTAAATAGGAAGTCAAGGATGTTGTCAGGGAAAATGTTCTATATTCTTTCAAATCCATTTAAAGTCAGAAGAGATTAAATATGGTAGCATTTATTTATACTCACTGATTCTCATGTCAAAATTTGTTGAGATTACTTGTCAGCCAAGTAGTTTTCTCATTGTCTGTGCTATAAAATCAACCAGATATGTGAATGCCCAATTGTGTTCTTTGACTTCATGAATCTCCCCCATTAATGTAAAGGTTTGAAATGGAAAAATTACTAAATTATAGTAATAATGGATGAATGACAGAATGCAAAAGCAATTTGCCTCTCATGTGATGTGTATTTCAGATTGCTAGTTAGTGGATAAAATTAATGCATATGACTCTAAATGTAACAATCTTACAATAAATAACAATCATAAAAGAGGCAATCTGATAACCTGGTTTACCTTAGAGGGATCTAGGTGGCAGAATAGATAGAAAACTGAGTCTTGAGTCAGAAGACCTATGTGAGTTCAAAGCTAGCCTCTGACCATTACTAGCTGCATGACCCTGGGAAATCATTTTACCTCTGTAAACTTTCTCATTTGAACAATAGAGAGGATAATAATACCTACTTCTCAGGAGTGTTGTGGAAATAGAATAAAATAATATTTGTACAATCCTTTGTTAACTTTAAAACATCACATAAATGTTTATTATTTTTATTATTATTTTATTTCTGAGAAATGTAGAATTTCATAACATGAAAGTACCTTGAAGATAATCTAACTTTGATATTTTATAGATGATACAGGTGGAGGAACCAAGAGAAGGAGGCAGATTAGAGTATGCATTTATTAAGCCCCTAGGGTATTTCAGGCACTGGGCCAAGTGCTTTCCAAAAACTAAACAAACAAAAACAACAACAAAATCAACCATGATTACCCCCAAAAATGTAACAATGAAAAATTTGATCTTCACAAGAGCTCAGGGAAATAGCTCCTATTACTATCTCCATTTTATAATTCAGGTAACTGAGGAAGAATGAGGTTAAATGACTTGCCAAGGTTCACAATGTTAGTGAGTGAGTGTCTGAGGTTATGTTTGACTCAGGTCTTTCTTATTCTAAACCCAGCTGTATAGCCTGTACAACTTAAAATGCGTTGTCTAAGATGACAGCAGAGGGCATATATCCATGAAAGGGAAAGGAGGAATTTCTCTAAAGGTTCAGATGAAGTTTGGTTCTGGTTGTTCTCAGAGAATTATCTGCTATAGCTTATGTTGCTTTGCACGTATATATAGTAAATGTTGGTGAAATGGCTAACTAGGCAAAGTTAATTCTTGGAGCATAAATTCAACAACAAAATGGAACTCAGGGAATTCTGGGAAGGGACTAATATAGTTCAGAATGTATTCTACAGTAAATAACTCCACTTGTTTTAATTCAATACAGTCTGGTTTCTGACCTCATCATTCAACTAAAATTGCTCCATTCATTGTTACTTATGATCTCTTAATCGGTAGAGCCAATGGATTTTTCATAATTCCAATCCTTCTTACCTTCTCCACAGCCTTTTGCAGTGTCCTTGATACTCTTTTTTTCTCTAGATTTTCAAGATAATACTCTCTCTTGGTTCTGAGGGACTAAGGGCAAAGATGATTGTGCACTTGAAAGCAACAGGGAAGTTTAGGTAAAGAGTTCAGCGTAGGACATGTTGAGATTAAATGTATACACAAAGCATATTCAGTTAAAGACATTTAATAGGTATTTGGAGTTATCAATCTGAAGTTAAACTGAAATGCTAGATAGAACTAGAGAAGTAGATCTGAGAATCCTTAGTAGAGACAATTGAATGCATGGGAGCTAATGATATCATTAATTGAAATAATATAGAGGGAAAAGATAAGGCCTAGGAGAGAATTCTATGGGGCACTCAGATTTGGACTATTGCACTAGCCTGCTAGTTGCTCTGCCTGTATCTTCTCATTCCTGACTATCCTCCATTGAGCTGTCAAAATTATCTTAAATCACAGTTTGACTCTGTCACCTCCCTATTTAACAAACTCTAGAATCTAGAGGCTTCCTAACATTTCCCAGATCAAATGTAAAATCCTCTGATTGGCATTCAAAGTTCTTTAAAACCTGCTTCTCTCACCTTTCCAGGCTTCTTATACCTTAGACCCCTCTCCTCATACTCTGAAATCCAATGACACTGACCTCCTTGATCTTCCTTGTATATAACACTCTATCTCCCTACTCTGGTATTTTTTCTGACTGTGTCTCATACTTAGAATTCTCTCCCTCCTCATCTCTGCCTCTTGGATTCACTAGCTTCCTTCAGATCCTAGGAAAATTGCTGTCTTCTGTAAGAATCCTGTCTAGATAAAGTACAATCTAATGCCTTCTCTCTGGTGATTATCTTAATTTATCCTTCATACATCCTCTCTGAATAGAGTTGTTTACATATTATCTTCCTCACTAGTCTGTGAGCTTCTTGAGAGGAGGAATATTTTTTACTTTTATATCCTCAGCTCTTAGAAGAGTGTCTGGCATATAACAGATGCTCCATAGATATTCATTGATTTATTGACTATTAAGATATAATACACTTGTTTTTCAGCACTTTAAATATCCCTAGAATAGATTATACATGATATAGTTCTATTTTTAAAATATTATTAGTGATTTGGATAAAGGCATCAATATCATGTTTAACAACTTTGAAGATAACTAAAAACTGGACCAGATAGCTAACATAGTGAGTGAGAGAATTATGATCCTAAAAGTTCTCAGTAGACTAGAATGGTGTGTCATATTATCAAATTGAATAAACCTTTATTTTCCTTAAATTAAACAATAGAAAGCAGAGATATATTATATTAAAATGGCAAGTGTCATTTTCCACACTCATCTGAAATGAAACTAATTCTAAGTCGCTTCTTCAAATCTTGGGATTTGTATTTCTAGTTGAGAACATGCAGAGACATCAGAGCTTGTTTTTTATATTACTCTAATTGAGATTATTTATATAGAGTTACCAAAAGAGTACATTGTGGCTTTCTATGTACAATATTCTTGATAATATCACCATGTGGTCTAACTCAGCATCATGAATGCTATGTATGGGTATCCTCTAAGATGTTTTCCTAGGTGTACTTCTCTTCTATCTTCATAGTGTCCTACATGGTGACCTCATTAGCTTCTATGGATTTCATGATAATATCCCATATCTATATACCCAAATCAAATCTGCCTCTTGGAAGTTTTAAGATTAGGATCCCATCTCAAACTTAACATGTACAAATCAAAATTATTTATTTTTCCCTCCAAAGGTTTTGTAGCTTTTGTATTTCTTTTGAGGGTACCACAATCCTTTTAGCCATGGGGGCTTTTATCTTCACATAAATATTCTCTTTACAAGTTTTTGATTTCTATTTTCATATATTTCTATCTCTATCTCTCTGTCTATCTATCTATCTATCTATCTATCTATCTATCTATCTATCTATCTATCTGTCTATCTATTTTTCTATCTCTATCTCTGTCTCTAAATATGTGTTAAGTGTGTAAGAACAGGTTTGAACTCAGGTCCTCCTTACTCCAGAGCTGGTGCTCTATTCACTGCACCACCTAACGCCTCCACCTTTTGTTTGACTTTTAAAGCTTTTTGCCACTTTCCAGTCTTCTTACATTTTTGCCCTTCCACATATTCTACATTCCGTCGACAATGGCTTTCTTATTGTTCTTCCCACAAAACACTCCAACTTTAGACTCTGTAACTTTTTTTTTATAACAATACTTTCTTTTCTGTTATAGCAAAGAACTGGAAACCAAGTAGGTACCAATTAATTGAAGAATGGCTGGGAAAATTATGATGTACAAATGTGATATTAATGAGCTATAAGAAATTATCACAATTTGTATGAGCTGATAAAGTATGGAGAAGAACCAGCAGAACAATTTATGATTAAAATATTGTAAAGGAAAAAGACTTAAGAACTCTGATCAATGTAATGCCCAATCACAACTTTGAAAGTCTGATGATAAATCATATGTGCCATCTCTTGGCAAGGAGGTGATGACCTAGAGGTGCAAAATAATAAATACGTTTCCAAACATAGCTAATGCATGAAATTGTTTTCCTTCACTATGCTTATTTGTTATAAGAGGGGAAGCTATTATTTTTAGAAGGGGAGTTTTGGGGAAAGTATGTGGGCAGTAAAACCAAAAAAAAGAAAAGAAAAACAGCATTATTGAAGTATTAAAAAAATACAAATAAGAGACCAGAAGGAAGTTCAGAAGAGGATACCAGCAAACCACATCAAATTTAAAATGCAAATAATACAATGTGACATGTAAAAAGAATCAACAAAGTGTATGTTATAAATATTCATGATTTCATCTACAATCCTTTTTTCTGTTCTTTTTTTTTTTGGTAATTAATTTTTGTTTATTTTTAGTTTACATCATTGATTTCCACAAGATTTTGAGTTACAAATTTTCTCCCTGTCTTTCCCCTACCCACCACCCCAAAATAGCGATTGCATTGTATATCCCCTCCCCCAATCTTCTCTCTCCTATATCCTTCCCCATCACCCCTCTGACTTTCTGGTAGAGCAAGATGGATCTCCCTATCCCAGTGCCTGTATATCTTAATTCCCAGTTGCATGTAAATAATAATAATAATAAAGTTCTTAAATCATGTGTTATGTGTATATATATATACATATATATATTCTATATATAGATCTATATATCTAGATTCTTTCCCTTCCTCCCTTGTCGTCTACCTCCACTGGAAAGACAAGCCGTGCAATACAGGCCATACATGTGTAGTCATGCAGAACATCTCCACAATGGGCATATTGTGTAGCACTGACGATATTTCCCTCCTTTCTATCTCGCCCTCCCCTTGTTCCATTCTCTACTTTGTCCCTGTCCCTTTACAGAAGTGTGTGTTTCTAACAACCCTCCCCTGAACCGGTCCTCCCCTCCATCATCTCCTCTCTAATCCCCTTCCCCCCTACTCTCCTGCAGGGCAAGATACACAGTTTAGAGTGTATGTCATTCTCTCCCTAAGTCACATTCAAAGAGAGTAAGGTTGTCCCATTCCCTTTTTGCCATCCTGTTCTTCCTCTCCATTGTGACAGTTATCCCTTGCCTCTTCTATATGAGATGATTGACCTCATTCTGTCTCTCCCTGTCTCCTCTGATTCTATTCCTCTCGCACTTCTTAATTTCACCTTTTAAAATATCTTTCCTTCCTATTCAATTGATCCTGTGTCCTCTGTCTATGTACACACACACACACACACACACACACACACACACACACATATATATATATATATACACTCTTATATGTATTCATATGCATATATACCCATCTATACATACACATATGTATGTATACACACACACACACACATATATATATATACACACATTTATATTTCCTTCACCTATCCTCATACTGAGAAAAGTTTCATAAGTTAACAATTTTTGTTTTTCCATGTTGACATGTAAATAGTTCAACTTTGATAAATTCCTTATGATTTCTTTTCCATGTTTACCTTCTCATGCTTTTTGTGTTTCAATGACAAAGTTTCTATGCAGTTCTGGTTTTTTCCTCAAGAATGCTTGAAAGTCCTCCACCTCATTGAATGACCATATTTTCTTCAGAAACATTATACTAAGTTTTGCTGGGTAGGTGATTCTTTGTTTTAGTCCTAGCTCTCTTGATTTCTGGAATATCATATTCCAGGCCCTTTGATCTCTTAATGTAGAAGCTGGTAGATCTTGGATTATCCTGATTGTGTTTCTACAGTATTCAAATTGTTTCTTCTAAGCAGCTTGTAATATTTTCTCCTTGATCTGGGAACTCTGGAACCTGCCTATAACATTTCTAAGAGTTTTCTATTGGGATCTTTTTCAAGAGGTGATTGGTGAATTGTTTCAAGTTCTATTTTGCTCTCTGGTTCTAAAATATCTAGGCAATTTTCCTTGAGAATTTTTTGAAGGATGCTTTCTAGGTTCTTTTTTTTTGGTCATGGCTTTTGTTTAGTCCAATAATTTTTAAATTGTCTCTCCTGGATCTATTTTCCACATCAGTGGTTTTTTCAATGAGATATTTCACATAGCCTTCTATTTTTTCATTTGTTTGGATGTGTTTAATAGTATCCTGATTTCTCATAAAGTCATTTGCTTCCATTTACTTCACTCTAATTCTAAAGGAATTATTCTCTTCAGTGAGCTTTTGAGATTGTTTTTCCATCTGGTAAATTTGACTTTTTAAGGCATTTTACTCCTCATTGGCTTTTTGGGCCTCTTTTCCCATTTGAGTTAGTGTATTTTTTTAAGGTGTTATTTTCTTCAGTCAGGTTGTTGACTCTCTTATGATGATTTACTTGCATCAGTCTCATTTCTCTCCCCAATTTTTCTTCTGTTTCTCTTATTAGGTTTTCAAAATCCTTCTTAAGCTCATCTATGGCTTGTAACCAGTCCACATTTTTCTTGGAAGCTTTTGGTGAGGGAGTTTTGACTGTGTTGTCTTCCTCCTGTTCCATGCTTTGATCTTTTTTTATCCCTAAAAAAGGAATCTAAAGTTGGATTGCTGAGCTTTCTTTGCTTCCTTTGCCTGCTCATGTTGCCAGTCAGTTACTTGACTTTTGGGCTCTGTAGAACTGTGCTTTCAGAGGGGAGAGCTCTCTCCCAAATTGCTGGGGTTTTCACAGCTGCCACAGGTATTAGGAGGCCTCCGCTGTCTCTGCAGCCCCCTCCAGCTTTGACTTCCTGAAAATGTACATCTTGACCACCACCCAAGACCGTGATCCCAATCCAGGTACTGAAGGCAAGAGCACTTAGCCTCTGAATGAGTGCTTGGCCCCCCTGCAATCTGCAAGCCAGGAGCTTCTGAAGCAGCCACATGGAGGTGGCTACAGGGCCACCACTTCAGACTGCTTCTAGCTCTGGAGGGAGTCAGCCAGATGCTCTCCCCCAAATTTAGCTGAGTTCCACTGACCTTTTCCCTTTGTCCTTGGCTCTTATGGGTTGGTAATTCTTGAAACTGCCACAGCTGCCAGTGATATGTTCCCTTGAAAGCTCCAGCCAGGGCTTCTCCTGGATGGCCTGGGGCTAAAACCACATGGGGCTGGGCTCTCCTCCCATTTTGAGCCCTTTCCATCCATCTGTTGGGCTGCTTTCAGCGGGAACCTGGTTTCTTTCTCACTTTATGAGTTCCAGAGCTCTAAAATTTGTTTGGAGTCATATTTGCTAGGTATTTGAGGTGGCTATGGTGGGAGCCAGCGAGTTCTCCTGTTTCTACACTGCCATCATGACTACACCCTAACTTTGTAACTTTTTATTGGTTTTTACCTTTAACTAAAATGTTTTCCTTCTTTACCTTCACCTCCTGGTTTTCCTGACTTCTTTTGAAACAGCTCAAAGCCTACCCTCTACAGGTCCTCCTTCCCTAGTCCTCCATTCCCAATTCCTTCCTCCTTCCTCATACCTTAATTCCTCACAAAGGTTTTACCTTTGAAAAGATTACCTGTGATTTGCACTGTAAATATCACTGAGTATGTAGATAGAGATATTTGAATCTTGCTTCCTCCTTTATTTTGTGAATTTATTGAGATACTCCACATTAGATGACTCCAGTTCCTTTTCTCAAAGGAAGGAAGATGTATAATAAATAAATTCATAGTATGATGCCAGAATCATTGATTTCAGAACAGGGCAATGGGACCTAATTCAATGTAAACAGCAATCTTATATACAACATACATATACAATAAATATATTCATACATCATATGTTATATAATGATTTAACAAGTGAACAGAGGGGAATTTAAATATTAAATGTTAGAAAATGGCATATGATGCAATGGAAAGAGCACTAAACAAGGGTTCAGAGGACCTTGCTTCAAATTCCTACTTTAACACTTATTAACTGTATGGCTCTATGCAAATCCCTTGATCTCTCAAAATCTCAATTTCCCCATTTGTGAAAATGAATTGGACAATAAGGTTCATTTTATTTCTGAATCTATTACTCCAGGATCCTTTGCTCTGCAGAGGGCATTATTTCACCTAAAAGGAATAAATTACATGTAGAAGCTCTTCATATACTACAGTGTGTGGATAGGGGGTCATGTTACATCCACCTTTAAAAGAGGCTAGCAAGCTTACTAGTTAGGGAGTTAATTTTCTAATGAAAACACTGCATAGTTCTTGTGGTGAAAGTAAAGAAAACAATATCAACTTCATAAGAAAGAGACAAGTCATAGCAGATGCAAGCAGCAGCATACCCAGCATATGACTGAATAACTGTCCTGAGTAGTCAAGGGAAGGCGAATTTTGGTTTAATATTGATCTTGGGAGACAACTCATAATGATGAATATATGACTTCCTTTCCATATCTGTGCTATCTGTGTGACTGTGCTCATCTCAGCCAAGGCTGACATTTGTGCAGCTCTGGTTTCTGATACTTTCTCCCCCTCCTCCTATCCAGGAGTATTCAAAGCAAAAACTTACAAACTATGTTACACCTTTGATCATGACTCACCTGTGATAGATGAAACTTGGTGGCCTAGAGAAAAACAGATTTGGTATCTTTTTACCATCATTCTCCTGAGCCAGCAACTTTCCTCCATATATATTATTACCAACCTACATTCACCATATCAAGTACCTATCTCCCAATGTAATGTTAAATAGTTTGTTTTCCAACTATCCCCTGCAAATCAGAATGTAACTCTATAAAACATGCCATCCATCAAGGGCAATCACAATTGTATTCATTGGGAAAAAAAATAACATCAGTTGTGCCTTATAGCAAACTGTTTTTGCTTCTGGATAGAAGAATTATATTCACCCTTTGGGCATCCCCTGGCAACTTTTTATACACTACTGAGTCTTATTGCTAATTGATGGGCAGGAAAATTGTGGACAGCCTGAGAAAATGTCAGCTTTCATCAGCCTTGAATTGTTTCAGAGCAAGATTAAATGGGAAACAATTTTTTTCAGATTAAACCAGTAGTGTTGTTGAGAAGTGAGAAAAGTCAAATTGAAGAGTTGGGGATGGGATAAGATATTGATAAACAGATACATACAGAGATTAAATAAATTGTTAGAGCAATTATTAAATACCTTCTGTATTTCATACATGGTGTTAAGTATTAAGGATATAATACAAAGAGCAAAACAGACCCTGTCCTCAAGAAATTAACATTCATGTAGGGAAAAAACAATAAATAAAGTGATCTCAAATGGAATGGGGCAATGTACCTTATGGAGACATGATGTGGAGCAGGTCACAACATGGCATAGTTCCTGGTGTTTAGTAAACTAAGGCACTCTTTCACCTAACAGACCCAATGGACCCAGGGGCAGAGACCAAATTATAAATGGGGAAGAGGTAAAGATGAAAGACTAGAGCCTAAGTATAATGAGTTTGACTGGTTAGAGATATTGTGGCCTGCATATAGTACCAAAATCACTGATATATATCTAGTGCTGGATTCCAAAATTTCATCTTGAGGTGTAAATCTCCCTGGGTGCTAAATGTTTACCACCAATATTTAAATATTTCACTCCTTCTACCTGATCCTTTCTCAGGTATAAGCAAGGCTAATGATAGGATGAATGGCATACTACATATTTATTATGGAAATGTAGAAAGTGAGAAAGTGGACCAGGAATATAGGAATATCTTAAACTGTTTTAAGGGATAGACAGATTATTTGCCTGGGCCAGTTCCCCAGAGGCAATGAGTTTATATGATACAAGGTTTAAGGAATTCTGAACATCATCATTTTTTTTCCTGTTTTTCTGACACAGAGTTTTATTGATTTATTTTGTTTTTCATTGTTACATTTAAAGATATATCCATTCCCACTTTATTAATGATTTTTCATAAGTAATCATAAAGTGAACCCTCCAAAAATACATTCAGCATCATACAGCAATAGCACCCTCACTTCTTTAGTAAAAAAAAAAAAATAATAGAAAACCTATTTTTCTCACCCTCCCATTCCAACCTCATGGAGAAAAAAGTGGATGTATTGTTTCAAATATGCATCATCAAGTAAAACTTCCATTTGCTCCAATTAAATTTTGAAGGAATTATTCCCTTCAATGAGTTTTTGAAATTCCTATTCCATCTGGGCAATTTGGCTTTCAAAGGCATTCTTCTCCTCATTGGCTTTTTGGGCCTCTGTTGCCACTTGAGTTAGTCTATTTTTTAAGGTGTTATTTTCTTTGGTAGTTTTTTGTGTCTCCTTTAGTAGGCCATTGACTTGATTTGCATGATTTTCTTGCATCATTCTCATTTCCCTTCCCAATTTTTCCTCCACTTCTGTTACTTGATTTTCAAAATCCTTCTTGAGCTCCTCCATGGCCTGTAATTTTTAAAAAATTTTTCTTGGAAGCTTTTAGTTCAGGGATTCTGACTTTGATGTCTTCCTCCCATTTCATGCTTTGATCCTTTTTGTCTCCAAAAAAGGATTGTATGATCTGATTGCATTTCCTCTGCTTACTCCTTTTGCCAGTGGATTACTTGACTTTGGAACTCTTTGTAACAGTAGAACTATGCTTTCAGAGTAGAGCAAGCTATGCAATAAATTGCTGGCGTTTTCTCAGCTGCCTGAACTATGAGGCTGGTGCCCTCCCTACAGCTCCCACAAGTTCTGGCACACTGTCCTCACAACCCCGGACCCACACCCAATACCAAGATCCACACCCAAGCAGATCAAAGCAAGAGGAATTACCCGCTGAATGGTCACTTGGTCCCCCTATGATCTGCAGGCCAGGATCTCTGGAGACAGCCACATGGCAGCAGCTGCAGACACTATGCCTCCACCACTTCTCATCCTGGAGACAGGGGCCAGACCCCAGCAATTTGGTACATATTTCTACTGTGGTGAGGAGCTCAAAAGCTAAGTAAGTGACTGGAAAGATGAGCAAGTAGATAAAGTGCAATCAGATCATAGAATCCTTTTTTGGACACAAAAATGATTAAAACATGTAACCAGAACTCAACAAAGGCAAAACTTCTGAATCAAAAGCTTCAAAGAAAAATATGAACTCTTTACAGACCATGGAGGAGCTCAAAAAGGATTTTGAAAATCAAGTAAGAGATGTAGAAGAAAAATTGGGAAGAAAAATGAGAAAGATGTAAGAAAATCATGAAAAGTATGCTACCAGCCTGCTAAAGGAGACCAAAAAATACTGAAGAAAATAACACCTAAAAATACGTTAACAGAAATGGCAAAAGACCCCAAAATACCAATGAGGAAAAGAATGCCTAAAAAAGTTGAATTGCCCAGATGGATAAGGAATTTCAAAAACTCACCTGAAGAGAATAATTCCTTAAAAATTAGATTGTATCAAATGGAAGCTAATGTCTTTGTGAGAAAGTAAGATATTATATAACAGATCGTAGCAAATGGAAAAATAGAAGGCAGTGTGAAATATCTCATTGGAAAAAAAATCACTGAACTGGAAAATAGATGCAGGAGACTCATTCACAAATTATTGGACCACCTGAAAGCCGTGACAAAGAAAAAGAACCTAGAAATCATCCTTCAAGAAATTCTCAAGAAAAACTACCATAATATTCTAAAACCAGGGGGCAAAATAGAAATTGAAAGAATTCACCTATTGACTCTTGAAAAAGGTTCCCAAAAGAAAACTCCTAGGAATATTATAGCCGAATTCCAGAGTTCCTAGGTCAATGAAAAACTATTACAAACAGCAAGGAAGAAATAATTTGAGTATTGTGGGACCACAATGAGTATAACCCAAGACCTAGCAGCTGTTACATTAAGGGATGAAAGGGCTTGGAATATGATATTCCAGAGATCAAATGAGCTAGGACTAAAACCAAGAATCACCTACCCAGAAAAACTGAGCATAATACTTCGAGGGAAAATATGTTAATTCAATGAAATAGAGGACTTTCAAGCATTCTTGATTAAAAAAACCAAGATAAACAGAAAATTTGACTTTCAAATATAAGAAGCAACAGAAGCATGAGAAGCAAAGAAATCATAAGGAACTTATTAAAGTTGAAGGTAACTCATGAGACTTTCTTTGTATGAGGGTAATTGAAGGGAATATATATATATATGTATATATGTGTATATATACATACATATGTATATATACACACACAATACATATATATGTTTATATAGGAGGGTGTATATGTGTGAAAATGCATATGTGAGTGTGTGTATATATGTGTTCATGTATAAATAGACATACGGCACAGGATCAGTTGAATAGGAAGGGATGATATCTAAAAAATAAAATTAAGAGTTAAGAGAGTAATATAATAAGAGAAGGAGATAAGGAGAGATAGAATAGGGTAAATTATTTTGTACAAAAGAACCAAGAGAAAACTATAACAACAGAGAGGAAGAACAGGAAGATGAAAAGGAATGGGTCAACCTTACTCTGATTGAATTTGTCTTGAGGAGGGAATAACATTCACATTTGATTGGGTATCTTACCCTACAGGGAAGTAGGGGAAAGGAGTGTATCAGCAAGCACCCTAGCATACCCATAATGGCTGCTAGCATAGGTTCTTAGATCTGCTTTTCTAAAGGAATGTAACTCCAGATGGGTTAACAATCTTACTTTAATCAGTCAAGCAAATATCATTTACCTAGTTCAGGGGAAAAAGTCAGCACCCTGAACTTCAGAGAATGCAAACACAAGTCACAAACACAAGTTACAAGCAAACAAAGAAACAGATCAGCAGACAGACTTCCAATCATCTGACCATTATATCCATACCTATTCAGTTACCAGAGAGGGAAGCACCAACATCTGGGTTTTCAAAGCCGGGGGCTCAATGGCTTCCCAGAGTCTCGTCTGGCCAAATCTCTCAACTCTTCTGAAAGTGAGACCCAAAGCAAAACCTCACATCAGGATGAATATATAGCCTTCTCTTGGATTGGAGAATGTCACAGCCCTCTTGACCCACTGCCCAATCACAAAGCAACAAGGTGTGGGCATTCCTGAAGAACAAGCTTCTCACCACAGGCTCCATGTGACCACATTCAGCCTATTAGGGGGCAGAGTATACTTTTAAATCAGGGAAGTTTTTCAGAGCCACTTAAGCCACTTAAGCAAAGGGCCTAGAGGAAGGGAATATCTTCAGATTCCCATAACAAAGGGATAAGAGGGGGGATGATAGACTGGAGAGCAGATTGGGGGGAGGGTCATTAGAAGCACATACTTTTGAAAAGGGACAGCGTCAAACTAGAAAATAGAATAAGTGGGGGGCAGGATAAGGTGGAATCGTTCATAATATATCTACTATGAAGATATTTTGTGTAACGCCACATGTACAACCTACATTGAATTTCTTATCTTCCCAGTGGGGCTGGGTGAGGAGGGAAGAAGGAAAATAATCTGGAAATCAAGGTTTTATAATCAAATGTTAAAAAAGTTGCTTTTTTACATGCAAATGGGAAATAAGATGTACAGGCACTGGAGTAAAGAAATCTATCTTCCCCTATTAAAAAGTTGGAAGGTGTATGGGGGAGGATATAAGAGAGAGCAGGTTGGTTGAAGGGGTATTCAGTAGGCTCACTATTTTGGGGTTAGGGGTTAGGGGAAAGACAGGGAAAAAATTTGTAGCTCAAAATCTTGAGGAAATTAATATTGAAAACTAAAAATAGTTTTTTAAAAGTACATAGGGGGGAGCAGAGCCAAGATGGCGGCGTAACAGTAGCAACATATCACAGCTCTCACATAGCCACCCCAAAATACCCATAAAATAGGACTGTAAACCAATCCTAGAACTCCAAATTGCACACAAAGATACTTCCCACTAAGGTCAGCTCAGCTACAAGGAACCATATCAGCACTGTGAAACCAGCCTGGCCTGAAGCCGATGCTGAGCCCCGGGGGTGGCCGCATGAGAGGAGCGGTGAGCGGATTAGCGGCAGCTGTAAGCAGTGTTCAAAACTAGGTCAGTGGGACATGGGAAGTTGGGAGGGAGGAGCAGTCCGGTAAAAGGCCTCCAGAGCAGAAAAGCAAAAGGCAGAGGTTTTGCACCCGCCTCCACATTGCAGCTTCCCCCCCACAGCCTGCAGACAGCAGGGGGACTAAGCGATTGTTCTGAGGCCAGTGCTCTTGCATTGAGCAGCCTGGATTCGGATCACCATCTTGCGCCTCGGTCTTGTAGTCTTCATTATCCAGCGAGCTGGAAGTAAGTAGGAAGGGTCCCAGCACCTTCCTGAGAGCTACGGCAGCCGGGAGGACCCCAGCGATTTGGGACAGAGCTTTCCCTTCTGGAAGCAGAGCCCCACAGAAATTTAAAAAAAAATCAAGGACTGACCAACCATGAGTAAGAATAAGCATAAGAAGCAAAGTAAGAACAGCAACCAAATCCTAGATTCCTTCTTTGGGGAAAAGAAAGATCATGGGAGAGAGAGAGAGAGGAGGACAGCGCAGCCAGAGCACCCCCACCAGGGGCCTCCAATAAACATGAAGAATGTCTTAAAGC
>CM053587.1:29267809-29305728 GCA_028646515.1 Pseudochirops corinnae
ATTATTATTATTATTATTATTGACTACATCCAACTGGAACCTGAGATACATAGGCACTGTGGTTGGGAGATCCATCCTGCCCTACTGAAAAGTGACATAGGAGAGAATAGACTGGGGGAGGGGGGACACACTGGGACACACTGGCTGTTTTGGGGTGGTGGGTAGGGGAAAGGAGGGGAGAAAATATGTAACTTAAAATCTTGTGGAAATGAGTGATGCAAACTAAAATAAAATTAAATAAATGAAGTACATAGAGAGGAATAAAGTGTTAAAAGAAGTTGTTATAAAACGTGTTAAAACTTTTTTAAAGTTTTTTTTTAAAGGAATAAAGTGTTTTCAAAACAACAAAAAAAAACCAACAAAAGCAACATATTGTGGGATTTTAAAAAATTCAATCTGCTATCCACTTCCATTTTATGGGAGTGTTTGTCCCATTCACATTCAAATTTACAATTATTACTTGTGTATTTTCCTCCATCTTATCCTTCCTCCTATTTTTCCTCTCTCCTTTCAGCCTCACATCACAAGTGTTTTCCTGCTGTCTACCACATTTCCAGATCCGCTTTCCTTTCTATCAGTCCCCACTTCCACCCCCATGTCCCTTTACTTAATCTCCTCCCCATTCTACATCCATGCCTGGTAATATTGATTTCTATATTCAACTGATTGTGTATATCATTCCCTCTTTGAGTCAATACTAATGAGAGTAGGATTCAAATAATGCCTATTGTCCCTTATTCTCTCTTATCTTCCACTTCACTATAATAGGTCTTTCTCACCTCACATGAGAATTTAACCCATTCTTCTTCTCCCTTCCTTTTGTACCCATTGTATTCTCTTCTCCATCCCTTATTTCTTTGTCATTCCCTCAAATACATCTTAAACTCATATGCTCTTTCTATTATATTCCTTCCATCTGTACTGTCAGTGATATAATTTTTAAGAGTTACAATTATTATCTTCCTGTATAGAGATATAAACAGCTTAGCTTTTTTGAATCCCTTGTGTTTCTTTCCCCCTTTTTACCTGTCTGTGCTTATCTTAGATTTTGATATTGGAGGTTACATATTTTGGTTTATTTCTGGTCTTCTTATGAAAGTGTGAAATCCTTTTATTTTCTTGAATGACTGTTTTTTTCCCCCTTGGTATACTATTTTTAATTTTGCTGAATAAGCAACTCTTTGTTTTAGATCTAATTCCTTTGCTTTGTGGAATATCATGTGCCATGATCCCCAGTAATTCAGTGTTGTGACTACCAAGCCCTAAATATTCCTTATTGTGACTCCCTGCTATTTGATTTTTTTCTTTCTGGCCACTTGTAGTATTTTTTCCTTGACCTGGTAGATCTGAAATTTGATGATAATGGACCTTACTGCTGTTATTTTGTCCTCTCTTTCCTGAGGAGATTGGTAGATTCTTTGAATGTTGATTTTACCCTCTGGTTACAGGACACCAGGGCAGTTTTTCTTGATAATTTCTTGAAAGATTCTGTCCAGGTTCTCCTTGTGATTGACTTTCAGGAAATCCATTGATTCTGATATTGTCTCTCCTGGATATATTTTACAGGTCAGTTGCTTTCCCTGTGAAGTATTTCACATTTTCTTCTAATTTTTCATTCTTTTGAATTTGTTTGATTGATTCTTGATATCTCATAGAGCCCTTATTTTCCGGTTGCCCAATGCTCAATTTTAAGGTGTTGTTTTCCTCAATTAGCTTTTGGACTTTCTTTTGTGTTTGGTCAGTTGTACTCTTTAAGGAGTTGTTTTCTTCAGTCGATTTTTGTATCTCCTTTTTCATTTTGCCAATTCTATAAGTTTTTAAGCAGTTTTTCAAGTTGTTGACTGTTTTCCTTTAAATAATTCTCCTGCATCACTCTCATTTCTTTTCCAAATATTTCTTCTACTTATCTTATATGATCTTTAGGCTCCTTTTTGAGTTCTTCCATAAGTTCTTCTTGGGCTTGAGATCATTTCTCAGTCTTCTTTGGGGTTTTTTCCGTAGGTATTTTGATATTTTTGAGCTCTTCTAAGTTTATGTCTTGGTCTTCCCTCTCAACATAATAACTTTTTATGGTCAGATTATTTTCCTGGTTATTTTTTTTTGCTCATTTTTCTTTTTCTTTTGACCTTTTCCCTCTGTCTCAGACTCCTTGTAGCAGTGGCTACAGGCCCTGCTGTTTATCTGGTGTCAGCATTATGATGCCCTGCAGACCATGGGGAACTCGTGTGTGATGCTGTGTTGAGTAGGTGTGGTAGGGGTTGGCTGGTGCTGCTAGAGGCTGTGGGGGTCTGACAACTTACCTACTGCTGGACTGGGATTTAGTGGTGGTGTCTTGCATGTGCTCAGGCCAGATGGGGTTTTTCTGTATTTCCGTGAGGCTACACTTAAGCATATGGAGGTCTGGCCTCTAGAAGATTCCTGTTTGCCTTGGACTATTCTAAGAAAAAAAAATAATGCCTATTCCATTAGCCTAGGAATCCCACTTATAGATCTGTGCGTTAAAGAAGTAATTTTTAAGTCTCTTATTCACTAAAATACTTATAGTACCATTTTTGCATAGCAAAGAAGCAGAAACAAGCAAACAATATAGATATATTGATTATGAAATGGCTAAACAAATTGTGGTATATTAACCTCATGGAATATTACTGGATACTAAATAATGCTGAATATAAAAGAGGGAAACATATGAATTGATATATTAAATGAAGGAAAATAATGACCACCATAACATAAATTTTTAAAACAGCAACAATAACAACACTACAATAATTTGAAGAGGATATGTTTACAATGTAATGGACAAGGTTGGCACACACACGCACACACAAAAAAAATATGAGAAGTCATCACCACCAAGTTCGTTGCAAAAGTGGGCGATTATGAGTATAAAGCATTGCATATGCAATTATATAGGTTTTGACATGCTGCTTAATTTTGATGATATAGTTTTGGTTTTGTGGGGGGGTTTCTTCCTCATAATAATTTATTCTATCTGAGGAGGATATGGGATGGATATATTTGGAAGCATTGATGATATAAAATAAAACAAAATGAAATACATTTGATTAGTCTTATAATCACTTAAAAGACAGACACTTAAAAAAGCAAACATCTTTAGAAATAATAACACTTTCAATCATGATCTCTTAAAACTTATATAGGATAGATTGATAGATAGTTGAAAATTAGATAATCCACATTAGGGAGAAGTTTCTAGGAAATTGAATTAGACCTGAAAGTTGTTTGGTTATTGTCCTTCATTCTCAAAGAGGACCAAAATGACATCACTATGCTAGAGTCAAATTACAGTGTGTCTGACTATGACTGATCAAGTCAATACAAATTTGGAATATTCTGCCACAGGTTGGGCACAAATAATCCATGTGAACATTTGGGGTGGATTCTCTAAATTTGTACATCTCACACTTCTTTTGAGTTACTTCAATTCTGTTTTGTTCATTGAGCACAGCACCTTCTGTGATAAGGCTGTGATAGTGTCTCCCATGTTACCCAATAAATTCTAATCTTCTTAAGAGAGGCTCTGAGGTTATCTTAGTATGACTTTTTCTGACCACCATGTGAGCACATGGCCTATGTGAGTTTTCTGTAAAATGGTCTTTTTTGGCAAGCATATGTTTATTGTTCAAACAATGGGGCCAGCCCATTAAAGTTGTGCCTTCTGGAGTGGAGTTTTAATGTGTGCCAGTTTAGTTCAAGAAAGGACTGCAGTGTCTGGTATCTTACCTGCCAGAGGATCTTCAGAATCTTCCTAAGACAATTCAAGTGTAAGTGAATCAGTTCACAGACATACAACAATGAGGTCAGCACAGGAGTTCTGCAGACCTTTGGTTTGGTAGTCAGTCTAATACCTCTTCTCTCCTACACTTACCTTTGGAGGCCCCCCCTCCACCCCAAATACTAAACTAGTTCTGGCAATACATGCATCAACCTCATTATCAATGTGTATATGCCTGGAAAGTACACTACCAAGGAAAGTGAACTTATCCGCAGTATTTAAAACTTCTCCATTTGCTGAAACCAATGGTTCCACATATAGATGGCATGGTGCTGGCTTATGAAGCATCTGTGTTTTCTTGGTGATGATGATTAGCATAAAATTAGCACAAGCATCAAAGAATAGAGCCATACTTTCTTGCATCTCAGCTTCAGAGGCTTCATTGAGTGCATAGTCATATGTAAATTGAAAGTTATGCACCAACACTACCTCTACCTTGGTCTTGGATTGTAGTCTTTTCAAGTTGACAAATTTACCATGAGTATGGCAGCTGACCTTGGTGCCATGTTCATCTACTTTGAAGGCATTTAAAAACATGGCTGAGAGCATTATGCTAAAAAGCATGGGAGCAAGGGTACAGCCTTGCTTCACTCTATTTGTGAATGGTAAAGCATTAGAACTTCATTCATTATCTGAAACCCAGGCAAAGTGGCAAAGTATGCCATTGGGAAATGGATGTACATTTCTGATGAATTCTCTGGGCAACCAAATGGTTACATGGTTTTCCATAAGCCTTAATGACTAACAGTATCAAAGACCTTGATCAGATCAACAAAAGTTATATACAGACCTCTGTTCAGCTCTTGGCATTTCTCCTGGAGTTCTGGGCAGCAAATTCCATATTAATCATTCCTTGACCTTTTCTGAAGTTACACTGACTCTCAGGCAGGTGACTATCTTCAAGATGAAGGATGATGCTATTAATGAGGACTCTGGCAAGTATGTTGCTAGCAATGGCTAAGAGAAAGATTCCCTTCTGGCCCATGATTGTCACATGACAATCAATTTCCTTGACTTTTATAGAAATAGACAAAGGTGATGTTCTTGAACTCTTGCCATATAACCCAGAAAATCTCAGTTAGATTTTGCATGAGCAATGGAATCGCCATCTTACAAATCTCAGCAGAAATAGAACCAGCAGCAGGTGATTTGCCAAATGAAATAAGCCTAATAGTATTCAAAATATCTTCTTCAGCTTGAACTTCATCTGGGGGGGGCGGGGTTGACTTCAACTTGCAGTTGTGGTAAACACTTGAAGACTTCGGCATTGATTGATAACAGTGTGTTGAGAAAACTATGGAATCATTCACCTCATCTCTATAGGATCATGTCCTTATCATTAATCAATGTGACTCTATCAGCATTGAGTAATTGAGATACACTATGCATCTTTGGTCCATAAATAGCTTTCATGATATAATGGAAGCACTTTGGGTTGTTTCTCTCAGTATAAGACTGATTTTCATATGTTCTCTTACTAAACCAAGAATCCTATATCTCTCTAATCTTTGCTTGTACTTTTGATGGAATTAAATGCTGCCTTCTTATCCTGACGGTAAACCCTGTGGAGTTTCTGTTTTTTTGTTTAGCAGCTTCTGAATTTCCCCCATCATTTTCATCAAACCAGTCTTGATGGTTGTGAGTATTCAGACCTTGATAAGTAAATGTAGTGCTATACAAAAAATCTCTGAAAGCTGCCTACTCCTTTTCTGCTCCACTGTTGCCATCTGTGTATTGACTCAACTTTCCTTCCACACTTCAAACAAACTATCCCCATTGAAAGAAGAGCTTAAATCTTTTTATGTTAATTCTTCTTGTAGTCATATTGCCTTGGGGTCACCACTTTTGATGAGTGTGAATATTTGGCTTGAAAAAGATAAATCTATAATCAGTCCAGCACTCTGTGCTGTTCTGCTCCCACATTCCCTTTGCTACTCTCACATCCTGTCTGTCTTTTCTCCTTACAATGACATAGTCTGTTAAATGCAAGTGTTTGCTGTGAGGGTGCATGCACCAAGTTTGATTGCATTTAGGTAAACAAAAGACAGTATTGGTGATGCAAAGGTCATGAGATGAACAAGTCTCCAGTAGCAGGTGACCATTGCTGTTGCTGTTTCTAACTCCATTCCTCACTAGGACTCCCTACCATGTCTGGTAGTCTGAGCCTATTCTACTATTAAGGTCACCCAAAATTATGTGTGTCCTCTTTTGACACATTGATGATTAAGCTGTCCAGGTCTTCATAAAATTTTTCTTTGATCTTATCAGGGTTCATCATGTTGGGAACATGATGATGGTGGCATGATGTTTTACTCCAAGTGGCAATGACATTGTCATGAGACTCTTGTTCATTCATTTTGGAAGGCATACAAGCTTATTGATTAGATTAGTTTTGATTACAAAGCCTACACTAGCTTCATCATATTCCCCTTCACTGTAGCCACTCCAGAAAACAAAAACAAAAACAAAAACATTTGTCTAGCTCTGACATCACTAAGCTGGCCTTTATTTACCAGCCTTTTTTCACTCAGGGCTGCTCTTTGGATGCTATACCTGCTGTGTTCTCTGGCAACAAGAGCTGTTTGTCTTTCAGGTCTACTGCATTTTGCTTGTCTATACGTGTTCACATATTCTATGTACTGTTGATTAGTGTAATCATCTTTGTAGAAATTTTTGTACATTTTTGGTACTGCCTTCCCAGGTAATCAAGCCAGTGTTGGGTAAGCAGACAATTTTAAGGCACTTTTCTAGCCCCTTCCTCACCCCAGGAGGTGAACAGTGTGGTCCTTAAAAGGCTACTCATGCACTCAAGGGGCTGCTAAATCCCTCTACTGCTTCTAGTGAGAAGATGATCCTATGGCCTGGGCCGCTATTGTTCAGGGTTGCAATTACAGTTCTCATTGTATCTGCACCACTGCTTTGTCATTTGCCTGTTATACTTCTAGATAAGTAAAAATGGGGAAATGGTATGGATAATGTCATTTGTATATAAATTGGATCTAAATGAGGCAGAGTTGCACAGTCATTGGTCTCACTCTCCCCTCCAGAGTATTTACACCCCAATAGCAGGACAAAGGCAAGACAACTGGTGATGCCTCAAGATGCAGTCAATGGCCTTGGCTTCTTTAATGTCTAACCAGGCTCTAAGAACTCTGCAGACCCTTCCTCAGCTCATTCATGGCCATTGAAACAAATAGTTCTCATTTGCCCAGTCTAGTAGGGGAAGATTTCACATGATTTGGGTAGGCATCCCTGAACACCCACAATTCACTGATTTGCTGGGGTTATCCTCAGTTATCCTTTATTACCCTCAACTTGAGTTTTAGCCCATCTGCCAAAATGTAACTTACCTAGCTGTGGTCTCTCTGCATACAACAACTTCTTGGAGTCACAGGTGAGAGTTATATGGAACAGGTGGATTCCAAAGATGGAAAGACCTGAAAAGGTTTTGGCAGCCCTTCCACCAGAAGTACTAGATTTCTCTGAATACATCCTTCACCCCATAGTCCTGAAAGAGAAGGTGGGAAACTATCAAAGACCACCTTCACCCATTTCATCAAAGTTATACTCTGCCCTTTGAAAATCTCAGAGTATATTTTTCAGAAGCTATAAAATGTCTAACAGCCCCCCATATAAACCAATCTTCCCCTTGTTTGAAGATTCATTATAAGAATAATTTTAAATTTCCTCCCCTTACAAGAAACTTTTATTTTTCACAACAGAAAAGGGACATGTGTTAAATAACTAAGATATGCAATAGAAATACTTTTTAAAATTCTGATTACTGTGCTTTTTCTATCTTAATTTTGAGACAAACTATGTCTCTAAAATCTTATACTTGAAATATTTGATTGATTAAAATTCCACATATTCTTCTTTTTGCCAAATAATTGATATTTAAATTCCACAGATTATCATCAATTACAATTTAGATTTTGTCTCTTCTTACTCTAATCTCTGGGCAGTTAGGAGGCACAGGATCTATAGTAAGGATGACATCTCTCTGAGTTCAAATTCAACTTCAGGTACTTACTAGCTTTATGACCCTGGGCAAGTCACTTATCCCTATTGAGTTACAGAAGGAAATGGCAAACCACTACAGCATCTTTGAAGAGTTGGACATTACTGAAACAACAGAACAACAAAAAAGCTATACTTTCCACTACAATTAGATTTGAAGTTGAAAAAAAAGTTATGAAATATAAGATATAACCCAAAGTAGAGAACAGTTTGACAGAATTTGAATAGATCTCCATTTTTTTCTAAAAATATTATCATTGTGAAAAAACAAACATGAGAATTATATAAAACATAGAGTTCTCTGAAAATGCAATTTGAGTCTATTATATTTGGTTGATTTTTTCAAACTAGTGAATTTAAAATTATTATGTTCCATATACTATTATATGTGAAAGTTAAAGTTTAACATCTACAAAATTGGTTATGAAGTTAGGAATAGAAAAATAGATACATTGACAAATACTGATATGGTCTGGCACAGTCAGGAAGAAACAATATTTCCAGATGAGTGACCAAACAATAAGAACAAACAATTTTCTACAAAATAAATAAAAAAGAAACCTACCCAAATTGTATGAAAAAATGCTCCAAATTGCTAATCCACAAAGGGAATACAAATTGTAAAAACTTCCATTTGACATCCCATATGCCAAGTAGATAAAAATTATTAGGTCATGTTACATAAATGTTATATGAGTTATATGGATGTTTCATGGGAGGATAGACATCCTAACACTATTTATTGAGAGAAATCTGAGTTTGTTCAACTCTTCAGAGAAGAGTTACTAAAGTGTTCATGTCCTTTTAACCAATGATTCTACAATTGCCATAAATATCACTAAGGTGAAATATAGGGGAAAAAAATCCCTTACATTCCAAAATATTCGTTATACCATTCCTTTTGATACTAAAAATCTAAACTTAGTGTAGGTGCCCATCATTTGGCAAACTGATGGATAAATTCTAGAGAAGGTGGCAGTTTGAGATATAACACAGTTCAAAAGTTGTCAAAAATGACCTTGTATTTTTAGAATTTCAGAAGCCAAATAGAGGTTGGATGCAACTATGGATGTTCCCCCAAACTCTGCCTTAACACCTTTTTTCCTCTCCCTTTTTATTATTTTGCCTGATGATCTCATCAGCTTGTGTAGACTGAAACATCTACATGCAAAGAGTTCCCTCTTGACTTGTAATCTTGTATCTCCAACTAATTACTGGACATCTTTGAAATGGATGTCCTCGGGGGTTCAGTCAAGATGGAAGATTAAAAACAGGAACTTACTTGAGCTTGTCCTCAAATACGTGTAAAAAATGATTCTAAACAAATTTTAGAGCTATAGAATCCATAAAATCAGAGTGAAATATGTCTCCCGCTGAAAACAGCCTGGCAAAACTACAGGCAGTGTCTATTGCACTAGGTTGAGAGTGGAGAACAGTCCCGTATGCACTATGCTGGCACAGACTGACCAGGACAGACCTCAGGGGAGTGAATCACTGGCAGCTGTGGCAGTGATTGTCAATGATTCTCAACCCACAAATGCCAAAAAGAAAGTAAAAGGTCAGTGTAGAAAGTCTGTTGGAACTGGGTAAGAGAAGAGTCAAGTTCAGCCCCTGTCCCTGGGGCAGTGGCTGCAGCTGCTGGTGCAGTGGATACTTTCAGAGCTCTGGGCCCACAGAGGGTGGGAAGACCAAGGAGCTGACCAGTGGGCAACTACAGGAATCTCTTTGCTGATGCTGAGGCAGGATTATCTTTCTTTGTGTTGCTTGGACCTCGGTCCAGTGTTGAGTGGCAGTCATGGGGTGAGGGGCACTGTCATGAGAGAGTTTGCTGAGACTGTAGAGAGTCAGTCTTCCTCACAATTCTGAGGCAGGTGCCTAGAAGAAGCTCTGGCAACAGCTGCAGAAAACCCCAGGAATTTGAGATGCAACACTTTCCACTCTTGAAGCAGAGTTCTACCTTGGCAAAGAGTTCAAAAGTCAAATATTTAGCAGGCAAGATGAACAAACTGAGGAAGAGAAATCAGGCTATAGAATCTTTTTTGGGGGGACCAAGAGAAAGACAAAAAATCAAAACTTCTGCATCTCCAAGAAAAATATAAATTGATTGCAGGCCATAAAAGAGCTCAAGAAGGATTTTGAAAATCAAGTAAGAGAAGTAGAGAAAAAATTGGGAAGAGAAATAAGTGTTGTAAGAAAATCATGAAAAATGAATAAATAGCTTGATAAAAGAGACCCAAAAAATATTGAAGAAAATAACATCTTAAGAAATAGAGTAACTCAAATGGCAAAAAGGGTGAAAAAAACTAATGAGGATTAGAATGCTTTAAAAAGCAGAATTGGGAAGATAAAAAATGTAGTTCAAAAGCTCACTGAAGAAAATAATTCCTTCAAAATTAGATTGGTGTAAATGGAAGCTAATGATTTTACAAGAAATCAAGATATTATAAGACATCCAAAAGAATGAAAAATAGAAGGCAGTGTGAAATATCTCATTGGAAAAACCACTGACCTAGAAAATAGATCCAGGAGAGATAATTTAAAAAATTATTGGACTACCTGAAAGCTATGATCAAAAAAAGAGCCTAGACATTATCTTTCAAGAAATTATCAGGGAAAACTGCTCTGACATTCTAGAACAAGAAGGTAAAATAAAAATTGAAAGAATTCACTGATTGCCTTTTGAAGAAAAAATTCCAAAAAGAAAACTCCTAGAGAATATTATATCCAAATTCCAAAGTTGTAAGATCAAGGAGAATATATTACAAACAGTAAGGAAGAAATAATTTGAGTATTGTGGAAACACAATCAAAATAACATGTGCTCTAGCACCTTCTACATTAAGGGACTGAAGTACTTGTAATATGATATTTTGGAGTTCAAAGGAACTAGGATTAAAACCAAGAATCCCCTACTCTGCAAAACTGAGTATAATATTTCAGGGGAAAATATAGAAACTCAATGAAATAGAGGACTTCCACGCATTCCTGATGAAAAGACCAGAGCTCAACAGAAAATTTGACTTTCAAATACAAGAATCAAGAGAATCATGAAAGGTAAACAGGAAAGAGAAATCATAAGGAACTTACTAAAGTTGAACTGTTTGCATTCCTACATGGAAAGATATTTGTAACTCATGAGACTTTTCTCATTATGAGGACAGTTGAAATGAATATATATGTGTGTGTGTATATATGTATATATAAATATATATATATATATATATATACATAAATATAGATGTGTATATGTTTGTATGGGTATATATGTGTGTACATATATATATATATATATATATATATATATATATATATATACACACACAGAGGGCATAGAGTGAGTTGAATATAAAGGGATGATGACTAAAAAAAATAAAATTAAGAGGTGAGAGAGGAATATATTGGGAGGAAAAAAGGAGAGATAGAACAGAGTAAATTATCTCACATAAAAGAGGAAAGAGAAAACTATTACAATGGAGAGGAAGAGGAGGGTGGTGAAAGGGAATGAGTCAATGTTACTCTTATTGAATTTGGCTTAAAGAAGGGATAACATACACACTCAATTGGGTATCTTACCCTACAGGAAATTATGGGGGAATGGGATAAGATGGGGGATGATAGAAGGGAGGGCAGTTTGGGGCAAGGGGTAGTCAGAAGCAAACACTTTTGAAAAGCAACAGGGTCAAAGAAGAAAGTAGAATAAATGGGGGGGGGTGGGATAGGACGGAGGGCAATATAGTCTTTGACAACATGGGTAATATGGAAATGTTTTACATAACTATGCATTTATAAACTATATTCAATTGCTTATCTTCCCAGTGTGGTAAATGATGAGAGAAGAAAGGAGAGAATCAGGAACTCAATGTTTTAAAAACATATGTTAAAAAATGGATGTTACATGCAACCAGGAAATTAGATATACAGACAATGGGGTATAGAGACCCATCTTGGCCTACAAGAAAGTAAGGGGAAAGGGTAAGGGGTAGACTGGGGGAAGGAGTAATCAGTATGTTTGCCATCTTTGGGTGGGGATAGGGGAGAGATAGTGAGAAAATTTGGAACTCAAAATCTTGTGGAAATGAATGTTTGAAACTAAAAATAATTAAATTCTGAAAAAATAATAAATTTTTAAAAAATGAAATGGATGTCCTCTAAGTATCTTAAACTGAATTAATTACCTTTTTTTTTTTTTTTGCCAAACCCTCACTTATTCCCAGTTATCTAGAATACATACACACACAAACACATGCACACACAGAGCCTTCATTTATTTGTTTACTAAAAATATGACTGCTGGAAGTAAGTCTAGAGTTGTTTTTTTTTTTTTTAGGGGGAGGGGCAGATTTATTTCCACAAATCTTTGATTTAGAGTCCTAGACTATTGCATTCCATGATAGAAGATGATAGTCATGGTGGTGGTTGTTGGTCGACTTTCCAGGCACATGTTTTCTCTTGTCTCTCCCTCAGAGTTCTAGGTAAGGGAAAGCCTTAATAACTAACACTAAGGGGAAATACTATTAGCTAAGATCTCATGTAAGTGGTGGCACTTGTCTCTGAATTGAGGGCAGGAATTATTTTTCATTGTTGCTGCTGCTCCTATGGATTTCTTTTCCTGGAGCCTAGATCATAGTAAATGTTTAAAAACTATTTGCTGATTTGAATTATGTTGATAAACTTAATACACCTAATTTCTCTAAGTTCCAGTTTTCTAATCCATAAAATACAGGTGATATTACTTGTATTGTCTAACTCTTTATGACCCCTTATGGCAGTGGTTCTCAACCTTCCTAATGCTGTGACCCTTTAATACAGTTCCTCATGTTGTGGTGACCCCCAACCATAAAATTATTTTCCTTGCTACTTCATAACTGTAATTTTGCTACTGTTATGAATTGTAATGTAAATATCTGATATGCAGAATGTATTTTCATTGTTACAAATTGAACATAACCCACAGGTTGAGAACTGCTGCCTTATGGGGTTTGTTTGGCAAAGATACTGGAGAAGTTTGTATTTGCTTCTTCCGTAAAGGAAAACAGGTTAAGTGAGTTATCCAGCAACACAAAGCTAGTAAGTGTCTAAGACTGGATTTGAATTCAGGTCTTCTTGCCTCCAGGCCCAATGCTCTCTCCATTGCACCATCTGGATGCCTCTTGGACTGCTTTAAATGGTTGTTATGAGGAAACTTCTGTTACCAACACTTTCCTCAATATAAGTACAGATAGATCTATCTATGTATATCTGTATCTATATCTATTCTTATGTGTATGTATGCATGCTTTTAGTTAAACCCTGATATCTCAGGTTACATAAAACTAAAGTACATAACAACTGAAGAAGGATATGACCTTTCCTAACTAGAAGTTAGTGTAGACCAACAGATATTTTTTGGACAGTGTAGGTGGTAGTAGTGATAAGAGAAGTTTTGTACATCATCAGCAACTCATCTCTTCCACCCATAGCCTATTATGCTTTTCATTTCGTTCTATTGATTTAGACCTGTTCACTGATGCCTTACCTTCTACAACTCCATAGCTATATCTGCTTCATATTGTCTTAATATTTATCTATTTTTCTTCATTTATATTCGTATATATAATTCCTGCTAAAATGCAAATTCTCTGTGAGGGATGAAGCTACAAACAGTATCAATCTTTTGAGTGTGAATGAAGAATGTGAGAATAGATTTTTAAGGCAATCAAGAGATCAAGTGAAGGTTCCAGGTGTTTGGGGATTGCAGAGATTCCCTTGGGGAGAACAAGCAGAGAATTAACTTACTGGAATAAAAAAAAACCAAAAAACCAAAAACAACCAAAAACCTCTTCTATATCTAGATTTTGCATTGTTCACATGGATCTTTCAACATAAAAAGTTAGAGACAGATTAAAAATTCTCTGAGTTTTTCCCCATAAAAGGAAACTTTGCTAAAAACATAGACAGTCATGCTATATATTTATAACTTAATTATGGGGGGAAGCTTACATGCAGGAATAACATATACCAGAGTGTTAGGATTCATTGATTTTAAACAAAACCTTGAAAAATAAATGGACCATTGTAATAAAAGAATGAGAGAGATAGACAGAAAGACAGACAAAAAGATATATGAGATTCAACAAATACTTAAATGCGAGTTGCTAGCACACTACAGTGGGCTCTGTTTCTGAGATATTGGCCTTGGGAGTGAGAATCTTCCCTATGACACTTGGAAAGCAGCAAATGAAGGATTATTTTTAAGCAAGTGAAACCATTTCAGGTTTTCATCTTCCCAAACCACTTTTTCTTTTGTAATTTTGGAAAAATCTGTCAGAATGAGATTGTGAGCAGAACATATTAGTTTAGGGATTTGTGAAAAATAGGCAATGTGTATATATAAACACACACACATATACACATGTATTACTATGTATTTATGTGCATACCTCTATTCATATCTAAATGTGTGTCTATATCTAAATAATAATACTATCCAGCATTTATATAATGCTTATTGTGTGCTCAGTGCTTTATAAATATTGTCTCATGTAATTGTTTCAACAACTCTAAGAGATAGGTGAAATTATTACCCCCCATTTTACTAATGATAAAACTCAGGCAAACAGAGGCAAAGTGCCTTGCCCAAGGTCAGACAACTACTAAGTGTCTAAGACCAGGGTTTAACTCAGGTCTTCCTGAATCCAGGCCCAGCACTCTATCTAGCTGCCCCTATGCCTATATTTATCTATATCTCTGCTTCTCTGTCTTTTTTTTTTGTCTCTCTTTCTCTCTGTCTCTGCCTGTCTCTCCCCACTCCACACCATCAACCCATGGAGTGTTAGAAATAGCTAATCCAACATTATCTTTTTCTTAGTATTACAACAGCAAGGTGAAATTTGAAATATTCAGATGTGGAAGACTAAGTACACACTAAAATACCCAAGAATATAAATGAAATTGAGATTTGAAAGTAGTAAAGACCTGTTTCAAGTTTCAAATAACAAGTTATAAAAATAGTATTTCTATTATTAGATTGCCAGGAAACTTAGGAAAAGCAGACAACACACTACAATGGAAAGAGTTCTCTATATGGGTCTGTCACCTGAAGACAGAAGGCATGTATTGTTTCTCCAGGTTATAGAAGCAAGAGACGAGCTTGGTCATAAGAACTGTTATTAGTATCAAACAAGACTACACATCTGTATTCACAACTAGGTGGGATTTTTGTTGTTTTCTTTTTGGAGTTCAGTTTCTCAGGCTCAGGCTAAATTGTGAACATTTGAAGGACTGATTACCTTTGAACCCTGATAATTCCCAGCTGTGCTAAGTCATGTAGGTTTTGTGTCTTTTGGTTCTGAGTCAATCAGGGGCTGAGTATTTGTTACATATTCTGGGAGGTTAGTATTTTGCTTTGGTGGTTAATTCATGAGAAGGATCTTTTGATTTCTTGGTCAAGACTCTGAGTAGCCATGTGTTCAGAGCCCCCTCTCTCCTCACCCCCCAACTACTTAGATGTCTGTGTTACCTTGATCCAGTGATGTATGTAAAGGGTATAGCAATATTGCATTACTAAGACATTTAGAGCATGGTCTGTTGATCTTTATGCTAGTTCTCTGCTTGTATTTACTCTATGTTCAGGGTTCTGACCTTTCTCCTGAACTAGTAAAAACAGGATTTTTAACCCCTTTTTGAGTAGTCTTTCATTTAAAAATGGATAAAAAAACATATGCTAGGGCATCCTGGCTGCTTGCTAGTATATATGGCATAGCCAGCAAGATATGCAGAAACTGAAGGAAAGTATGGGGTTTTCTGGGGCTGGGATAGTTGTCTGTTGTTTCCCAGTTGTGTTAGCTTTGTTTCTGTAGAACTCCAGGGGCAGCAGTGACCTGGAAGGAACTAGGTGAGTAACAGTGAGGGGAGCTATTTCCCAAATGCCTAAAGCACAGCCCCAAGGAAATAACCTCTCCTTCACCTTTTCTACCCCACTAGCACTCTGGAGGAGACAGGACAGAACAGTGGCTTTGGGAGGAAAAAAAAAGCTTGTAAGGGGTGGGGAATGAGCAGAGTTTCAGCTAGGGGCTTGAGTGTAGTACCCCAGCCCTGGATTGGGCTGAAGGCCCTGAAATTGTACCGTATTCAGACCCCCGCCAGGAGCACACCCCCACTCCAGACCTTGAAACTGGCAGAGAGGAGGCTGGAGTAATGTTCTGAAGTGGCAGAAGCAGTGGAGATGGAATGGAAGAGTCCCTTCCCCTTCAAGGTGAGCCATGGAGCAGGAACAGAGAGCTACCTGTGTCCAGATTCAGGCAGAATCCAGAAGCAGGTAGTCTCTGGATCTGCAAGAGGAAGACTAGAGCTTGGAGATGAGTCCCAGGAAAGATTTAAAAAAACAACAACTTTACAGCAAGGTAAGAGCACTGAGGATGCTTTCCTGCCCTGTTACTCAAAATGGTTTGGGACCCAGAGGGAGGAGTTGGCTATGGTGGGTCGGGGAAAGTGCCATGGACCCCTGAGGACCTACCTTGCTGTCTTTCTTGGCCCAGCCACCCCTCAGGACTTGGAAATGTGGGCTGGAGCATGTTAAAACTGGGACCTGGCCCATTAGAGCATGCCTGCACCTGAGAGTGGCAGGAGGAAGCGTATAATGGTAGTATAGGGAGAAGGACAGACTTGCAAGAGGACTTTTACTTTGACATTCTTGTTTTGTATTAAGGGAGAAGGAATTGCTTGCTCACTCCCCCAAAGAACATATATACTTTTGTGTTTAAGGTCATGTGGCTACCCTGGTAATGAGCTGTTATGTTGCTATG
This sequence comes from Pseudochirops corinnae, assembly GCA_028646515.1. NCBI lineage: Eukaryota > Metazoa > Chordata > Mammalia > Diprotodontia > Pseudocheiridae > Pseudochirops > Pseudochirops corinnae. The sequence goes on from CM053587.1 coordinate 29,284,411, forward strand.
AGTTTTTTTTATTCATTTATTTATTTTCTTCTTTACATCATTCATTTCCACAAGATTTTGAGTTACAAATTTTATCCCCATCTTTTCCCCACCCACTACCTCAAAACAGCCATCACACTGTATAACCCCTCCCCCAATCTGCGCTCTCCTATGTCCTCCCTCATTGCCTCTCTGAATTTCCAGTACAGCAATATGGATCTCCCTACCCCAGTGCCTGTATATCTTAATTCACAGTTGCACGTAGTTAATAATAATTTTATATATATATATGTATATATATATATATAAAATTACATACATATGTATGTTACATATATGTATATGTAATATATATATAAAATACACACATATATATATATATATATATATATATATACGCATACACATATGTATTTTAACATTTGATTATAAAACTTTAAATTCTAGATTCTTTCCCTTCCTTCCTCATCACCAACCCCCACTGGAAAGACAAGCAATTCAATACAGGCTGTGCATGTGTAGTTACATGGAGCATCTCCAAAATGGACATATTGTGAGAGACTAAATATATGTCCCTCCTTCCTATGCTATCCCCCCTTGTTCTATTCTCTATGCTGTTCCTGTCCCTTTATAGAAGTGTGTGCTTCCAGCAACCCTCCCCCTGACCCTGCCCTTCCCTCCATCATCCCACCTCTCATCCCCATCCCCACTACTCTCCTGTGTGGCAAGATACCCAGTTTAGAGATTGTGTCATTCCTTCCCTAAGCCAAATTCAATGAGGGTAAGGTTGATCCTTTCCCTTTTGCCTTCCTGTCCTTCCCTTCCATTGTAACAGTATCCCTTGCCTCTTCTATATGAGATGATTAATCCCATTCTGTCTCTCCCTGTCTCCTCTCATACTATTCCTCTCCCACCTCAGAATTTCACCTTTTAAAGTATTGTCTCTTCCTATTCAATTGATCCTGTGCCCTCTATGTACACACATATATACATACTCAGATATGTATTCATATGCATATATATATACTCTCTTATATAGACATATGTATATGTATACATATAGATACATTTATATTCCCATCACCTATCCTCATATTCTTCTCCTCATTGTTTTTTTGGGCCTCCATTGCCATTTGAATTAATCTATTTTTTAAGGTGTTATTTTCTTCAGTCAGGTTGTTGCCTCTCTTTTCATGATTTTCTTGTATCATTCTCATTTCTCTTCCCAATTTTTCCTCTGCTTCTCTTATTTGGTTTTCAAAATCCTTCTTAAGCTGATCTGTGGTTTGTAACCAGTCTACATTTTTCTTGGAAGCTTTTGGTGCCGGAGTTCTGACTATGTTGTCTTCCTCCCATTCCATATTTTGATCCTTTTTGTCCCCAAAAAAGGAATCTAATGTTGGATTGCTTTTCTTACTTTGTTTCCTTTGCCTGCTCATGTTGCCAGTCAATTACTTGACTTTTTAGCTCTGTGGAACTCTGCTTTCAGAGGGGAAAGCTCTGTCCCAAATTTCTCAACTGCTGGATTTATTAGGAGGCTGATGCAGCTCCCACCAGCTTTGGCTCACTGAAAATGTACCTCAGGACTACCACCCAAGACCACAATGCTGATCCAGGCCAGTTAAGGCAAAAGCACTTTGTCCCTGAATGTTCCCTTGGCGCCCCTGCAATTTGAAGGCTGAGAGCTCTGAAGCAGGCAAGTGGAGGTGGCTACGCTGCTTCTGAGGCTTCCTTGCCCTGGGGGCAGTTCAGCCAGACCCTCTCCCCCGAATTTAGCTGTGTTTCACTAACCTTTCACTTAGTTCTTATTACTTATGGCTTCATAATTCTTGAAATTGCCACAGCTGCTGTTGATCTACTCTCCTGAAGGCTCTAGCTGAGGCTTGTCCTGGCCCCTCCTGGGCCATGCCCCTATTTTGGGCTGGGCTAGTTTCAGCTGCCAGCACACTGCAATGAGCCCTTCCTGTCCTGCCTGCCAAATTGCCTTCAATGGAAGATGTGTTTTTTTGTACTTTTGTGAGTTCTGGAGCCCTAAAATTTGTTTAGAGTCATATTTTATGGGTATTTGAGGTGGCTGTTTGGGAGCTGTGGAGTTTTCCTGATTCTACACTGCTATCTTGTCTCCACCCCCCCCCCCCCCCCCCCAGTGAAGCATGTTGCTATGTATTTTGTAAATCTGAAGTTCATGATTTATTTATTTTATGGGAATTATATTGATCTGATAGATATTTCTCAAGAGATGTTAATGCTTCTATTTGTTCCGCACTCCATGGCCATAACAATCTCTTAGAGTTCACCTGTGTAGATTGTAAGGACTAAGTATTAGGATATAAAGGCCAGGATCCTGGAAAAGTGAAGTGTAAACTCAAGCAAGATGGGATTTTTGGTTTTTTTACTTCTTTCTGTTTTTTTCTTCTCTTTTTCTTTTTCCTTTTTAGTGTTTTTTTTTCTTCTTTTTCTTTGAGTTCATTTTCCAGGCTACAGCTAAATTGTAAACATCTGGAGGGTTAATTTCCTTTGAACCCTGATAATTCATAGCTGTGATGAGTAAGTAGTTTTCATGCCCTCTGGTTTTAAGCCAATCAAAGGCTAAGTCTTCCTTATATGTTCTGGGATATTGACCTTTTGCTTTGGTGGTTTGCTTATGAGAAGGATCTTTTAATTTCCTGGTCAAGACTCTGAGTATGTTCAGAGCCCCCTGACTACTTGGATGTCTGTGCTCCCTTCATCCAGTGATGAATGTAAAGTATATAGCAATATTATTTTATTAAGACAGTTGGAGCACTGTCTATTGGTCTTTGTGCTAATTTCGTTATATCTTCTCCATGTTCAGGGTGCTGATCATTCCCCTAAAAAAGTGAATGTAATCAAAAGTAGTATTGTTAACCACTTTTTAAGCAGTCTTTCCCTTAAAAGCAGATCAAAGAACCTGTGTTAGCCGGCCATCCTTTTGACCCTAGGGTGCTTGCTCTTACAACATCAAGCAAGGGTTCAATATTTTTTGTGGTTTGACACTGTAACATATATTTTACTGTGTACTTTTTTTAGGTCAAATTTAGAAGGTGAAGTAGAAAGCTTAAAAGGAAGCAAGATATGTAAGTTTAAGTCACAATTTTGCCATGTATTACTTGATATCTCCAAGTCTCAGACTCTTCACCTGAAAAATGGGCATGTGGATTTCTTCCTTGTCTACCTCACAGAGTTGTTATGAGCATCAAATGACATGATGTATATGCAAGTGCTTTGAAAATCTCTAAAGTTCTATACAAAAATAAGGGGCTATTATGTAATTAATAATTCATAAAATGGACACATAATGATGATGGAATTTATTTTTCTTTTTCCAAATCCATTTAAATTAATCTATATTTTGCAGGTGCTTGGTTTTTATTAACCTAACCAATGCTGTGACGTATTTCAGTTGAGGAATTTTAATATGCTTTGCTGATTAAGCAACTTACTTTTACAGGCCAGCTGATTTCGTGAAATCCATGTTATATATCTTAGCATTCACACTTCTGCATTTTACCAGCTGAATTGTAAATTTAAGTGAAAAATGGACTAGTCTAGCTTTATTATTATAATTACTGTCAATTGATTCTAGTGATAGAATTGTTAGAGAACAACTTTTTGTTTAATATTTCTGAAAGCTTGAACATTTTTTTGAAGTTGTGTGATAAACTGGAATGTCTTAGATACATGATTCTAATTCTCACACTTTTTTGCCCTCCTTTAGCAAAGTAAAGTGTGTGCATGTGTGAATTCTGGCAATACAGAGGAGTCTTTGCCAATGATATTAAAAGTGGTTGAACTGACAACATATAAAGAAAGTCCTGCTTCATTAACACTGATCATCAGAAATGCTGCTAAAGTGATCATGTTTCTAGTGCAATACTGTACAATGTTCAGAAGACATTGACAGTTTTCTGAAATTATAGGATCACATGTTTAGATTTAGAAGAAAATTTTAGTCTATCTGTTTCATTTTAAAGATGAGTAAACTGAAGCTCAGGGACAAGGTCACCTGGGTAGATAAAATTTGAGGTTGCATATAAATATTGTATAGATTTTCTCATTTTAGGGCTTGTAATTTTTCCACAGAACTACACTCATATGTCTAAAAACCTCTCTGAGTTTTCCTGTTCGTACTTCGGTCTCAAACAATAGGAAGTGGATTGAGAAGAGGTAGCTTCAAGATACATTGAAAAGCAGATGACAATTGTTTTCACTGCTGTCGTTTCTTACCTGAAGTCCATATTCCTTTCTCACAAGTTTCTCAGGAACTTGATTTCTCTCCCTTGATCATACATTTATATTTTTGTAAGAATCTTCATTCATATTAAAAATAAATTATTAATAACATGTAAATTTGTTAGCTCTCTAAGATATTTATGCATTTTAATGAGATTCAAATCCTTAAAGATGTAAGGGTTTGTTTTAAATTTTAAGGATGAAGCTTTATCAGTATAATTCCTGACACATATTTGAAGAAGAATTGCACTTAGCTGGCAGCAAATTACAGTGGAATTTGAAGCATATAGAATCAGTAAACTGAAGTCTTTGTTCTGCCACTTATTAATGGTATGACCTTAGGCAAATAATTTCCATCTTTATTTTAAACTTCTCTGTCTATAAAATTAAGGGATTGTATTCGATAACCTTTTGGATCCTCTCCTCTCAGATATTCTTTAACTTTCAATCTCATCATTAGTTAAAACTGCTGTTAAATCTGCTGCCAGATCTGATGGACTTTCCTCAGTCCTCACACATGTCTGCCCCAGGTGAGACTCCTGAGTATTCTCTCCTCCTAGATGCTCTCATCCCTGTAATTTCCTCACCTGCCTCTCTCCTGTTCTGCTACCATTTCTATTTCCATCTTAGGTTCTTTTTATGGCTTGTCATCCAAATCATCCCTCCTTATTAGAGATGTTCACCATGTTTTTAGCCTACATAAGGCTCCACTTTCTCCACATGTTTTCTCTTAGTAATCTTACATCTGTCATGGAGTTAGCTATCATTTTTATGTACAAAGTGTCTGTAGTTATATCTTTCCATCTATATTTATCTATAAACAGAAATTCTAATTATCATTATTAATGTGATAATTAACTCAAACTCAGTGGAGAGAAAGAAACTGAGATATGTGTATATGTGTATGTATACACATATATTTTTATATGCACGTGTATAAATATAGACACATACACAAACTGTATAATATATAATCACAAAGAATGATATATACATATAAGTCATCCAGTTTCTCTCCACTGAGACTGAGTTCCACTTATGATATTATCATTAATGTAATTACACCAATAATAACCAACATATATATCACATTTTTCACTTGGTAAAGTGCTGCATATTTGTTATTCCCTTGGTGTTCATAATGACTTTGTGAACTGGGTTCTGTCATACCTATTATAGACACGAGGAAAGAAACTAAGACTCTTAGAAGTTAAGTGATTAGTTGACCTTTACACAGTTGGTGCCTGATTAAGGATTTGAACTCCTGTCTTCCTGATTCCAAGTACAGCATTTTTTTTTTTTACTGTACCACTAGATTTCTATTGGATATTTAAAATATAATGTCCTGGGACATCTCAATCTCAACATGTTAAAAACATAACTCATTTAACTTTATCCCCAAATCCTAGCTTCTTTCATACTTGCCTTCTTCTACTGAAAGCACTATCATCCTTCCAATCTCCCATGTTTGCAACATGGGCATTATTCTTAACTTTTCACTCTTCATCATATCTATTTGTCATATTGCCTATTGCTTTACTGCTACTTTCTCTGACTGTTACTGAGGAAGTGTGCCCCCCCCCCATCCCACTCCCTTGCAGCCTCAAGCACTAGTAATCTCTGCCCTGGAACTGAGACCCAGAACTAAATGTGGCAAATGCAGTTGACCAACAGCACCTGGTCTTGCACCCAATACTAGCACAAGGGTACCATGGAATTTATTTTTGACCAGTTGTCCTATCCCCTTATTATCTCTGAGCTGAGAGTTCCCTAAACAGCTTTTTCTTTTGTAAAAGCTAATTCCTAGGCCTATAGGTAGTATTGCTGCCATATGCACTCCATGTCAGTCATTACCACAATGTCATAGACCTCTCCTTTTGATATCATAAGCTCTCTTGACCTGAAAAAAGTCTCACTCTCACCTTTTCTTGGCTATGACACCCAAAGTAATTGATTTGACTTGTTACTATAATGATGTTTGTAAAGGAATTGTTGACAGAGTTTGAATAGAATGCTCTCTATTCTTGACATCTTGGCTACTTCATTGTTTCCAAGAATGAATTTACATTCTAATCCTTTCACTCAACTATAAAATGTTATTTTTATCCTCCAGTTAACAGTCAGAAGAATATTCAATAAAAAGGAAAAAAAATAATGGGAAAGAGATTCATAGCACTAATCAAATTTATATGACCAAAATTGAGTAACTCAAAAAATCTGGCATAAGATAAAACTATGTAAACAAAGAAATTTTCCAATAATAGAAAACAGAGTAAAAAAAACCTCAGGACCAGCATATACACATATATTTTTAGACTATCACCATGGTAAAAAAAAATAGGAAGAAAAAATGTTATTTAGCAAAACATCAAAAGAAAGGCATGAAATATCATGACAGAAGTGACCTGAGAAAACTATGGAAGATATGCTGATAGACATTACAATTCATGTTAATTTCTAACCAATATACAAACTGGAAAAACTGATTCTGTAACAAGAAACAAAAAGCAATAAAATAATAAGAAAAAAACATACAAAATAGAATCTAGAAAACAAAAAAAGATGTCAGAAATTTGTGGTACCTCTATTTAACAATAAAAACCCAAAGTAAAAAAGTTAAGAGTTCAAAATAGTTGTAATGGTAATTAATTTAGCAGGTACTTGGTCCTTAGTAAGTAAGGGCTAAGTATTTCTGTGAAAGAGGCAGAGGGTATGAACTCTCTCTCTTGTTGCTGAAATGTCAGGAGGGCATTGGCTGAGACAGGAAGCCAGTGTGTTTGTGTGTGTGTGTGTGTGTGTGTGTGTGTGTGTGTAAAAGAAGAGTTCCAGGGATGGAGAATCAGAATCAAGAATTTTCTTCCTGGTCAGCTCCTAGTGGAGGAAGAATTGTGGAGACTGAAGCCAGCTGAGAGAAAGAGAGAGAGACAGAGACAGAGACAGAGAGACAGAGAGAGACAGAGACAGAGAGAGACAGAGACAGAGGGACAGAGAGACAGAGACAGAGACAGAGATAGAGAGAGAGACAGAGAGACAGAGAGAGTTTCTCTCCCAGCATCTGGAAGCTACCTGAAAACTGAGTTGGAGTTTTTCTTGAGACCAGAATCTGGTGACAGCTGAAGTTGCTGCTTCCTGGAAGGCTGAGATTCCTTCTGGGTCCTATGGTCAGCCAAACTGCTGGAGGGCTGAAGAAACATGAGCAGGATAAGCCTTTGTTTGTGGCTTGGCTGATCACTGAATTCCCAGCAACAGAAGTTGTGAAGGTTTTGAGATCTGCTGAACCCTGTGAACTTTAGTGTGCACTAGGAACTACCGGAAAGACTGGACAAGGAGCTGGGAGCTATCTGCCTCTGAATCTAGGTGACTATTTGGTGGATTCAGGTAAGAGCCGGGACTATGGAAGGGGATCCAGGGAATCTGAGAGACCACATTGAGTCAAGATGAAGAAAAGGCCTCTCCTTGGATATTGAACAAGTGATGAATTTGAAGTTTCCTAGACGCTGAGGGGTGGAGGGTTTGTGTAATTTTCTAATGATTGTATTTAGTGTTTGATGATACTTAGTAATTGTGAATCTGGATTTCTGTGATAAGAGGGAATGTTGTGAATATTATACTGTGATTTGTTGTCTATGTTTGCCTTGATCTGTAATGGAATAAATGGAGTGTTCACTATACTGTGTAATCAGAACCTTAAAAGCTGTTCACAGTAGCATTCTTTTGGGAAGCTGCTCATGTATGTCATTACAACAGTTAAAAGAAAAATAAATATAACTTTAGTGAAGCTTTTTAAATGATCTTTGCTGATGGAGATAGTATCCACCCTGATACAGTAGAGGGTAGCATATGATCTTTAAAAAAAAAATTATATTGTTCTTTTCCAATTACTTGAAAACGTAACTCTTAAATTTTGCTTCCATAATCCTGAACTGCAAATTCTCTTCCCACTTCCCTCCCTGCCACCCACTGAGAAGGAAAACTATCCAAACACAGGCTATACATGTGTAGTAGTGCAAAATATCTCAACATTAGTCATGTTCCAAAAACAAAATAAGCATAAAAACAACATAGAGACCAAAAAACCCTCTAGAAAAATAGAGTTAAAAAGAGTATGCTTCAATCTGTATTTGGACACCATCAGTTCTTTCTCTGGGGATGGATAGAATTTTTCATCATAAATCCTTCAGAGTTGTCATGTATCATTGTATTTTTCTCACTTAAAAGTATTTTTTTCCAATTACATGTAAAAATAATTACCAACAACCAATTTTATAAGATTTTGAGTTGCAAACTTGTTTTCTCCCTCCCCTCCCTCCTCCCTAAGACAGCAAGCAATCTGAATAGGCTATACATATAATCATATTAAACATATTTCCACCTTAATCATGTTGTGCAAGAAGTATCAGAACAAAAGGGAAAGAAAAATGAAGCATGAGGAAACAACAACAAAAAGAACATAATATACTTCAAACTGTATTCTGACCCCATAGTTCTTTCTCTAGATGTGGAATACATTTTTCATCCTGAATCTTTTGGAACTCTCTTAAATCATTGTATTGCTGAGAAGAGATAAGTAGTATAAAGTTAGTCATTGCACAATGTTGCTGTTGCTGCATACAATGTTCTGGATCTATTCCCTTCACTAAGCATCAGTTCATGTAAGTCCAGATTTTCTGAAATCTAACTGCTTATCATTTCTTATAAAACAATAGTGTTCCATTACATGTATATACCACAACTTGTTAAGCCATTCCATGATTTATGGGCATTCACTCAATTTTTATATTCTCACCTAGTTAGTGAAGCAGCATAAGTCAGTCCTTGGATGCAGATGCATCAAAGGGGAAGATGTTTCTGCAGCTCTCAGATGGGGGTTTGGTGGTGTTGTCAGACAACTGGTCAGTAGGAGATTAGAAAAGGAACCCTGAACACTGATGCATGTGCTTCTGGGGGAGCAGGGGCTCTGGTCACAGTGCTAGGGCAGAAAAGAGGCCTTTCAATCACTCACAGGTGAATAGGGACCCTTGTTTCAGATACAGGAAAAAGAGGAGCACAATCCATTGCCCAAGGGAATAGGGACCTTGGTCATGGTTCTGGGCTCTAAAGGAGTGCTGGTTTTGGTACCTGGGTCAGAGAACAGGCCAGGAGAGCAATAATCAAACATCTCTTAGATCATACAATTTTGTAAGAACTAAAAAAAAAACCTTTCAAACGTCCAAAACTAACTCTGAAAACAACAAAAAGAACCTAAAGCTTTGGACAGTGCCGTGTTCTCTCCTGGAGCAGAGCCTAACTTTGACATGAATTAAAAGTCAAGAAATAGGCTGAAAAATAAGCAAACAACACCAAAAATGCAAAGAACATGACCATAGAATGTTACTATGGAAACGGCGAGGATCAAGACACAAATGCAGAAGAAGACAACAAAATCAAAGCAGCTTCATGCAAAACTGCAAAAAAAGTGAATGGGATGCAAAGTTCAAAGTAATTCCTATAAAAATAATTTTAAAAAAATCAAATAAGAGGAAGAGAAAAAATGGGAACTGAAATGAGAATGAAGCAAGATAATTATCAAGAGAGTAAATTTTTGGCAAAAGAAACAAAAAAAATAGAAGAAAATTATACCTTAAAATAATTGAGCAAATGAAAAAAGGTACAAAATTTTACTAAAGAAAAAAACCATTCCTTAAAAATTGGAATTGGGAAATTAAAAGCTAACAACACTGTGAATATAGCAGAACCTGGAGAACTTTGTACACAACTACAGACACATCATATCTAAGAATACTAACTTTGATAGACTGGGCTCCTCTCAGCAATGCAAGGTTATAAGACAACTCCAAAAGACTTGTAATGGAAAGAGATATCCACATTCAGAGAAAGAACTATAGAGTCTGAATGTGGATTAAAGCAAAATACTTTCTTTTTTTTATGTTTTGTTCCTTTCTCGTTGTTCATTCCATTTGTTATAATTTTTCTTTTCAACTCAATTCATTTTTAGTATGAAGGTATTTGTAGAACCTATGTTGGATTGCATTCCATCATGGTGGCGGAGAGAGGAAATGAATGTTGTAAACTAAAGGAAATAAATATTTTTTTCAAAAAGCTCACAACACTGAAATAATAAAAATAATAAGAAATAATAAATGAGAGAAAAAAATAGAACAAAATTTGAATTATCTCATTGTAAAATCAGCTGACCTGAAAAATAGATCCAAGAGAGATAATTTAAGAATTATTGAAGTATCTGAGGGTCATGATCAAAAAAGAGCCTGGACAGAATCTTTCAAGAAATTGTCAAGAACTGCCCTGATATTCTAGAACTAGAGGCCAAAATAGTCATAGAACGAATCTAGAAATGACCTCCTGAAAGAAATGCCAAAATGAAAACTCCTAGGAATATTGTAGCCAAACTGTAGAATTATCAGATTGAACAGAAAATGGAAGTCAATTGAAAGAAACAATTAAAATATTTTGGGGCCACAGTCAGGATCACATGAAATTTAGTAGCTTCTGCATTAAAGAATTGAGGGGCTTGGAATATGATATTTCAGAAGGCAAGGGAACTAGGATTAAAACCAAGTATCATGGGCCAGCTACTTGGCTCAGTGAATAGAGCACTGGCCCTGAATCAGGAGGGCCTGAGTTCAAATTCGGCCTTAGACACCTTAACACTTAGTAGCCATATGACTTTGGGCAAGTCACTTAACTCCAACTTCCCTGCCTTCTCCCCTTGAAAAAAGAAAAAAAGAACAACAAAAAACAAGAAACACCTACCCAGCAAATCTGAGTATAATCTTCCAGGGTGAAAATAGATATTTAATTAAAAAGAGATAAAAATACTAGAGCTGAAAAATTGATTTTCAAATACAAGACACCAGAAAATTTTCAAAAGGTAAACATGAAAGACAAATTATAAGGGAATCAATAAAGTTTACATTCCTATACGGGAAGGTGATACTTGTAATAAGTACCTTAAGATTATTAGGGCAGTTAGAATAAATATGTATCAACAGAGGGGATGGGAGTGAGTTCATTATGAGAAGATCGTTGCAAAATATAAAACTGAATAGATGAGTAATAGGAATTCCCTGAAAGAAGGGGAAAGGGAGAGGTAGAATGTGTAAAATTATTTTACACAGAGGTGCAAAAGGAATAATTTTTACAATGGAAGAAAGGATGGGGGTGGGGGGGTCAGTGCTTGAAGCTTATTGTCATTGGAATTGGTTCCAAAAAATGACTAACATACAACTCACTTGGGTATAGAAATTTATCTTATCCTATAGGGAAATAGGAGGTGAAAAGGCTAACATAAGGGAGGGAGCTGATAGACAGTGAATTAAGGGAGGCAGTGGTTCAACAAAAAAGACTTTTATGGGGAGATGAGAAAAAGAGGCGGGGCAGGGAGAGATTTTAATCTTAGTAATTATAATTAGTATATAACTTTAGTAATTATAATCTTAGTAATTATAACTGGGAATGTGAATGGGATGAAATAACACTGAAAATGGAAATGGATATCAAAGTGAATTAAAAACCAGAATCCTAGTATATATTGTTCACAAGAAACACATTTGAAGCAGAGATACACAGAGAGTAAAGGTAAGGGGCTGGAGTGGAATCTATTATACTTGGCTGAATTTTTTTTTTAAGAGTAGGAATAACAATTATGATCTCCAACAAAGCAAAAGCCAAAATAGATAGGAAAAAAGGAGTATGGAAGGAATCTACATTTTGCTAAAAGTACCATAGATAATATGGTAATATCAGTACTAAACATATGTCCACCAAATAGTATAGAAGGCAGATTCTTAAAGGAAAAATTAAATGAGTTAAATATATAGTAAATGTTCATGGAGGAACTCAGCTTCCCTTACAGATAACTAGATATATCTAACCAAAATTTATATGAGAAAGTTAGAGAGATGAATAAAATTTTTAGAAAGGCTAGATATGATGAACCTCTGGAGAAAATTGAATGGAAATAAAAAGAAATACTTTTTTTTTTCTGTTGTACATGACAACTTCATAAAAATTGTGCATAAATGAAGGCATAAACACCTCACAACCAAATACCAAAAAATAGAAATATTTTTTTAAAAAACAGTATTTTCATATCATAATGCAATAAAATTACATTCAATAAAGATTCATAAAGAAATAGATTAAAATTAATTGGGAGCTAAATAATCTAATTCTAAAGAATGAGTAGATCAAAGAAAATGAATCTAGGAATAATTTATAACTACACTGCAGGGAATGACATAAATGAGGCCACATACAAAAGTTATGGAATTCAGCCCAAAAAGTACTTAGAAGAAAATTTAAATCTTCAAACACTTACATAAATAAAACAGATAAAGAGCAGATACATAAATTGGGCATGCAACTAAAAATCTGGAAAGAAAAATTAAAATTCTAATTAAACATCAAATTGGAAATCATGAAAGTCAAAGGAGAGATTAATAAAAATTGGAAGAAAACCACTAGACTAATAAATAAAACTCAGTATTGATTTTATTTTAAAAATATATTAACCATTGATAAATGTGACTTTAAAAGGATGAAGAAATCCCAAATACAGTACTAAAAATGAAAAGTGGGATTTAACGATCAATGAAGATGAAACAGAAGTAATTATAAGGAGGTACTTTCCCTAACTGTAGGCCCCCCAAAATCTGTCAATCTAAATAAAAAAGAATATATACACATGTGTGTATGTGTACATATATGCATATATGTGTCTATCAATCTATAAATACACATATACATATATAAATTTTTTAGATCAACAGAAGAGGAAATAGACTACTTAACCCTATTTTACAAAAATCAAAAGTCAACAAATCATTAATGAGCTCTCTAAGAAATCTCCCTAGGACCAGATAAATTAGGCAATTTAAATCTACCAAACATTTAAAGAACTATCAAGTCTACTACATCAGCTATTTAGGAAAATTGGAAGCGAAGGATTTCTAACAAATACCTTTTACTGCACAAATATGGTGCTAACATCTAAATCAAGAAATGAAAAAACGGAGAAAGAAGACTATAGACCAATTTCAATAATGAATATTAATGCAAATGTTTTAAATAAGACACAAGTAGGGGATTATAGCAATATATAATAAATTTCCTATACTACGACCAGGTGGGATTTAGATCAGTAACGCAGGACTGTTATATTAGGCAAACTATCAATATAACCCACATTAATAATGAAAACAACAATAATCATAAGTCATTAGAAGTTATACATATTACCAACAAAATCCAACAGGAAGAATAACAATGGGAATTTCCTTTAAAAACTGCATATAATATTAAATACACAGGAGTCTACCTGCCAAAGCAAAATTAACATCTACATGAATGCAATTAAAAAGCATTTCCCCCCAACAAATAAAGTCAAATCTAAGCAATTAGAGGAATATGAATTGCTCGTGAATAGGTTTTACCAATATAATAAAAGATCCAATTCTACCTAATTTAGTTATTCAGTGCCAAACTACCAAAAATCAGTTTATAGAGCTCGAAAAAATAATAGCACAATTCATCTGGAAGCACAAAATGTCAAAAATATCAAGGGAAAAATGAAAAAAAATGTGAAGGAAATTGTCATAACAGTAACAGATCTATATCCAAAAAGCAGTAATGATCAAACAATATTATATTGACTGAGAAATAGAGTAGTGGATTAGTTGAATAGATTAGTTACATGATATACAGTAGTAAATGGCCATACTAATATTGTATATTACAAACTCAAAGATATAAGATTTTGGGAGCAGAAATCATTATTGAGAAAAATTGCTGGGAAAACTGGAAAGCAGTTTACCCCCAACATAGGTATAGACAAATATTTCACACTGTATACCAAGATAAGATTAAAATGGGTATGTGATTTAGGCATAAAGAGTAATATTTTAAACAAATTAAGGGAACATGGAAATTTACTTAGCCAGATCTAGGGATTAGGAAAGAATTTATAACAATATAAGGGTTAGAGAACATATTTTGATTACATTAAATTAAAAATATTTTTTCACAACAAAAACTAATCAGCCAAGATAAAAAGAAAAACAAATAGGTGGTAGGAAAATTTACAAGTTTCTCTGATAAAGGCCTCATTTCTCAAATATATGGAGAACTAGGTCAAATTTATGGGAATACAAGTCATTCTCCAATTGATGCCATCAAATTATATAAACAAGAAATTTTCAAAGGAATTATTAAAGCCATCTACAGTCATATGAACAAATGCTCCAAATCATTCTTGATTAGAGACATGCAGTTAAAACAACTTTCAAGTGCCACCTTACCCCTATCAGATTGGCTACTATACTGAAAAGGAAAAAAAAATGTTAGAGATGATGTGGAAAAATTGGGACAATAATGCACTGTTGGAAGAGTCGTGAACTGATCCAACCATTCAGGAGTGTAATTTTGAAGTGCTCCCAAAGGTCTATAAAACTATACATACCCTTTGACCACAACAATACTACTTTAGCCCAAAGAGATCCAAGAAAAAAGAAGAAAAGGTCCTATATATACAAAATATTTATGGTAGCTCTTTATGTTTTGGCAAAGGATTGAAAATTGAACATGAAGGCATGTTCACCAATTGTGGAATGGCTGACCAAGTTGTTGTATATCATTGTGATGAAATACTAATGTACTATAAGAAATGATGAGCAGGATAGTTTCAGAAGGAAAAAAAAAACTTGAAGAGACTTACATGAACTGATGCAAAGTGAAGTCAGTAGATCCAGGAGACCTTTTAACACAATAAGAAAAATATTGTAAGATGATCAACTATGAATGACTTAGCTATCCATCTATCAATTATTCAAGACCATTCTGAAAGACTTCTGATGAAAAATGTTATCCCACCTTCAGAGGAAAAAAAAATTATGGAATCTGAATACAGATCAAAGTATACTTTCTGAAATTTTATTTTCTTTTTATATCTGTGATCTCTTTTGCAACATGGTTGATATAGAAATATATTTTTTGTGAATGCACTTATATAATCTACATAAAAGTGTTTGTCTTTTCAAAGAGGGGGCAGAGAATCAGTTAAAGAGTAAATTTGAAATGAAAAAATATTTAAAATGCAATATTTATAATTGTTTTTATATAGTTCAGAAAAAATAACATTAAAGTATTTAAAAAAAAATAAAAGACGCCTCCTCACTTAGAACCTAAAATAGTGAAATAATGGAAATTAATTTAACATTTAATTTCAAGATGACTTGTAATTAGTGGTAGGAACATTTTAATTGTTATTCCAAAAATTCAAGGGGAGATTTTCAGTCTATGGGAAATTGTTAGTCTTTTATTTTTATTTTTTAATATTCATGGAAAGATGATGAAAAGAGAATGGAGCAGTTCAGATGAGATTTGAGATCTAGAAGGGGTTAGAATTCAGAAAAAATGACTTTGTAATAACCAGCCCTTCTTTTGTTTTCATCATGCATTTCTCTAGCCACCTACATATCTCAAAAAAGCCAGTGTCTAAAATTAGCTGGTGGAAATGATATTGTGTTTTGTTACTATGAATTCAACATGAGAGGTAATTTCTTTTCAAATTCTTGCTAAACATTTTTTTAAGCTCATCAGATGTCACCCATGCAATGGATGACATTTTGATTTCACTTCTAGACATCAGTCATTTCATAGAATACTTTTGGAGGTGCATCACTTTTTATTCCATTAGTTAAATCCAGTGTGATGTATCTACTCTTAGTATTTACTATTGTACAGGGGGAGAAGAAACCATTCCTCTACATTTTATCCCTCATACATTGACTAGGTGATAAAACATAGTAATAAATCAACCAGTTAGTCAATCAGAGACTTTCTAATAAACACGAAGATTTTTTGAAAGCCACTGGATGAAGTTAAGTGATGCCATATGTGTGTTTCATTTGGTGAAAGAATTTCAACACTTCTGTGCCCTGTATAAAAGCATTAAGTTAACTAGAATCTGAAAGGTCTAAAAAGGAGGAAATGATACATTTGAATGGTTAGAGCAAAATTCCTGGGGGTGGGAAGAATAGGTCTCCTTCCTCCCCACTTACCCCTCTGGACAGAGGATGACCTTATGAGCTTTAAAAAATCTGGTGGAAATTAGACTTCTCTTCTTCTTATTAGTGTTCTGATGAGAACTCACTGTGACGGAAGCTGATCAATTGTTTGCATTTTGCCTTAAGGATATACTGGTTGTAGATTCACCAGGCTTAAAGCAAATATTTAAGACCCCCTAACAATGGATGAAAATGACTTCCAACAATCATGAATAGTGTTACTCCATTACCACCACAGTTCTCTAAACTTCAGCTTATTTTCTCCTGTACTCTCTATATGCATGGGGAATGGTGTTTCACAGACTTGTGTGAGGATTTTTTTTGTATCAACTATCCTTACTACAACACATTAGTAAATATACCTCTCTAAAATATACTGAAAACAAAATGCTTCTCAATTGGAAATTTTGAGTACATATAGGTGGGGGATTGAGTTGATGGCAGTAGAAGTACACTTTCTTCTGAGAGCTATGAGAAGATTCAATCCTGCTCCAAGAACTGAAACTCATCCATGAAAGTAAAAGTTATGATAATGATCCTGAGAGTTTCTAGCAATTAAAGTAGAGAATATTAAAGTATTCAAGATTCATTTAAATGCTGAAAAATTATTAAAAATACTCTCAAAACATTTGTTTATGTGGATTTTATCTATAGATATTTACTGTATTAAAATTAAACTGATAATTACATATCCATGTCATTAATTCATTTAAATAGCAATAATAAATCCATTGCATGTTAATATAATGACCATTTTACAGACCAAAATGAAAAAAAAAAGATGAGAAAATGGCATTGTTTTACACATTGTTACACATTCTTTTGGAGATGTTCTTTGGGTTGAAATATATGAATAATTGTTCGCACACAGAAATGTGAATGGAAAAGAGAGGAGATATTTTAATATTGATCAATTTTTCTCAGTACCATTCCTAGGTGACCAGAACAAAAATCTTAACTTCATTCAAGGTCATGTGTTAATGGCTTAATGACTTCAACATTGTATTTCATAAACTTCATAGATTTATAATTGGAAGGTATTTTAGAGATCTCATCCAAAAAACAAATTCAAGAAGTTAGGTCGTATAATGCAAAGATTAACATCACAGTATCTGATTATCAATCTATGCTCTCTTACTTTATATCAGTGTGACCTTAGACAGGTAAATTGCTTTATGTGGTCCTTGGTTTCACTGTCTGCAGAATTAGGGAGCCAGGCCATATTATTTATTAGGTTCCTTCTGACTCTATATCCCATGTACTTGAGATAGCAAATTTTTTACCTAAAGTATCAAAGTTAATTAGTGAATGAGCTAATAGTGGGATTAATTCTGCCTGGTAAACTTTAGGCACAGATTATGTTGTTTTTTGGTCATTTCAGTCATCTCTGACTTTTCAGACCCCATTTGGTGTTTTCTTGACAAAGATACTGGAGTGGCTTGCATTCTTGAGCTCGTTTTACTGATGAGAAAATTGAGGCAAACTGGGTTGTGTGACTTGTCTATGGTCACACAATTAGTATGTGTTTGATGATAGATTTGAACTCATGAAAATTAGTCTGCCTGACTCCATAATTGGCTTTCTATTCCTTGTGTTACCTAGTTGCCTCAAGTGATTATATTATTAAACTTAATCACTATCTTCCACATGTATGCTCTTTGTTCCAGAGGGATTCTATTTCATTTTGTAAATATCTTACTTGCTTCCCAAAAGGGATGCTGGATAAAGCAATTCATCAGTATTGGCAATGGGGAAAACCACAAATGAAATCTTTATTGATTGTGATGTTAGCAATGTCACCATTTTATGAGAACCGAAAACTATGAGATAAAATGTTACTACTGATAGATTTACTCAGTAAAAATGAATTATTGATAAACATCATCTGGCTCTATATAGAAAAGTACAGAACATGTAAACCCTGGAGGAGATTCAAATGGTCATGTAATCAGAATAAAACCTCATTAACCTTTCTGTATAGTCTGAATGTCAGATCTTCAGCACACTGTGAATGACAGTGTACATAGGCTTTAAAGAGGTTTGGAATCAATTTTGAGCCAAGTCAGCCTTAGTCTTTTAGTAAGAAATTCTATACAGAGTAAAAGTTTCAAAAGTTATCCTTATTACTACCATATAACATACTATGAGCTCCTTTCATGTGATCATATTTTAAAATGTCATTTAGTCTTTAATTGTTAACTTCCCTTTGATAGTGGCCTAAAAAACATATGAAGCTTAAGATCTGATTGGTGTGTGTGTGTGTGTGTGTGTGTGTGTGTGTGTGTGTGTGTGTGAGTGTGTGTGTGTGTGTGTGGGCAGGAACAACTCTGAAATCATAAAACAAAAAAAAACCACTCTAAACTCAGGAATGTACTAGAACACAATGGTACAGAGTGAATAAAAAAAAAGTCCTGCTCCCTTGCACAATAGGCAAAGAAAAAAAATTTAAAACAGAAAAACAATAGAGGATATAATCTTTCACTTCTTTCTTTTTTATATTCAGAGTTTTAGAGCTCTTTAGATTGAATTATTGGAAAGTAATGAAGGTTTAAATTTAAAATGTAAATTAATTCTTCCATGGTGAAGTAATATTCTCCTTATCAAAAGTTTTAGAAATTAATCTGGAAAAAACATGTCATTAGAAGATACTTGGATTGCTTTCTGTTTCATAAAGAGTATCACAGGAGCCAAGATGGTGGGGAAAAGGCAGCAATTTGCCTGAGCTTCCCTTAACCTCTCCAAACTGCTTTAATGCAATAAAACAATTTGTGGAACAGCAAAACCTACAGAAGGATGGGATGAAATAATTTTTCAGCCAAAGACAACTGAGAATGTTAGCAGGAAAAGTCTGTCACACCTGGAGGCAGGTGGAACACAGTGCAATGCACAGACCTGACCTTAGCAAAACAGGAGCAGGCCTTGGAGTCACTGAAGCAGCAGTGGTAGCAGCTGTTTCCAGAGGTCTCAGTCCACAGAAGTAAGAGGGTCAAACAACTGGTTAGAAGTGGGTTATAGGGAACTCTTTGCTAGTACTGAGGCAAGACTCTGATGCTTTGCCTATACTCAGATCCAGGGCACAGTCCTAGGTGGCAGTCCCAGGGTAAGGAGGAGTACTATTACACCCTAGCTTGCAGCCTCAGTGGAGAAGGGACATTCATCACAGTTCCAGGGTAGAAAAGAGCACAGGCCAGGAGAGAAATAATTTATTTCTCTTATCTTAGATTATATCTTATATCCATATCTTAGATTATACACCTTAGATGAACTGAGAACTCACTGGTTCCTAGAAGTATCTCTGAAAACAGATGCAGAAACCCCCTGAAGTTTGGGGCAGTGCACCCTCTACCCTGGAACCAGAATCCTACTTTAACAAGGAGTTAAAAGACAAAAAATAGACAGGGAAAATGAGCAAACAACAGAAAAAAATTTGAACATAGAAAGATACTATGGTGACAAGGAAAATCAAAACACACACTCAGAAGAAAACAGTCGAAGTTCTTATGTGAAAAGCCTCCAAGAAAAAAAAAAATGAATTTGTCACAGGCTATGGAAGAGCTCAAGAATTATTTTGAAAAAATGAGTAAAACAGAGGTAGAGGGAAAAATGGGAAGAGAAATGAGAGTTATGCAAAAAAATCACAAAAAATGAGTCAACAGCTTGGTAAAGGAGACACAAATAAAATGCTGAAGGAAATAACTAAAAAATAGACTATGCAAAATGATAAAGGAGCTACAAAAACCAATGAGGAGAAGCATTTCTTGAAAAGCAGAACTGGCCAAAGGAAAAGAAGATACAGGGGGTGGAGACAAGATAGCAGTGTAGAAGCAGCAAAACTCATCATCTCTTCTCTTAACCACCTCAAATATCTATAAAATATGACTCTGAACAAATTTTAAAGCTCCAGAACTCACAAAATGACAGTATCAAAGCTCCTGCTGAAGGCAGCTTGGTAGGCAGATTGGTAAGGGTTCATGGCAGCATTCTGGGAGCCCAGAGCAGCACCACATGAACCTGTGGAAGCCCTAGGACCACCAGAACAAGCCACGGCTGAAGCACGAATCACCAACAGCTGTGGCGGTTTCAAGAACTACCAAACCATAAGAAACAAGGACTAAGTGAAAGGTCAGTAGAACTTGGATAAATTTTGGGGAGAGTGTCTGGCCAACTGCCCAAGAGCTAGGAGTGACCAAAGTGGTGGTCCTGTAGCTGCCTTCACGTTGTTGCTTCAGTAGTTCCTGACCTGCAGATTGCAGGGGGGCCAAGCAATCATTCAGAGGTTAAATTCTCTTGCCTTGAGCTGCTTGGATCAGATCATGCTCTTAGATGGGGTTCCTGAGGTGTGTTTTCAGTGAGCCAAAGCTGGTGGGGTATGTGGAAATCATGGCCTCCTAATAGCTCCAGCAGCTGCAAAAACCCCAGTGATTTGGGACAGATCTCTCCCAGAGTTCTACTGAAGTGAAAAGCCAAGTAATTTACCAGCAACAGGAGTAGGCAAAGGAAGCAAAGCAAACCCAGCAATGCAACTTTAGATTCCTTTTTAAGGGACAAAAAGGATCAAAGCATGGAACAAGATAAATACAACACAGTGAGAACTTTCTCACCAAAATCTTCCAATAAAAGTGTAGACTGGTTACAAGCCATAGAGGAGCTTAAGAAGGATTTTGAAAACCAAATAAGAGAAGTGGAGGAAAAATTGAGCAGAGAAATGAGAATGATACAAGAAAATCATGAAAAGAGAGCCAACAATCTGACTGAAGAAAATAACAGCTTAAAAAATAGATTAACTCAAATGGCAAAAGAGGCCCAAAAAACCAATGAGGAGAAGAATGTCTTAAAAAGTCTAATTTGCCGGATGAAAAAACAGTCTCAAAAGCTCACTGAAGAGAATAATTCCTTCAGAATTAGAGTGGAGCAAATGGAAGCAAATGACTTTATGAGAAATCAAGATACTATTAAACAGATCCAAACAAATGAAAAAATAGAAGGCAATGTGAAATATCCCCTT